>JANZXP010000004.1:14275695-14299746 GCA_027576715.1 Erythroxylum flavicans | reverse complement strand
TCGGATATCACCGTCGATATCGGGTTCGGGTCCAGCGGGAGTGGGGTGTTACATATACTGTCAACAAGCTCTTACAATTCATGCATAGACCCTCTGAAACCCGCTTCAAGCAACTCAGAAGGACACTTCGGTATCTAAAACATACTCATGATCATGGTTACAACTCTACTCATCCAACCATTTTACGTTGGCTACCTACAGTGATGCTAATTGGGGTGGTAACTTTGATTCCAAGATGTCTACCTCTGCCTTTGTTATATATCTGGGAAATAATCCCATCTCTTGAAATTTAAGTTAGGTTGAGAATGAGGTCGATCCAAAAGACTTAAGCCTTGCAGAGGATTGCTCATTCTCAATCTTATATGATATTGTTAGATGTTGTTTCTTTTCGATGTGAGATTTATTATTCTAATACTCCCCTCACTTGGAATCTCTTTTTGGGTTTGTCAAGCGAACTACTTGGGATTTTCGAGCTCCATGATTTTTGCTAGGCCATTGGGCCTTATGGGCTCTGATACCATCTTAAAATTTAAGTTAGGTTGAGAATGAAGTCGATCCAAAAGACTTAAGTCTTATAGAGGATTGCTCATTCTCAACCTTATATGCTATCGTTAGATGTTGTTTCTTTTTTATGTGGGATTTATTATCCCAACATACTTATGGAACGACAGTTGAAAGTGTTTTGAACTTAATTGTGAGCCAAATAATTAATAACATAGATTATTAAGAGATTTCTAAATATAACATCTAAAAGAATTAATAATATGATGCGAGGTATTGAAAAGTGGATTAATGCAAATAATTATAGAATTATTAATTTTTAGTTTTTTAATTATAAAATAATAGGTTTCAAGAAATAAATTCATATTTATTCATTAACTTCAAATCTACTTTTAGAATTTTAAATGTAAGACTAGATAAGTACTAATCAATTATTGAGTAATTTGAATTAAAATATTACACAGTAGAAAAAGAAATTTAGAATAGAAATATCTATATAAATAAAAATATTATAGAAACTAAAATATATGCTTGGAGAAAATAGGAAATAGCCATATAGGAAACAGACTCAAGTAATGAATCCAACAACAAAATAAGTTTGTATTAGATAACAAAACTTGAGCTAAAACTGTGTGGAGGCAAGTATATATAAAAAATAATTTGCAAAGAAGCCAACGAAGAAGTCGCGATCAAGATGATTTTATTCCAGAAAAGTCGTCCTATTTGATCCTCCTTGAGTAGCCAGTAGCTAGTATTTTATTCATCCTTACGAAAACAATAACAATGAAGGAAAACAAGAACAGAAATTAATATTTCAGCAGCTTCTTCTATGCTCTCTTATTCATCCTTCAACTTGATTCTTCTCCTTTCCTATACAAAAATAAGCAATTCTTACCCTCAATTAGCATCCACACACAAGAAAATAATGGAAATCAAACTTAATGAGAACATACAAAATGAATCCTAAACTAGAACAATAAAGAACAATTATGCTAGAAAACACATGCCAATTACCTATAAAAACATATCCTAATGCACACCTATCAGGGTGTTTCTAGGTAAGCTTGTTTCTTGTTAGTTTTAAGTTTTTAATCCAAATGAGAGAGAATAAAGCAAACAAACAAACATTTTATCATTTTCTATTACTTATAGGATTATATAGTTACGATTAAAGAATCAATTGACTAGAGAATTTCATGGCAACTTTAGCATGTACTTTTACTTTTGTGATTGGTCAATGTACGTTATCTTTAGAAGAGTAGTGAATAGTGATAGACAAAGCTAGTGAGATTTTAAGCCTTATTTGACTAACACATCTATATTAGTATCAATGGATTTTGATAATATGTGACCTTCATGACATGTACATCCTAACCTTGCTTTGATTTTCTATTTAAGACCACATTTTGATCACATGCATTAACATGAAAATGATTAGGCATTATTTGCTTTTTCTGAACTACATTAGCTAAATAGCCTACCCATATATAATTTTCCTTTTAATAAGCCCCTTTGAGTTTTATTTGCCTTTTCTTTATGTATTAGCCACATTACATGTTTTAAACCTAACCAAATGTCCTTACCAAGTCTTAAAGCTAGTGGAAAATTTGTTGATTGTTGAGTTAATGGATATACAAAAGTGTAAGTATGGGTGTGTACATATTTGTGGGTTGGTTATAATGTTGGGATGCTATTTTATATGATATTATTGAAATTCCCATATTGATGTAGTTTCTTTCAATGTTTATATGAAAAAAAGGAAAGAAGGAATAAAAAGAGAAAAAGAAAGAAAAAGGAAAAGAAAAGAAAATGAAAGAAAGAAAATTGTTTAAATAAATGTATCAAAGAGGAAATGCATATGTGTTGAAAAGTTATTTATGATTAATCTTTCCTCCTAAACTTGTATTGAATGGGTTATTTCAGTATGTTGAATATGATGTGGATGTTGATTTCAATGGTCACTCTATATGAGTACAAATTAACTTTTGTGGGTGATTTATACCTCATATAGTTTGTGGTGAAAGAGCTAGAATTTGAGCGGTGAAATGTTATTTTTGCATTCATCATGGTTGATGTATAAATTTCTGAGTGCATGTTAGTTTTTACACTTCATGTTAAATTGATTGTTACTTTTGTTTCACTAGCTTTAATGCATTTCATGCTACTTGACCCAAATACATCTCACCTCACCTTTTCCTACATTACAAGCTTGAAAAGTCCTTTAATCCATGATTTTGCATATGAATCTTAGTGGTGGAGAAATGAAATGATATGCAAAGTTGTAGAATGTCTTGATTGTGAATGGTATTTGAGTGCATCGATGAATATATGATGTTAGAGTAGTGCTTTAAAGGCAATCACCTTTAGCACTTTTGTACAAACTTTTTTTGATTAATGAAGCGAAAGGCATTATTCATTAATTTGATATTCGTTAATATATGAATTGATATTGATCTTAAATCTAATTAATGAAATCTATGATACAAAACATAGCATGAAGGAAATCATGATGAGATCATGA
Source organism: Erythroxylum flavicans (assembly GCA_027576715.1). Taxonomy (NCBI): domain Eukaryota; kingdom Viridiplantae; phylum Streptophyta; class Magnoliopsida; order Malpighiales; family Erythroxylaceae; genus Erythroxylum; species Erythroxylum flavicans. Next base: position 14,296,724 of record JANZXP010000004.1, on the reverse strand, counting down.
TAATGAGATTCCTATCATATGCAATTATGTCAGTATCTAAATAATCCCTAGTTATAGGATTAATAAGACAGGACATTATTAATCCAGACAGACTAGTACATGCTATACTCCTTGATTTGATCAGTGATGGATCTTACAAACTATAAGCATGAGCTGTTTAGAGTTAACATATGGATGCTTACTATAAGTAGTAAGTGCATCGGATGACTCGCTATGAGATTATCATATGGTTGATCTATCGAATGTTAATGATTAATCTCATCATAGCAATAGTGTAAATATCCTTAGACTTGAGATACTCAAGGATATCTTGGATATTAATCTTGTGCTTTGACATCATTGCTTATTACCTCAAGACAAGGTCGCTTTTAGGGTGGTGATTGGGCACAACTATTGTTATTCGAAGGTAGTCAGTACAGGATTCATCACTCCTGGTAGAAGCATATGATGCCAACGGCCTCTTGTTGGGGTCATTACTCGGGAGTCTCTAGCTAGAGCAGTGATGCATCATGAAGAGAGTCTTCAATGACATATGACTTGGACTAGATGTGAGGTAGTCAGCCTAGTGTGAGTTAACACATAGCCCATACTCTGAACCAAGTGGGGTATAGTATGCTGAAAGGAGGAATTGTATGGTGATTATTTATGGAAAGGTTCATATGTTAGATAATTAACTATCGAAGAGTTCTTGTGTTAATTCACTTATATTCCGACAAATTGGTATCATAAAACCCTTCATGATTTGATTAAATTAAGAGTTAATTCAAGTGCCTAAAATAACCGGGAACCTAAGGGTCACACGCATAAAAGACTGAATGAAAAATATAGTGTGTATGGCTAAATTAAAGCAGGCCATGATTGTGACTCATAGGCCACGATTGTGGCTGAAGACAAGCCAGGCCACGATCGTGGCCTTGTTGGCCACAATCGTGACAGAGGGCACGAATAGGTACATAAGTGAGTTCTTCACTTATGTAGACTAGGTTGTACCACTTTTTACACACACAAGTGAGAGCATAAGGGCTCTAAAAGAGTTCTAGAGTGAGGGAGAGATGTCCTGAGTCTTGTTCTTACAATTCATTGAATTGTTGCAGGAATCAAAGTGCATGCAATAAGATTCTTGATCTATCTTCTATCATCTTGAGCATCTACTAGAACTCATTTTGTTTGGTGCTCAAATCACCCTTATACATTGTTTTTTTATCTTCTTTGCATGTTCTTGGGTGATCAAGGAAGGGTTTGGTGCTTGCAACAACCTAAATAAAGAGAAAAAACAAGAAAGGAGGAGAAACATAAAGTAAAAAAATCTGTATATTTCATGTTCTTTACATATCCATGCATGCATGTTAGATTCTATAGTTTTTGAGTTGTCGTGGTGTTGGAATCTTGATTTTGACACTTCCACTACATACACATGCATATGAAGCATGCATGCTTGGATAAACCAATGGTGGTATCAGAGCAAGTTTATGCATGTAATAGATGATGTATTGAACATTTGCAAAGTGTTTGTTGAGTTGTGACTGACATATATATTGATTTGGAATAATTCGTGTAAAATGTAAAAAAATTGTTTTTCTATTTTTTTTTGCATAAGTGTTTATAAGATGTTATATTATATTTTTTCTGAAAAAAATTGCAATTGAATGTTATTCTCTATTTTATTTCAAATTAATATCTAGACTGTTTATATGTTGATTGCTGGGAATTTATGGAAAACTGAATGCATGTATTGATTTTGAAAATTTCATTTTTGTTTTATATTTTTTCTGATTTTCTTTTGCAGAAATGTTTATAAGGTGTTATGTTATGTTTCTGTAAAAGAAAAATGCAATTGAATGTCATTTGCTATTTTATTACAAATTTAGTTTCAGCTTGATGCGTGTATGAAGTTCTGGGAAATTCTGGAAATGTGATGAACATGCATACTTATAAATTCTATATTAATTTTTACAAAGATTTTTTTTATAAATTTTATGCATACATATGCAAGATGAGATGTTTCCACGTGTATGAGATGCATGACACTTATTGTTAAAGTGATTACCTTATGCATGCATGATGTAATGTTTGACTAATGTTAGAAGTAATATGACAAGTGTCATACATATGTGATGTGCTAGCTTATTCCAATTTTTAATAATTAAATCTTAGGAATTAGTTTCTGCAATTTTTTATTAGATACGTTTAGAATGTGTACACAACTTTGGAATTTTTCCAAAATCAATTGAATTTGATTCAATTAATAAATAAAGCCAAAGTCACATTGGTCAACTTTTGGAAAGTTGGTAGAGTTGACTTACTTAATGACTTATAATGTATGTATTTCGATTATGAGAGCTAAATAAAGTTCTTATGTGATAAGAAATGTATTATTTTGATGAAAATAACATGCTTAATGCATGTGCTCGAAATGAGGGTTCTGGAAATGTTTCGAACATCTAATTGATGCTTTTAATGTCTAATAGGTTAACTTATTCATCTTGACGATTTTAGCCGTCAAAATAATTTTGGCTAGTGCCGAAATTGTTTTACATAAATTTAAGATGATCTAGGGATATTATAGATGACTAATTGATGTACGGGAATTTTGGAAACCCTAGGAATTAATTTAGAACTAATCCAAGTAGAGCATAGGATTTCTAGTGTGACTAGAAAAAGGGAATATAAACTAGGATTAAAGTATTTAATCCTAGTTTTAATCTAGACGTTTAATCCTAGTTTTAATCTAGACGTCAAAATAATTAAATTTTAGGGTTCCTAACCGAATCACATTTATAGTTCGAATTAGCCAAGACTAACACTAGTACCTGATTAGGTTCAGAAGTTGAATCGAATTACAAACTTTCGACGTATAGTCAAGTCACAACCTAAATCAAATCTCCTTTGTGTGATACGTGCATTACATGCATTTTAAGGGTAGTTATGGATATAGGCTCAATTTAATTGAGTTGTCCATAATCTGAATTATATATATGATATACATAATCAAGATCATCTAAGTATTAATGAGACCAAAGGACAAATCCCTCATCCAAATATTAGGACTTATGCCTTCCATTGATATGGCAAGAACTAAAGTTCTTTTAGAGTTGGGTTGATAGGCAAACCCAAGCCTACTCTACACAGGAAATTAGATTTCTAGATTAATGGGTTGATCCTAACTGGAAGCGTTGATTTGTTGGGCAAGCCCAAGGTCAATGTTGATGAGGCAAAGTTAGGTAATATACATCAAATGTATATAAATCAAGAGTTGGTAACCTAATGAGTGTGCTAAATCAACAGATGATGGCACGAGTCGATAATTGCATAATTGAATGCAATTGGTATGAATGATACCTACCAATTGACCTAAAGTGGCTTGTTGGGAATTATTCTTGGTGATATCTAATCGGAAGGTTACACGCGCTAAGTTTTACTATTTATAACCTTGGTAAATTTCGCAAGCACACGGGTCGTTCGCGTAGTACCTAATTTGTCGATCCCACGAGGAAGCCTAATTTAGTCCTAAAATATAAGGTCGTGCTAAACTACAATAATTCTAAATAAATAACTAATGGAAAAATTAAATCAATCAATAGTCAATTATGAGAATTTAAAGTGCTGAAGTGTAAACAAAACAGCAATCACATAACCTAATCTGAAATTAACCTAGAAATCATTAAGTGAGAGAAAGGGGATTTTAATTTGAAATTAATAGAAACCTAACCAATTATGCAATCACTGACTTAACAGGTCTAGATGGTCCTAGGGTAAATTACTCTCTGTCAAGTTATAATTCTTAACCTTCATTAATGATTCATAATTTAAATTATAAAATTGCGATCTCTCGATTTGCAATTGGACCAAAACCTAAATTAGTTCTAAGTTGTCTATTATCCTACTTGGAACCTATACTCAATCTCTCGTTACACAATTCTACTGGTTTGATTCAATTCTTAACCTATCAATTCACCTAACTCTCGTTAGCCCAAATTAATTATTTTTACCTGGCTCACCCTCTCAGTTTATTGCTAAGTTATTAAGCACATAATTGAAATCATAATTAAATCAATAAAAAAATATTCAATCAATTTTTATTAATCTCAAAAATCAAGATCCAAAGGTAAGCATAAACACAAACTCAACATTCAACACAAACAATTCTCAACACCTATTTCAATCGAATACATGAATAAAACTGAAATAAATGGAAAATACGTCAGGAATGGAGTCGAGGAGGCAGCGACAGCAAGAAACCACGTGTTTTGAGAAGTATGTCACGTGTAGCTCATCTCTGTGTTTCTCTTCCTTTGTCTCCTTCCTCAATCTGTTGATTTCTCTCTAGGTTTTCACTCGAAATTAGATGAATCAAAGCTCTCTTGGATGACTCTCGAGGCTCTCTAAAGACTACTACCTCTGACTTGTAATGTTATATTTATACTTTTGAGGCTCTAGGTCAAACTCAGGGTCGAAACAGTCCAAACGATCTTGCAAAACTTGAGTTTTTTTGTCAGCCCGATGCAGGCTACCATAGTGGCCCTGCCTGGCACGATCATAGCCAGTGCCTTAACCTTTTTGTCACGATTGTGGCCCAATGTGTATGATCGTGGCCTGACCTGGAGGATTTCTGTCACGATTGTGCCCCATTGCACGATCGTGGCCTGTTGCTGGCTCGTCCTTCACTATCACGGTCGTAGCCTGTTGTGCCACGATCTTGGGCTATGTCTTTGGCCCAAAACTCTTCGAATCTTCTCCGTTCTTCACTGTTTACCCTAAAACACTGAAAAATACTTCACGGTACCCAAAAAATATAACATTTAAGCTCAAAGACTTAATCTAACCCATAAAATACTAAAACACTCACACTAACATAATTAAACCCTAAATGCATACTCAACACCCAAATTCACACTAAATAGATAACAATTTAGACCTTAAAACATCATGCAGTTAATAACTATCAATATTGAATATCGATTCATTAAGAATACTATAAGTTTTCTCGAATTCATAGTAAGGGTTATGGATTTGAATAAGAATAGTGGGACCTATAATGCATGTGATTAAAGTCTTTATCGATATGTGTTAATGTACATTCTAGCACTTTGTCTCATTCTTTTAGGTTATTGAATCCGCACAATGTCTTCCAGTGTGAACTTATGCTCCTTGTTAGATTCCAATAAACTCACAGGATCAAACTTCTTAGATTGGCTATAGAATTTGAGAATTGTTCTCAAATCCGAAAAACTAAGATATATCCTAGATGAACCACTTCTCGATCCCCCTACTGTCGATGCATCTGATGAAAATCAGAGAGCTTATAAGAAGCTACCGGATGATAGTGAGTTGGCTAGTTGTATAATGCTAGTCTCTATGTCACCAGAACTGCAAAAACAACATGATACTATGGATGCTCACACCATAGTCTACCATCTAAGGGAACTGTTTGATGAGCAAGCTCGGTCTGAAAGGTTCGAGACCTCAAGGTTGCTTTTCCATTTTAAGATGAATGAGGGATCATCTTTAGTGCAGTATGTGCTGAAGATGAATGGATACATTGAGAGATTAGCTAGCTTAGGTTTCATAATAGATTATGAATTAAGTGTAGACTTAATTCTGACTGGTTTGATAGATAGTTATTCACAGTTTGTGCTTAACTATCAAATGAACCAAATATCCACAATGATACCTGAGCTAATTAATTTACTCAAAATACCTGACCAAACTGTCAAGAAGGATAGTAAGGCTGTGATGCTAATGGACTCTGCTTTTGGTTTTCGAAAGAAGAACCAAAAGAGGATGAAGTAGAAGAAGCTAGTAGAAGGTGTAGCCAAGAAGAAGGCGAAGGAGACAACACCAAAGGGGATATGCTTCCTTTGCAAAAAGGAAGGACATAGCAAGAGGAACTGCAAAGATTATCTGGAGTCATTAAAGCAGAAGAAGGCATTAGATACCCCATCGTCTACTTTAGTTATGATATTTGTCATTGAGGTTAATATTATTTCTGTCCATAAAATTTAGGTATTAAATACAGGATGTGGCTCAGGGATAGTAAACCCCTCAAGAAGGGAGAGATGGACCTACGTATAGAAAATGGAGCAAAAGTTGCGGCATCAACCATAGGGACATATATTTTGTATCTTCCTAGTGGGCTAGAGTTAGTTTTGGAAAATTACTATTTTATTTTTATTTTCTTATTTTAATTTAATATTTTATTATTCATAAGTTTAAATTTATATAACTAATAATATATTTTTAATTATTTATACAATAATTAATAGTTTATTAAATCAATGGGCTTTTTAGTCATTTTATCTCTTTTCAGCAACCGCAATCGCACTTGCCAAACACTTATTTTCACGTTTTAGCAGTTACCAAAACAACAATTCCAAAGACATAAGTACTTATTAAGAATAAGTACTTATCATTTCAGTAGGTTACCAATTGCCACCACTCCCCCAAACCAAGCCTTAATAAAGCAGGATTTCATTTAACTTTTTAAAGTTAAATGAAATGTTGTATGGTACTGCTAAATTGTGCAATGGAATTTAAATATTAGATATGTCCAATCCAATTTTAAATATCATTGACAATAAAAGACAAAAGTGAAATAACTTAAAATCATCTTACTTATGGCATTGTCGACTTGGTCATATAAGGTAGAAATGCATAATTAAGCTACAAAAGAATGGTAGCCTAGGGTCATTTGATTATGAATCATATGACATATGTAAATCTTGCTTGTTAGGTAAGATGACTAAATTACCTTTTAAAGGAAAAGGTGAACGAATGAATAGGTTATTAGACCTAATACATCCTGATTTATGTGGTCCGATGTCCATTCATGCCAGAGGTAGTTTTATGTACTTCTTTACTTTTGTCAACGATTATTCATGATATGGGTACGTGTATCTAATGAGATACAAGTCTAAAGCATTTAAAATGTTCAAAAAATTTAGACTTGAATCAGAGGAACAACTCAGTTAAAGTATTAAGGCACTTCGATTAGATCGAGGTGGTGAATACTTAAATGAGGAATTCCTAACTTATCTCAGAGACAATAGGAAAGTATCCCAGTGGATTCCACCTTACACACCACAATATAATGGTGTGGTTGAAAGGAGAAACTGAAGCTTGTTAGACATGGTAAGGTTGATGATGGGCTTGGCAGATCTACCGAAATCCTTTTGGGGTTATGCACTCGAGACTGCTGTTTATGTAACAAACATAGTCCCTTCAAAGGTAGTTGAAGTTACTCCATATGAAATGTGGACTAATAAAAGGCCATATCTTTCTCATATGAAAGTTTGGGGTTATCTAGCTTATGTGAAGTATATTCAATCAGACAAACTTGAAGTAAAATCTAATAATTGTCTATTTATAGGATATCCTAAGGAAACAATTGGTTATCAGTTCTATAATGCTTTAGAGCAAAAGGTGTTTAACTCAAAGCCTGCTATTTTTTTAAAGAAACTGTTTCTTGTAAGAGAAGACAGTAGGAGCAAAATTAAACTTGATGAAGTTCATGATGCTCAAACAGACGCAGATCAACTGCCTGAACTTGAAATTATTGTTCACAGAGAAGAGACAATAATTAAACCTTCTGACTCACAAAATGTTCATAGGTCAAGTAGGATACGTAATGTTCCAGAGGGATATGGATTTCTCGTCCACAATCACGATAATGTATTGCTCATAGAGGACGATGAGCCTATAACCTATGGAGAGGCTCTAAAGAGTTCACATTTTAAAAAATGGCTTCAAGCCATAAAGTCCAAAATGGATTCCATGTATGAAAGCCAAGTATAGACTTTGGTTGACCCACTTGAAGTTTTAAAACCCCATAGGGTACAAGTGGATTTTCAAGAAGAAAATTAACATAGAAGGTAATGTGATTACCGATAAAGCAAGGTTAATCACCAAAGGTTATCATCAAAGACAAGGACTTGACTATAACGAGACATTTAGCCCTCTAGCTATGCTTAAATCCATTAGAATACTCCTAGCCATTGCTACTCATTATGATTACGAAATATGGTAGATGGATGAGAAGACGACTTTCCTAAATGGAAACCTAGTTGAGGATGTATATGTGATACAACCTAAGGGCTTCGTATCTAGAGATGGCAGAAAGGTATGCAAGCTTCAAAAATCTATTTATGGATTGAAGCAAGCATCTAAGAGTTGGAGCATCCACTTTGATGAGACAATCAAAGAGTTTGGTTTCATTCAAAATCCTGATGAACCTTGTATGTACAAGAAGGTTAGTGGGAGTGCTATCATATTCCTTATGTTATATATGGATGACATATTACTAATAGGAAATGATATCTTAAGTTTGCAATAAGTCAAAATTTGGTTGTCCCATAATTTTTCCATGAAAGACCTTCAAGAAGCAACTTATGTATTAGGAATGAAGATCTATAGAGATAGATCAAAGAAGTTGCTAGGTCTTTCAGAGTCAACATACAAAGACAAAGTGCTAAATAGGTTTAGCATAGAGCAGTGTAAAAGAGGGTTTCTTTCTATGACTCATGGGATAAAACTCTTAAAATCTATATGTCCCAAGATGCAAGATGAGAGGACTTACATGAGTATGATCCTGTATGCTTCGGTAGTAGGATCAATCATGTATGCTATGTTATATACAAGACCTAATATATCATATGCTCTAAGTGTTATGAGCAGATATCAATCGGATCCTGTTGAGGGTCATTTGGTGGCTGTCAAGAATATCCTAAAGTACTTAAGAAGGACTAAGGATGTATTCTTGATATACGGAAATGGAGATCTTGTAGTGAGCGGGCATGTAGATGCCAGCTTTCAATCTGACCAAGATGACTTCAAATCCCAGTCAGGTTATGTTTTCACACTGAACGGTAGAGTAGTCAGTTGGAAGAGTTACAAATAAGAAACAACTGCAGATTTGACGACCGAGTCAGAGTACGTTGCAGCTGTGGAAGCGACAAAAGAAGTTGTTTAGATCAAGAAGTTCGTTATAGAACTTGGAGTGGTTCCTAGCATAGTAGACGCAATATTGTTGTACTGTGACAATAATAGGGCTATTGCTCAAGACAAGGAACCGAGGTCTCATCAAGGGTCCAAGCACATACTTAGCAGATATCACCTGATCAGGGAGATAATTAATAGAGGTGATGTGAAGATAGAGAGAGTTCCCATAGATCATAACATCACTGATCTTTTAACTAAGCCATTTCCTCAAGCAAAATTTGATTATTGTGTACTCACCTATGATATTAGATACAAAGGTGATTGGCTTTAGTGCAAGTGGGAGATTGTTAGACCAGTGCTCTAAAAGCAATCACCTTTAGCACTTTTTGTACAAACTTTTTTTAATTAATAATTTTTCATTAATTTGATATTCGCTAATATATGAATTGATATTGATCTTAAATTGAATTAATGAAATCCATGATATAAAACATAGCATGAAGGAAATCATAATGAGATCGTGATAATGAGATTCCTATCATATGTAATTATGTTATTATCAAAATAATCCCTAATCATAGGATTCATAAGATAGGACATTATTAATCCAGACAAACTAGCATATGTTATACTCCTTGATTTGGTGGATCTCACAAACTGTAAGCATGATATGTTTAGAGTTAAAATATGCATGTTTACTAAGTGTAGTAAGTGCATTGGATGACCCGCCATGAGATTATCATATCATTGATCTATCGAATGCCAATGATTATTCTCATCATAGCAATGGTGCAGATATCCTTAAACTTGAGGTACTCAAGTATATCTTGGATATTAATCCTATGCTTTGACATCATTCCTTATTACCTCAAGACAAGGCCACTCGTAGGGTGTTGATTGGGTATAACTATTAGCATTCGAAGGTAATTAGATAGCTAATAAAGGATTCACCACTTCTGATAGAAGGACATGATACCTACGTCCTCTTGTCGGGGTCATTACTCAGGTGTCTCTGGCTAGAGCAGTTGTGTGCCATTAAGAGAGTCTTCAATGACACATAAGAGTAATGAGATCCTAGGACAAGAACTAATATCCCTTGGACTAGATGTGATGTAGTCAGTCTAGTGGGAGTTGACATATAACCTGTACTTTGAACCAAGTGGGGTACAGTGTGATGAAAGGATGAATTGCACAGTAATTATCTATAGAAAGGTTCATAAGTTAGATAATTAACTATCGAAGAGTTCGTCTGTTAATCCACTTATATTCTGAAAAATTGGCATCGTAAAACCCTTCATGATTTGATTGAATTAAGAGTCAATTCAAGTGCCTAAAATAACTGGGAACTTAAGGGTCACACGAATAAAAGATCAGATGAAAAACATAGTATGTATGGCCAAATTCACGATTGTGGCCATTCGTGCCCTCTGTCATGATCGTGGAATGAGTTCTTCATTTATGTACACTAGGTTCTACCACTTCTTACACACACGAATGAGAGAATAAGGGCTCTAGAAGAGTTCTAGAGTGAGAAAGAGGTGTCTTGAGTCTTGTTCTTACAATTGTTACATGAATTAAAGTGCATGTCATAAGATTCATGATCTATCTTCTATCATCTTGAGCATTAACTATAACTCATTTAGTTTGGTGCCCAAATCATGCTTATACATTGTTTCTTCATCTTCTTTGCTTGTTCTTGGGTCATCAAGGAAGGGTTTGGTGTTTGCAACAACCCAAACAAGGAGAAGAAACAAGGAAGGAGGAGAAACATAAGGTAAAAAGGTTTTATATTTCATATTCTTTACATATCCATACATACATATTAGATTTTGTATTTTTCAACTTATCATGGTGTCAGAATCTTGATTCTGACACTTCCACTGCATACGCATGCATGTGATGCATGCATCTATGGAAAACCTAACATATGATATTTAAACACATTTTCCAAGTCTTCATTATTAGATTGCTCAGTTTTTGAAGATGATGAAAGTTTATTGATCATGAGTAGAAGCATTGACTATTGAATTCTTGTTATGACTTTTAAAAGTCATTCATCATTGTTTATGACTATCTATTCATGGAATATATGGGAAATGAGCCAATGTTTTGGGTTTATAATCTTAATTTTGATGTTTTGCCGAAGGACGGTCAAAAGCTAACTATGTGCTTAATTGATTATGAATTTATTCAATAACATTAATTGAATACTGCTATAAAAATGTTTAAGATACTCACTTTTGTTCATATATGGTTTTAGGTACAATTCAAAAATAAAAGAGCTAAAGTGAGTTGAAAGCACTATATTTGGGTCGTTTTCTTAAGATTTTCACTCACTTGTCTTTATGGAGCAAGAAGAATAAGATTAAAAGCAAGAAGAAGAAAATAAAATGAAAAGAAATGAAGAATGAAGCATTATTACGTCTCACGACCAACAGGGAAAGTTGCACAGCCGTATAGGCATGAGACCACTCTCACACCCATCTTACATCCATGACATAATAAGTCAACGGTGTGACCATTAAAAGCTCACCATGTTTTTAAACATATCTTTTTAATATAAAACTGAGAGTGTGATGACAAAAACTTATAAAAGGTTTTGGGTATTTTTTGGCTAGAGTAGAGGAAAGCTTTAGGAGAGAATGAAGAGGGAAAAGAAAGCTTTTAACCGTGACAAACCCATGGAGTGCTAGCTTCTTGATGTCGGTTTTAAGGCAACATTAACACTGACCACCCAGTTAAGCATTCCTCCCTTATATTTGTTATTTCTTTCTCTATTTAGGAATTGATTGTGTTGTCCTATGTCTATTGTTCGGGTATCATGAAAAGATGATTTAAATATGTTCATTGGATCATTTTATTACAAACCCGTTGCTAGAATTTCATTATAATCTGTAATTGTTATGTTGAAATTCATTTGTAGTGGCTAATGGTTCATAATCATTAATGATAACATAGCCTAGGTTAAATGACCCCCATTGTATGTGGTTTTTGCCTTGATTAATTGGTTTTTCTAATTCATAATACAGCTGCCTAATTGAATCTAGAGATCGTATCCTAGGTTATTTGGTAGCTAGGTTTAATTAACGATTGTATCTTGATTAAACATAACGTAAGGGAAAACTCGGGTTATTAAAGCTTATCATTAACATATGATTAATAGTTCAAGGAGAGGTGAAATATCAACAATTCAATGAAATATGTTTAATTAGGTTGTAGGTCGAGATTGAACCAAAGAATTGGACTCCTGACGAATTCACTATTTTTATTATTTTTAGATGTTTTCTTATTAAAAGGTAATTTTGTCACCATACCTAATAAGCAAGATTCACATATGTCAAATGATTCACAATCAAATGACCCTTAACTACCACCCTTTTGTAGCTTAGTCATGCATCTCTCATATATTGGATCTTTATCTAAAACCATTTTACTCATTTTTCACATCTCCAAAGTGTATGACCCATTGGGTTCCCAGTTATGTTGGCCACTTGAATTAACACTTAATTTATGCAAGTCATAAGTGGTATATAACAACACAACACAACCCCCAATTGATCAGAAAGTCAATGTTTTGACTACGAAGCCTTCCATAGATGATGTTCCTATACAATTCTTCCTTTCACCATTCTATACCCCATTTGGTTCAGAGTATGGTTAAAATGTCAACTCCCACTCGATTGACTATGTCACATTTAGCCCAAGTAATGTTAGTTCTTGTCCCAGAGGCTCATTACTCAATTGCATCTGTCACTATTATGCCTAAAAAGTTCTAAAAAGACATAGGCTATCCTACTCATAAGTATACGAGATAGTTGTAGTTGATAACACAGGGTCGCCTCCCACGAAGGTGAAATTGGTCAACTTAAATTAATTTTGAATTAAAAATAAAAATAAAACAATGCATTCCTAAACATTCTATTCTGATTATTGAGTGAAGGCTTTTAAGGAAAATTATGAATTTAAATTGAAAAGTAGATGGAATCAATTGGGAGCAAAGATAAATAGATTAATCAAATTGAAAAAACTTTTAAGAATTAATTTCACTAATTTAATCTCCTATGCATGATTAAAGAGAAATGGTTAGACTGTAATCTTACTAAAATTAATAGTTAGGTTCTAAATTGATTCAAATAACGAACTAGTCTAACTTTCATATTTAACAAGTTATTATCTGAATTAATTATGAAAACCTGTCTGGCAATTACCACTTAAGTTAACATATTTCTAGTTCTTAACCTAAGTGCCCATAGTTTCATGATTTGTATTAAACTTCATCTCTCGAGTCTTTATTTAACACTAAAATGATGCAAAGTTTGGCCATCCTATTACGTCCATTCAGATCAAAAACCACAGCAATAAATAAGATAACAAATCTGTAACCCAATCATGTATAATAAACTAAATAGCTATATTAATTCTCAAGAAAAGGGATTGGCCCATCACGAATATCACCACATCCACCATCATTAAGCACTTTAATAGTCTGTTACTGTCAACAAAAGTAAAGCGATAATAAAATAGTGAATACCAAATGGATTATCAAAAGAAACAAATAACAGTCAACTAGTAAGAGTATAAATCAGTTAATAACAGATAATAAAATGAAAGAAACAAACCAACAAATGAGAAATAAAATAGACAAACAAATCATCGAATGATAAGTTGTGGAGATCCTGGTCCCTCTCAAGCTTCTAGCTTTAACTCTCCCCTTTAGCTTCTGCTTCTGCTTCTTTACCAGATGAATGTTAACTCGAGTTGAATAGGATTCAGCTCTAGCTCCCGCTTTCAACCTCTCCCAAGCTTCCACCACTCTGCTGTTTTGCTTTTTTTCCCAACTCTCTCTATTCCTTTCTCTGTTTATCTTCTTTTTCTCTATCTCTCTACGCCTCCCATGTTTGTAGTGTCTCTATGTGAGTGAACCAATGAAACAGTGAATGAAAGATGATTCTCTTCAGTCGCCACCCTTTCTTGCCTTTATTAGACTCGCTTTTTTCTAGGTTACTGCTTCAACGTCTTTAACTGCCATATCTTACACTTGTGAATACAAATTAAAATAATTCACGGTAAGTCACAGGTGTGACATAAAAGTCACACCTGTGCATGTAAGCATGCATGTAAGTCACAGGTGTGACTTACATGTCATGCCTGTGCATTGTTAAATAACATACATGGTTGTGACTTAAATGTCATATTCGTGGCATGTTTAAGACAATTTTTAGGTATGGATTGATGGAAAACTGTGGGCATGGCTGGTTAAACATGGCTGGATGAGAAGAAATGTTATGTATGTATGGTGATGAAGAGAGTCGTGGAGTAAGCAGCTAGAAAAATGAGAGAATGATAGTTGGTGTTTCATACAATTAACTTGAATGATTAACCATATATATTAATGCATGTTGCATGGAGTATGACCGTGTGTGCATGGCTATGAGAATGGAATTAATGTGAAGACTGCTTGGTGAGATGAGATCGTGGCATCTAGAAAACTAAACATGTGTGTGTGTGGAAAGAACACGTGTGTGTGTTTGGAATTAACATATGTGTGTATAGAATTAGTATATGTATGTGTGTGTGCAATTAAACCATGTGTGTGTATAGAATTAACGTGTGTGTGTGCATTTAAATTGTTCATGTGTGTATGGAATGAACATGTTTATCTTCATGAAATTAGCTGGAATTAATGTCTGTAACATGCAATTAACGCTTCACACCTATTACCATACGAAATTCTTCTAATTTCCATCCAACACTCACAAGATAATCAAATTAACATTCGTGAAATATTCACACCATTTTCACTCAATTCATCTCATAGTAGGCTCAAAATAAAAGGATTTTATAACCAAAATCAAGATATTAAGGTGATTAAGAGAAATAGAAATTAGACACAACAAATTTCCCCATACTTAAACTATGCTTGTCCTTGTGTATAATAAAGAACACCAGAATATGAAAAAACATAAAATAAAAACAACAAATTTCCCAAATAATAGTCAAAGATATCAATGATCAATTTAACAATCACAACCTAAGAACTTGAAACTTATAATACTCCATGAACAAGCAATTCTTTGCATATTTATCCAAAATCAACAAGCACTTTAATTCAAAGAACCTTCAACAAGTGTGATAGACACTCACTCCACTCTCCATCATCTTAAGCATTGAAAGGTAGTAAATATTCACTCATAATTCATTTTATGTAAGGTATCTACCGTAGGCTTGTTTACTAATCCAATCTCCACCACTCTTATCAAACACAAACATCAATCTAAAAGTCTTTATTTTAGTTGTGATGAGGCTAGGGTAAGGGTAGGGAAAAAAAGGAAAATTGTAGTTTAAAACCACAGAGTTAATTGCGTATTCAAAGTAATTCAGAAAAATTATAAATAAAAAACTCAATTCTTTCCTCTCACATTATAAAGTTAGCACCCCCTATTTTTACATCTCTCCTCTTCTTTTATTTTCTGATCATCTGCTCTTTCATTTGTTTCTTTTCAATTCATTTTTTCTTTTCCATTCATTTTTTCTTTTTCTTTTTCTTTTTTAATTGTTTATTTCTTTATTTAAACAAGGAAATTAAGGGAAGAAAAATATAAAGGTGAGAAAATTACTACAACTATATCCATCCCTAACTCAAAAGCCAACTATAAGCTATGATTACTCTACACTTATTCCTTAAACCAGATTATAACTTTTTAAATGCTCAACTTGACCTTATGGTAGGTGTAATGAAGTGGATAAACAATTAAGGTCAAGGCTCATATTTTGGGTTTAAAGAAAGAAACGGATTTATTTAAGCTCAAGGGTGCTCACCAAAGGTGACATTATGTTGGCTTTTTAAGCTAACAGGGTCAATCCTAATTTCCATCACCATTTCAACATTTGCATAAGGTTATGTGATCTCAACTAGTATTTGCAAGCAAGTTCTAGAATTCCTTAATCATGAAAGAACACTCTCAACAAAAAATACTCGAAATTGGTGTTTAATAATTCAAAAAGGCTCAAATTCTTATCAAATGAAAAGTATCATTCATCTATCACAACAAGCTAATGTCCTTTTAATCAAAATCCAAGTTAATCAGTCTAAGCATGCAAGTATACTAATTCACTCATATTATGCATTTCTAATCCCGATTGAGTTCATTTAATGATCATACATATCCAAATAATAAATGGGAAAATAAACACACAATATACAATTAATACCCCTACACACACTTGAACATCACATTATTCCTAATGTGACACAAAAAAGTAAAAGAGGGGTATAGGAAAAAGAAAAAGAATGAGGACAAACATTAAATACTAAATGAAAATAAACTATAGGTAGTACGGATAATAAAAGGAATACGTAAAGGAATATGATACAAAAGTGTGGTGGTAGCTACGTCAATGCGGTATGAAGCATTGCAATAAGCATGGTCTCCAAAATTGAGGAGTGGAGACAACTATGAGGAAGATCAATAGAAGAGATTGAAAAGAAGGCCTGTGCACACAAAGTAAATAGATTAGGTCGAGTTTCACTAAAATAAATAACAAGCAACTAAATTGAAATATAAAATAGAAATAATATGGGTTGCTTCCCATTTAGCGTTTCTTTAATGTCTTTTAGCTAGACATCTCAACTGTTATGCTTAAGGTGGATAGTCCAAAGTGATTGATTCCCCTTTTGCCTTCTCTTCACGGGTCTTCTTCTTTAAAATTTTCTAACCTCTCCTATAGTTGCATAATCCAGCAATTGATAGCACCTATCAATCTCCCTTACTAAGCTCAACTTCTTTTCTTCTCCTTTTTGCAACACAAAATCAAGTTGTATAATCCAGTAATTGATAGCATCTATTAATCTCCCTTACCAACCTCAACTTCTTTTCTTCTCCTTTTTGCAACACAAAATCAAAGTCTATAGGATTAAACTAATCAACACTAGAGCATTCTTCATAAACAGTAGTCGTATGAATAGGTTCAACATTAAAGATTGATAATTCTACTGTTTATCCTAAAATAGTCATGCTCAGCTTTCCATTCTTCACGTTAATCAAGATATTAGTAGTGGCCATAAAATGCCTCCCTAGGAGTATGGTGTGCTCCTTCCCTTATTGTTTAACCTCCCCTATGTCTAAAATTACAAAGTCTACTAGAACTATTAATTCACTAACCTTCATCAACACATCTTCCATTATTCCTTTCAGATAACAGACAATCCTATCAGCTAATTGTAGGTACATATCAGTTGGTCTTAATTGTCCTAGATCTAGTTTTCATAAATAGATTGAGGCATAAGGTTTATACTCGCTCCAAAGTCAAGCATACCTTTAACCTCATCACCATTACCTATTGATACTTGCACAAGAAAACTCCCTAGATCCTTCAATTTGGGGGGTAATTGCTACAGTAGCACTACACTTGCAACCTTTGAAACTATCGCTTTCTCATTTAGCTCAAACTTCCCTTTCTTATTGCTTAGTTCCTTGAAGAACTTCACATAAGTTAGAATGTTCTGTTTACACCTTACAAAGGCAGGTTAATATTAACTTTGGAAAACATATTATAAAGATCTGAAAATTGCTTATCTTGTTTCGATTCCTTAAGGTGGCTCAAATATGGGATCGGTGGTATGATATTTGTAACTTGCATTATGTTTTAGGGTTCAAGTTGTTATGTATTCAATGTTAATTTGAGTGTTGAGTGTGTATTTATGTTTTAATTGTGTTAGTTTATGTGTTTAAGTGTTTTTATGGGTTAGTATGACACTTTGAGCTTAAATGTTATGTTTCTGAGGTACCTTGATGTGTTTGTTAGTGTTTTAGGATAAATGGAAAAGAATGGACAAGTTTTGAAGAGTTTTGGGCAAAAACCACAGCACACGATCATGGCACAACAGGCTACGATCGTGACAGAAAGATGTGAGCCACCAAGAACCAGGCCACAATCGTGACACTTCGAGCACTATAGTGACAGAGAGGCCAGAACTAGGCCACAATCGTGACACTTTGGTTATGATTGTGATAGAGAGGATTAGGCATTGACCACGAACGTGGCAGGTACGACCTTGATTGTGGCTTGCATCAGGCAAACAAGAAAACAATTAAAAATATGAAGTTTTGAGGGACTTTTTGGAATGTTTCAACCCAAATCAACCCTAAGGCTTCCAAGGTATAAATACGACATTAAAGAATCAAAGAGCATCCTTTTTGCATCAGCCAATTCTGAAACGCTAGAGAGCTTAACGAGAGATTTGAGTAAAGAGACAATGGTATTTTCTAATTTTATTTCAATTTTATTGATGTATAGAATTGGGATAGTCGTTGAGAATAGGTATTGTTGAATGTTGATATTGTCTAAACTCACCTTCAGAATTTTTTATTTTTGACATTAACAAAGTTTGATTTATTATGTTTTTATTAAGTTATTCGTGATTTAAGTTCTATTCTTAATAAATTGGTAATAAACTGAGAGGGTGAACTGAGTGAATATTATCAAATTGGGCTAACGAGAGTTAGGTAGTTTGATAGATATGAATTGAATCGAACTGGTAAAATTGTGAAACGAGAGAGCAAGCATAGGTTTCCAGTGGGTTATTAGACAAATTTAGAACTGATTTAGGTTTTGGGTTAATTGAAAATTGAGAGATTACAATTCCATAATTTAAATTAAGGATTATAAAGTAGGGTTAAAGATTATAACTCGAGAGAGGGTAATCCACCCTAGGACCGTCTAGACCTGATAATTCAATAATTTCATAATCAATGAGCTTTTCCTTAAAGTCGGATTAAAACCCCCTTTCTCTCAATTGGTAGTTCCTAGGTTGATTCTTGATTGGGTTGTGCAAAATTGTTGTCATGTCTATAATTTCTGAATTTAATTCTTGCGATTGATTTATTGATTGATTAATTTTTTATATTAGTTTGTTATTTTGATTTATTGCGAATTTAAATCAAGCCATATATTTTAGGATTAGATTACTCCTCCTTATGGGATCGATACCATAACTACTAAGCAAATGACCTATGCACTTGCAGTATTATTGAGGTTATAAATATTAAAACTTAGCATATGTAAACTGTCGATCAAGTTTTTGGTGCCATTGTTGGGGATGCGATAGTTTAGTTCTATAGTTTAAGGCGTTAGTTTAGAATAGTTTCTTTAATTTTTATTTTAATTCTTTCATGTTATTTCAGAAATCGCGCTCTTACATGAACACAACAGTCATGAGAGGTTTAACTCGTGTAGCGGAGATGTTAGATTTAGATGTCAATCGACTAGAACGAACCCTTAGGAAAGGTTGGTGAGAAGAGGAAGAAGAGATCGAAAAATAAATAATGGCCAAGGAGTTTCAATAGAACATGGATCACGAAGTGAACCAAGTACGATAATATAGGTCCCTGATGGACTTCATGAGGCCGGGGTTCAACCTTTCAAACCAAGGAGTAGCTAGGCTGCCTATTCAAACCTCGTTTGAAATTAAACCTGCACTTCTCAATATGCTTTAGCAGAATGTGCAATTATATGGATTTGCTAATAAGGATCCGAATGTGCATATAGTTAACTTGTTCGAGATCTGTAATACTTTTCGATATCATCAAATATCAGAAGATGTGGTCTAAATCAGACTATTTCCTTCACGCTTAGAGACAGAGCAAAGGCTTGGTACCATTTACTGAGCCCAACTAACATTACGACATGGGACTAGCTGGTGCATGCGTTCTTGGATAAGTATTTCCCATTAACAAAGACCACCAAGATTATGAAGGAAATCACCAATTTCTAACAAGGTAAAAGGGAATCAATCCATAAAGTGAGGGAAATATATAAGAATTTGCAAAGGAAGTGCCCACACTATAACCTACCAAAGGAGTTCCTATTGCAAATTTTCTACAATCGAGTCAATCAATCTATAAGAGGCATGATTGATGCCGCTTTAGAAGGATCCTTAATATAAAAGACTATTGATGAAGTAGAGGAGCTGATTGAGAAGATGGCAAGCAACAACTATTTGTGGACGAACAAGCAGGGTAGACAACCTACTACCTTTAGAGAGCATAAGGGAATCCTCACGATCGATTAAATGACTGAGATGCAGCAAAGATTGACAATTTGACGCAACAACTCAATAGTATGAAGGCGTCGTCTTTATCTCCAGTAAAGGCTGTACATTTAAAGTGTGACCAGTTAGACCATTACACTGTGGACTGCTACTTAACGAAAGAAGACAATCAGGAATAAGTAAACTATATAGGGTGCAGTATAGATCAGGAGGGGGTAACAATCCCTACTCTAACACTTACAACCCTGGATTGGAAGAACCACCTAACTTCTCTTGGTTAAACAACACTACTGGGCAGTTCAAGCCTCAGGGACAATTGGGCTTTTAGCAAGATAAAACAAGCTCGATGGAATGGAAGTTAGACAAGATTTTAGATAAACTTGGAACTTTAGACAATGCATAAGAAGCTGGAAGATAAATTTGAGCAAGTCACTAAGAACATGCTTCCTCATTTGATAATCTAGAAGCCCAAGTTAATCAATTGTCAAATTCCTTTTCTATGTAAAATTTGGGAAATATTTCTAGCATTTCAGGAACAAAATCAAGGGAGTAACTAAAGGCCATTAAACTTCAAATTGGGAAGGAACTTGAACTACCTACAAGGACAGTAGAGGAGCCAGTTTAGCCAGTTGAGAAGAATCAAGGAAAGGAGAAGGAAGTGGACAGTGAATATTCTCCTTATGTTGCACCTCCACCGTATCAACCTAAGGTTCCTTTCCCTCAACGATTATAAAAGAAGAAGTTATATGAACAATTTGCAATGTTTTTTGAGAAGTTAAGGACGTACAGATCAATCTCTCCTTTGTTGAGACGTTAGAACACATGCCAAAATATACAAAATTTCTAAATGACATATTATCGAAGAAGCATACTTAGGAAGATAATCAGACAGTAGCTCTAACTAACACTGACAGATCAATAGTCACTAGCTAAATGGCTTCTAAATTGAAAGATCTAGGGAGTTTCAAAATGTTAAGTCAAGAGGACTTTACGATGATTAATTTTGATGACAATCAAATAATAATAATGTTAGAAACAAATGAAC
>JANZXP010000004.1:14264699-14275595 GCA_027576715.1 Erythroxylum flavicans | reverse complement strand
AATAAAGGATTCACCACTCCTGATAGAAGGAGATGATACCCACGGCCTCTTATCGGGGTCATTACTCAGGAGTCTCTAGTCAGAGCAATTATGTGCCATGAAGAGAGTCTTCAATGACATATAAGAGTATTAAGATCCCAAGACAAGAACTAATATCACTTAGACTAGATGTGACGTAGTCAATCTAGTAGGAGTTGACATGCTCATGTGTCACTTCTTACACACTGAAGTGATAGAGAAAGGGTTCTAGAAGAGTTCTAGAGAGAGTGAGAAGAGTTCTTGAGTTATCTTTATACAATTTATGCAATTGTTGTATAAATCAACGTACTTGCAAGATAACCTTGAGCTATCACCCATTTTGAACATCTACTTGAATTCATCAAGTTTGGTGTTCTTGGGTGATCAAAGAAGGGTTTGGTGTTTATAATAACCCAAACAAGGAGAAGAAACAAGAAAGGAGGATAAACAAAGGTAAAAATGTTTTTATATTTCATGTTCTTTATGTATCCTTACATGCATGTATGATCTTTTGTCATGGTGTCGGAATCTTGATTCTAACACTTTCACTGCATTTGTATGCATGTGAAGCATACAACCATGGCTACCCAACAGTGGTATCAAAATAACTTTATGCATGTATTTGATGATGTATTGAATATGTGCAAAGTGTTTGATGAGTTGTGATTGACATGTATGTTGATTTGAAATACTTTGTGTAAAATGTAGATTTTTTTCTAATTTTCATTTTCAAAAATGTTTATAAGATGTTAAATTATGTTTCTGTAAAAGAAAATTGGAATTGAATGTCATTTGATATTTTATTTCGAATTAATATCTAGACTGTTCATATGTTGATTTCTGGAAATTTCTGGAAAAATTGAATGCATGTGTTGACTTTGAAAATGTTGTATAATTATAGAATTTTTTTCTATTTTCTTTCACAAAACTGTTTATAAGGTGTTATATTATGTTTTTGTGAAAAGAAAATGCAATTGAATGTCATTTGCTATTTTATTACGAATTTAGTTTCAGCTTGATGCATATATTAAGTTCTGGAAATTCTGGAAATATTTTGAACATGCATACATATAAATTCTATATTAATTTTTATGAATTTTTTTTATAAATTTTATGCACGCACATGCAAGATGAGATGTTTCCACGTGTATGAGATGCATGACACTTGTTGTTAAAGTGATTATCTTATACGTGCATGATGTAATGTTTGACTAGTGTTAGAAGTTATATGACAAGTGTCATACACATGTGATATATTAACTTACCCTATTTATTAATAAATAATTCCTAAGAATTAGGTTCTGTAATTTTTTATTAGACACATTTAGAATGTGTATAAGACTTTGGAATATTTCCAGAATTAATTGAATTTGATTCAATTAATAAATAAAGTCAAAATCAACATTGGTTAACTTTTTGAAAGTTGGAGTTTACTTACTTAATGACTTATAATGTGTGTATTTCGATTATGAGACCTAAATAAGGTTCTTATGTGATAAGAAATGTATTATTTTAATGAAAATAATATGCTTAATGCATGTGCTTGAAATTGGGGTTCGAAATTTTTTGAACTTCGAATTGGTCTCTTTAATGTCTAGTAGGTTAACTTATTTATCTTGACGATTTTGGCCATCAAGATAATTTTGGCATGGCCGAAATTATTTAGATAAATTTGAGATGACCTAGGGATATTATAGATGACTAATTGATGTACGAGAATTTTGGAAGGGATTAATTTAAAATTAATTCAAGTATAGTATAAAATTTCTAGTGTGACTAGATAAAGGCATATAAACTAGGATTAAAGTGTTTAATCTTGACATCAAAATAATTAATTTTAGGGTTCCTAATTGAATCACATTCATAATTCAGATTATCCAAGACTGACATTAGTGCCCGATTAGGTTCAAGAGTTGAATCGAATCAAAAACTTTAGATGCATAGTTAAGTCACAACCTAAATTTAAACCTCCTTTTTGTGATACATGCATTAGATGTATTTTAAAGGTAGTTATAGACATAGGCTAAATTTAATTGAGTTGTCTGTAATCTAAATGTGTATGCGATATACATAATCAAGATCATCCACGTATTGATGAGACCAAAAGATAAATCCCTCAAACAAAATATTAGGACTTACGCCTTTCATTGATATGGCAATAACCAGAGTTCTTTTATAGATGAGTTGTTGGGAAATCCCAAGCCCCCTCTACACGAATATGTTCAAACCATGGAAATTAAATTTCCAGATTAATGGGTTAGTCCTAACTAGAAGTGTTAATTTGTTAGCCAAACCCAAGGTTAACATAGATACATGCGAAGTTAGGTTATATATATGGGATGTATATAAATTAAGAGTTGATAACTTACTGTGTATGATAAATCAAAAGTTGATGGCACATGTCGATAATTGCATAATTAAATGCAATTGGTATGAATGATACCTACTGATTGACCTAAGGTGGCTTATTGGGAAAAACCAAGGTCATTCTTAGGGATATCAGATATTGATCCATTAAGAAAACTATAAGTTTTCTCGAATTCGTGGTGAGGGCTATAGATTTGAATTAGAATAATGGGACCCATAATGCATGATATTAAAGTCCTTATAGATATGCATTAAGTGTACATTCTAGCACTTTCTCTCATTCTTCTAGGTTATCGAATCATACGATGTCTTCTAATGTGAACCTATGCTCCCTGTTAGATTCTAACAAACTTATGGGACCAAACTTCTTAGATTGGCTACAGAATTTGAGAATTGCTCTCAAATCTGAAAAACTAGGATATATCCTAGATGAACCGCTTCCTGATCCCCATACTGTTGATGCATCTGACGAAGATCAGAAAGCTTATAAGAAGTTATTGAATGATAGTGAGTTGGCTAGCTGTATAATGCTAGCCTCTATGTCAACAAAATTGCAAAAGCAACATGAGGCTGTGGATGCTCATACCATAGTCTACCATTTGAGGGAACTATTTGATGAGCAAGCTTGTACTAAAAGGTTCAGGTTAGACCTCAAACATTTCTTGGAAGTTAGAATTATTAAATGAGAAATTGTTTGCGTTTAGTCATGAGTAAAAAATTAGAATTCCTGAATTAGAAATTTATGGAGTTTATTTATGAATATTTTTTAATTACATATGGTTGCATGGGTTAAATGAAAGTGTTAGAATTAAGTTAAGGAGTTAGAAGGTATCAGAGTAAATATGGAAGGGTAAGTTTTGAAAGCTAGAAGTTGGTCTTAAACTAATAAGAAAAGAAGAGAAGAGAGTCATGTATAGTAAGTAAGAAAAGAGAGAAAGTCTTGGAAGAAACTAGAAGAAGAGAATGAAAAAACCGAAGCATAGAAAGAGAAAAAGAAGGAAAGAAAAGAGCAAGGAGAAAGAAGAGGAAGAAAAATATTCAGCTAACTTTTTAGGTAAACCTTATTTATTCTTCTTGTTTTGATAGAAGAAGGAAGTAGAGAAAATAGGTTTTATGCTTAAATGAAGAGAGAAAGAAGAGAACTGAAATTCTTCTTCTTAGATTTTTATAAACCTTAACTAGATCTTATTTCTTCTAGTTAGATAAACCAAGAGTAGATTAAGTTTAAGCTCAATTTTGGATATTTAAAGCTTATGGAAGTTTTATTCGTGTAAGTTGATCGGATGAAAATATGTTTGTTTGAAGGGAACTAAGAACTTTGAAATCAAGAGCAAGAAGAAGAACAAACTTAATCTTGGAATTACAAGTAAATAGGTGGGTAATACGTTTATAGTTGTTATGTTGATAGGATGAATTATTTGCTTGTATGAGTATTTAAATGCTTACTTTTATTCGTTGTGAATGTGGGAAAAATATTTTTGCGACTTTATATAATGTTTTCTTTATAAGAATTCTACTGCTTTTGTATTGATGAAAAACAAAAAATCTAAGAAGCATGAAAATGTGATTATGGTATAAAATATGTAAACAACAGAAACCTGCTTATGTAAGCAAGAGAGATACCATTTCATTCGTCATGTGCACGTTGACCTATAGCCTTCTTCTAGCTGGCCACTTGTGGCATATAAGCTCTAAAAAATGGACTAATTTTGTTCGTGGTATAAACTTCGATTTTGCCATTTCGTTCTATGGGATTCTCTCAAGCCATTTTATGTGTGAATTTTACTTTAAATTGCTAAACACAACATACAATTGAAGTGCTATATTTTAATGATTGAAAATTTTATTTGATTCAATTTGTGTAAGATTACGTTTATCTATGAGCTTGAACTGTGGATAATGTATATTTAAATGTGATATAAATTTATGTATATGTTTGTTTGTGTGTATGTGGTTCGTCACTAATGGCTATAAACGTATTAGCCACTGAGCTTCCCAGCTCACCCCATCATCTTTTCACTCAGGTGCAGAAATAATAGATCGAAATTAAACCTTGCAAAAACTTCGACAAATCTCCAAGAAATATTTCATTTGTAACTAAGTTAGTTTGGAACATTTTTGGTAGCTTTAGAAGCATATCAAGCATGAGCATTTCTGTTTTATTTTTATATTAAGCTATTGATGTGGCTTCAGATATGAAATTTGAAGTTGTGTACAAAATCTGTTTTCTTTGAAAAATGAATGACAGTAAGAGTTATAAGAAATATTCTTCAGTTCATGTCCAAATTCCTCTTCTATTAAATTGCCATTTTTTTGTTAGAAATAAAATTGTTAGTTGTTCAATAGCTTTTGAATAGATTTTTCTGAAGTAAATTGTCTCAATGGGAGTTTTGTTTGTATAGTTTATGTTATTGGAGTTGGGTCTTTTGATAAAGATAGTAGTTTTTACAGTTTATAGAAAGGAAAAAGGGGATGAAAATGTGTTCTAAAACTTCAATGAATAAACTGTATTGATTTATGTAGAATTTGACAAAATTGTCTACATAAAAAATTATAGATCTTTATCTTAGCTTTCTAACGACATAAAGTTTTTAATTTTTAGAATTTGGGATTGAAAGTTATGATGCTTTGAAGTTGATATGTGTAGCAGGAAAGTCGCGATCGTGCACAAGCACGATAACAACGAACCCATTATTCATCTGCACGACCATGACGTCGCCCTTTCACGGCCCTGATTTTTTTAAAGTCAGGCCTGTGATTTTTCTATTCACTTCTTTTTCTTTTAATTTCTTTATATGTTTATTTATTTGCTCGACTCTTAATCTGATTTATTTTTATGTCTATTTTATTTTATGCTATTTCATTTTATATACTTTTATTAAAAAAAAGTCCCCTAATTTTGGCACCTTGTCGTCACGAAATAAGGACTGAGACCCAGGGCCAACAGTTCGAGATCTTGAGGTTGCTTTTCTGTTCAAATATGGCTGAGGGATCATCTCTAGTGCAGTATGCACTGAAGATGAATAGATATATTGAGAGGTTAGGCAATTTGGGTTTCATTATAGATCATGAATTAAGTATAGACATGATTCTGACTGGTTTGACCGATAGTTATTCACAGTTTCTGCTTAATTATCAGATGAACCAAATAACCACAACGATACTTGAACTGATTAATCTACTCAAAACAGTTGAGCAAACTATCAAGAAAGATATTAAGGTTGTGATGCTGGTGGACTCTGCTTCTGTGTAGCCAAAAAGAACGCAAAGGAGATAGCACCAAAGGGAATATACTTCCATTGCAACAAGGAAGGACATTAAAAGAGGAACTACAAAGCTTATCTGGAGCCTTTGAAACACAAGAAGGCATTAGATGCCCCACTGTCTACTTCAGGTAAGATATTTTCATTAAGGTTAATTCTATTTATGATCATAACATTTAGGTATTAGATACCGGATATGGTTCATACATATGTGTTGATATGTACGGTCTCAGGGATAGTATACCACTCAAGAAGGGTGAGATAGACCTACGTATGGGAAATAGAGCAAGAGTTACTACATTAGCTATAGGGATATATGTTTTGTACCTTCCTAATAGGCTAGAGTTAATTTTGGAAAATTGCTATTATGTACCCGTTGTGACTAAAAACATTATATTTGTTTCATGTCTTAATAAAATGGGACTTCATTTAACTTTTTCAAGCAATGGTTGTTCAATTAAATTGAATGAGATGTTGTATGATACTGTTACGTTGTGCAATAGAATTTACATATTAGATATGTCCAATCCAACTTTAAATATCAATGACAATAAAAGAAAAAAATGAGATAACCTAAAATCATCTTACTTATGGCATTGTCGACTTGGCCATATAAGTGAAAAACATATGATTGAACTACACAAGAATGGTAGCTTAGGGTCATTTGATTATGAATCTTGTTGTTAGGCAAGATGACTAAATTACCTTTTAAAGGAAAAGGTTAACGAATGAACGGGTTATTAGACTTAATACATTTTAATATATGTGGTCTGAAGTCCATTCATACCAGAGGTGGTTTTGTTTACTTTATTACTTTTACCGATGATTATTCACGATATAGATATGTGTATCTAATGAGATACAAGTCTGAAGCTTTTGAAATGTTCAAAAAAATTAGACATAAAGTAAAGAAACAACTCGATAGAAGTATTAAGAAACTTCAATCAGATCAAGGTGGTGAATACTTAAACGAGCAATTTCTAACTTATCTCAAAGATAATGGGATAGTGTCCCAGTAGACTCCACCTTACACACCACAACATAATGGTGTGGCTGAAAGGAGAAATCGAACCTTGTTAGACATGGTAAGGTCAATGATGGGCTTAGAAGATCTACCGAAATCCTTTTGAGGTTATGCACTCGATACTGCTATTTATATAACAAATAGAGTCCCTTTAAAGGCAATTGAAGTTACTCCACATGAGATATAGGCTAACAACCCAACCTTTCTCATATAAAAGTTTGGGGTTGTTAGACTTATGTGAAGCAGATTCAATCAGACAAGCTTAAAGTGAAATCTAATAAATGTCTATTTATAGGATATCCTAACGAAACGATTGTATATCAGTTCTATAATTCTTTAGAGCAAAAGGTGTTTGTCTTAAAGCATGCTGTCTATTTAAAGAAAGAGTTTCTTCCTAGATAAGACAATGGGAGCAAAATTGAACTTGATGAAGCTCATGATGCTCAAACAAATGTAAATCAATTGCCTAAACTCTAAATTATTGTTCATGGAGAAGAGACAACAGTTGAAACTTCTGACATATAAAATGTTCATAGGTCAAGTAGGATACACAATGTTCCAGAGAGATATGCATTTCTCTTAAGTGAACACAATGACTTGTTACTCACAGAAGAGAGATATGGATTGATGCAAGCATTTAGGAGTTGGAACATCCGATTTGATGAGATAATCAAAGATTTTAGTTTCTCACAAAATTATGATGAACCTTGTGTGTACAAAAAGGTTAGTGGGAGTACTATCATATGCCTTGTGTTATATGTGGATGACATATTACTAATAGGAAATGACATCTCAAGTTTGCAATAAGTCAAAGTTTGGTTGTCCCGTAATTTTTACATGAAAGACCTTAGAGAAGCAACATATATATTGGGAGTCTTTCACAGTCAATGTATATAAACAAAGTGCTAAATAGGTTTAGCATGGAGCAGTCCAAGAGAGGGTTTTTTTCCCATAACATATAGGATAAAACTCTCAAAATCTATGTGTCCCAAGACATAAGATGGGATGACTTACATGAGTATGATCCCATATGCTTCGGTAGTAGGATCAATCATGTATGCTATGCTATGTATAAGTGATATATTATATGCTCTAAGTGTTACAAGTAGATATCAATCGGATCCTAGTGAGGGTCGTTAGGTGGCTGTCAAGAATATCCTAAAGTACTTAAGAAGGACTAAGGATGTATTCTTGATATATGGAAAGGGAGATGAAAACATAACCTGACTCCAAATCCCAGTCAGGTTATGTTTTCATACTGAATGGTGGAGTAGCCAGTTGAAAGAGTTCTAAATAAAAGACGACTGGAAATTCGACGACTAAGTCAGAGTACATTGTAGTTGTGGAAGCAGCAAAAGAAGATGTTTAGATCAAGAAGTTCATCATGGAACTTGAAGTGGTTCCTAGCATATTAGACCCATTATTGTTATACTGTGACAACAATGGGGCTATTGCATAATCCAAAGAACCAAGGTCTCATCAGAGGTCCAAGCACGTACTCAAGAGATATCACTTGATCAGGGAGATAATTGATAGAGGTGATGTGAAGATAGAGAGAGTACCCAAAGATCAGAACATCGCTAATCCTTTGATTAAGCTACTTCCTCAGGCAAAATTTAATTCTTGTGTACTTGCCTATAGTATTAGATACAAAGGCGATTGGCTTTAGTGCAAGTGGGAGAATGTTAGAGTAGTGCTTTAAAGGCAATCAACTTTAACACTTTTGTACAAATTTTATTTTGATTAATAAAGTGAAAGGCATTTTTTATTAATTTGATATTCATTCATATATGAATTGATATTGATCTTAAATCAAATTAAAGAAGTCCATGATACAAAACAAAGCATGAAGCAAATCATGATGAGATCATGATAATGAGATTCCTATCATGTGTAATTATGTTAGTATCTAAATAATCCCTAGTTATAGAATTAATAAGACAGGACATTATTAATCTAGACAGACTAGCACATATTATACTTCTTGATTTGATTAAGCAGTAGATGTCACAAAGTGTAAGCATGAGTTGTTTAGAGTTAACATGTTGATATTTACTAAGAGTAGTAAGTACATCGGATGACCCACTATGAGATTATCATATAGATGATCTATCGAATGTCAATGATTAATCTCATCATAGTAATGGTGAAAATATCCTTAGACTTGAGGTACTCAAAGATATCTTGGATATTAATCCTGTGCTTTGACATCATTCTTTGTTACCTCAAGACGAGGTGGCTTTTAGGGTGGTGACTGAGCACAACTATTGGTATTCAAAGATAATTAGGTAGCCAATAAAGGATTCACCACTCCTGATAGAAAGACTTGATACCCACGGCCTCTTGTTAGGGTCATTATTCGGGAGTCTCTGGCCAGAGCAGTTATGTGTCATGAATAGAGTCTTCAATGACATATAAGAGTAATGAGATCCTTGGACTAAATGTGACGTAGTCAGTCTAATAGGAGTTGACACATAGCTCATACTCTAAACCAAGAGGGGTATAGTATGGTGAAAGGATGAATTGCATGGTAATTGTCTATGGAAAGGTTTATAAGTTGGATAATTAACTATCGAAGAGTTCGTGTCTTAATCCACTTATGTTCTGACAAATTGACATCATAAAACCCTTTATGATTTAATTGAATTAAGAGTTAATTCAAGTGCCTAAAATAATCGAAAACCTAAGGTTTACATGCATAACAGATCGAATGAAAAACATAGTGTGTATGGTCATCTTTAAGCAGACCACAATCATGACTCATAGGCCGCGATCGTGGCCAAAGGCGAGCCAGGCCACGATCATGACAGAGGGCACGAATAGGTACATAAGTGAGTTCTTCACTTATGTACCTATGGTTTTACCACTTCTTACACACTCAAGTGAGAGGATAGGGGCTCTAGAAGAGTTTTATAGTGAGAGAGAGGAATTAAGAGTCTTGTTCTTGTAATTTATGCAAGAGTTGCATAAATCAAAGTGTATGTAACAAGATTCTTGATCTATCTTTTCATATTGAGCATCTACTAGAACTCATCTACTTTGGTACTCAAATCACCCTTACACATTGTTTCTTCATCTTCTTTGTGTATTCTTGGGTGATCAAGGAAGGGTTTGGTGTTTACATCAACCCAAACAAGGAGAAGAAACAAGAAAGGAGGAGAAACATAAGGTTAAAAAAATTATATTTCATGTTCTTTACATATCCATGCATGTATGTTAGCTTCTATAGTTTTCGGGTTATCATGGTGTCGAAATCTTGATTCCGACACTTCCACTACATACGCATGCATGTGATGCATGCATCCATGGCAAACCAAACAGTGGTATCAGAGCAAGTTTATGCATGTAATAGATGATGTATTGAATATGTGCAAAATGTTTGCGGGGTTGTGATTGACATACATGTTGATTTGTAATAATTCATGTAAAATGTAGAAATTTTGTTTTCTATTTTTCTTTCACAAAAATGTTTATAAGGTGTTATATTATGCTTATGTTAAAGGAAATTGTAATTGAATGTCATTTGCTATTTTATTTTGAATTAATATCCAGACTGTTCATATGTTGATTTATGGGAATTTCTGAAAAACAAAATGCATATGCTGACTTTGAAAATTTCTTAATAATTCTAGAAATTTTTTTCTACTTTTTTTTCACAGAAATGTTTATAAGGTGTTATTTTATGTTTCTGTAAAAGGAAAATGCAATTGAATGTCATTTGCTATTTTATTATGAATTTAGTTTCATCCTGATGCATGTATGAAGTTCAGGAAATTCTAGAAATGTGATGAACATACATGCATGTAAATTCTATATTAATTTTTATAAAATTTTTTAAAAAGATTTTATGCATGCACATGCAAGATGAGATGTTTCCATGTGTATGAGATACATGATACTTGTTGTTAAAGTGATTATCTTATGCATGCATGATGTAATGTTTGACTAGTATTAGAAGTAATATGACAAGTGTCATACACATATGATGTGTTGGCTTATTATAAATTTTTAATAAATAAACCCTAGAAATTAGTTTCTGAAATTTTTTATTAGACACATTTAGAATGTGTATAAGACTTTAGAATTTTTCTGGAAATAATTGAATTTGATTCAATTAATAAATAAATTCAAAGTTAACATTGGTCAAACCCGGATCCGTGTCCCGCGAGGGTGGCGTGTCACATCACTTAACACTTAACACTGATCATTCACTAAACAAAGTCG
>JANZXP010000004.1:14237466-14254917 GCA_027576715.1 Erythroxylum flavicans | reverse complement strand
AGAGAAAGAAAAGGCTGATAGCCTGGAGAGGCTAAGATAGTGAAAGAATACTTTGTAAGAGACCTGAAGAGGCTCTAGAAGGAAAAAATACTTGTAAATGTTTGAAAAATAGTGGAACACTCAGACGGACTCTGAGGACTGGACGTAGCCCACGGTTTGGGGTGAACCAGTATAAAAATCACATCGTCTATTCTCTACTTTTTAACTTTAGTTTACTTTTTGTTAAAACTCTTAGAGAAATAATTTGCGATTTATCTACGTAATAAGTTGTGATATTCTTCTAATAGGAAAGAAAAGTTTTCTTTTCAAGACTTTATATTAAAAAAGGAGGATACACCATTCAATCCCTCCTTCTTGTGTATCTAGTTTCTTGAACTTAAAGTGTTTACTAACGTGTGATTTACTTCAAAAAATAGTGGCACCTATAATGCATGTGATTAAAGTACTTATCGATATGCATTAGTGAACATTCTAACAATTTCTCTTGTTCTTTTAGGTTATTGAAGCGCCACGATGTCTTCGTTTACACTCTCTATTAGACTCTAACAAACTCCCGGGACCTAACTTCTTAGATTGGTTACGAAATTTGAAAATTGTTTTAAATATGAGAAACTAGGATATGTCCTAGATGAACCACTTCCCAATCCCCATGTTGTCGATGGATCTGATGAAGACCAGAAAGCTTACAAGAAGCTATTAGATGATAGTGAGCTGGCTAGCTGTATAATACTGGCCTCTAAGTCACTAGAACTCATAATGGATAATGAATTACGGATAGACTTAGTTCTGACTAGTTTGATCGATAGTTATTCATAGTTTGTGCTTAACTATCAGATGAATAAAATATCCACCTCGGTAACTGAGTTGATTAATCTACTCAAAATAGTCGAGCAAACTGTTAAGAAAGATAGTAAGGCTATGATGCTGACGGACTCTCCTTCTAGTTCTTGCAAGAGGAACCAAAAGAAGAAGAAGAATTCTAAGAAGCCAGTGGGAGGTGTAGCTAATAAGAAGGCAAAGGAGACTACAACAAAAGGGATATGCTCCCATTATAATAGGGAAGGACATTGGAAGAGGAACTGTAAAGCCTATCTGGAATCGTTGAAGCAAAAGAAGGCATTAGATGCTCCACCGTCTACTTTAGGTATGCTATTTGTCATTAAAGTTAATACTATTTCTAACATCAGATTTATAGTTTATAGCTAATTGGTTAGTTACTTTTTTAATGACATAATTATTTAAATGCATTCTTTATCTTACACATATTCAAATGTATTTAGTAAAGTCTATAGGATATATATACATTGCAAATGAAATTATGTTAAGATTTTAATTATGAGATTTATATTGCATTTATGCATTATTCCTAAATTATTCTTAATCGATATTGTATTAAAACTAGACATTAATAAAGACTAATATACATTATTTTTCTTCCTTATGAAAAAAGTCATTATTTTTCTTCCTTATGAAAAAAGTAATCAATCTTATAGAATGAAGTATGGAGATACTTAAAGAAACTTATCATTGTTTGTTAGAAACAAGGATGGAGATACTTAAACAAACTTATCGTTGTTTGTTAAAAAAAAAGTTTGTTAATCTAACCTCATATAAGAATTCTTTTTGAAATATTCATGTATATTTATGAAAATTCTTATTGTGATGATTGTATAGGTTATCATTTTAACTTAACATCTCTAAGGTATCTCATATAGGGATTGTTACATTTTGATACTACTTATGACCTACCCTTGATAAGGGTAGCTCAATTGGTAGTTACTAGATATAACATAAACTATATGGAAGTAGTCGAGTGATCGATAAAGTAAGTATAAAGAATGTTTCCTTGTTCTTAGTTAGTGTTGATTTAGAAATTATTAGCTAAAGTGGAATGACATTTTGGGAATAATTTTTGAATATCTTCAATTGAATCAATTACTAAAAAAGGAGAACTAACATAAATGGACTCAAATAGAGTAGACATTGACTTCATTCTCTATATTTAGTCAAAACATTATATGGTGAAAGAATTAATCAATAAAAAATAATGTATGAAGGGTTAGTCAAAATCACTTTGATATTCTTAATATTTGGGTGATCAAAATATATTGTTAGATGCCAATCTTGATCTCTAGATACAAATTGTTTAATTATCAAATTAAAGATAAATTAAAGGATTTTAATTTTATTTAATCCTGAATATAATTTAAGGATACAATTTGTATCTATTTTCAATAAAAGTATTATAGGACATAGACAAAGAACTGTTGAACGGAGAAAAAGGTATTTTGATCAAGTTGGATTTAATTATAAAGTTTGAGAAATTTTAGGATTTAATATAAGATACTTAATAAATAAGGAAAATATGAGATTTTAGATCTTATTTAAATCCAAGTGATATTTAATTAGAATTAATTATAATTATAATTAAAATTTAAATGAAATTAAAATTTATTTTAACTAAATTAATATAAGGTCTAAGCCCTATTATAAATAAGCTAGACTTTAAATGAGCTAAAATTTTTTATCTACCCTCTCTATACTATTTATGGAGTTCTCTCAACATGTTCGTTTGGAGATTGTTAGAAGTTAGGTATGTACACGATTATGATAGTCATGATGAACTAGTTTAAGGAATGGTTTAAAGAAAACAACAAAAAATGATTAAGCTATATAATAAGGTAAAATTTACATTTATGCTTTATTATGGTTTATTCATTGATTATATTATAGAATTTAAGTGATCTTGGTTTTTAGAAGATCAAGCTAAAATGTTTCATTTTTATTATGTTACATATACGATCGAATCCTACCCAATTTTTTAATAGTAGTACCAGAGTCATCTTTTATTATATAACATTGATTTCGTGTTTGATTATTATAGATATGAATTTTAGAATTGAAAATAAAAATCCTAATCTTACGATTGAATTAAATTGAACTAAATCTAAGAAGTTTATAAGAATGCCCTAAAATACCTAAGCAATATAAAATTTGAAAAGTTCTAACATATTTTTCAAACCCAAAAGTATTGGAAACCACTTTGAGTATTAGATGAAGCTCAAACCAAGTCCTTTAGCCTCTCTTCATTCTTTCTTTGACTCATTCAACTTATAAAATCAATATAACTACCCAAAATATGTTGCTAATTACCTAGTGAGATAATTGTGAGCATATACACTTCAAGTTAAGACAATGACTTGTTTGATACTTCAAGTGACAAGAAACTATAATACTACTAGGAAAATAGGTAAGGAGATTAGCAACATCATAAGTTCCATATAATATCCAAAATCAGTATCACATTTGAGTGAAATAAGGTTAAGTGATTGGGTTAACGAAATTGTCAATGATTGAGTTTTAGGTTGTGAAGTTTGGGATTGTTATTGTTTTATCTTGTTGCCAAAGATGCATAGAGGCTTGAATCATGCTAGTAAAGAGAGTTATTTCTCTCTATAGGTGGCAGTAGTTGGTGTATAATGAAGGCAGTAGCTAGAGTTTGGAATTAGGTTTTCTAAGGAAGAAGAAGAGGAAAGTTTGGGTATAAAGATATCATATTCTAAGAATAAGATAAGGCCTATTTCGTAACGTAAATAAAATAATACTCCAACTAGATAAGGGATGTTTGATTCTTGAATAGAATATTCAAAGCTACGTATTAAGTTTGTTTAATTTTGGGATTAAAGAAATCCTAAAATCTAAATAAAATTGTTCTAAGTATAGAATAATGCATTCATAACTTAACCTAATTACCAAATATAATTTAAAAGAGTTTTAAAATTAAAAAAATAATATGATAATTAAAGTATTTATTTTCAATATACTATTAAGATTAATAATTAAATTTATTCCTTAATTTTTAAAAATTATTTTGAGATGAAAATTAATTATATTTCAGTTACATTGAAATCAATTAACTAAACTCCTTAAAATCTAAAAAAGTATTTCTTAACTAATTTATATTTATTTTAAATTGATTGACATAAATTAAAATTTATTATTTTATTTATTTTGAGTATTATTATTATATTTTATTTAGAAATTATTTCTTTACTAATTTGAATAATAAGTTTTTTAATTTATTAGAAAATATTTTTCTTGATTAAAAATTTTAAAGTTAATTTATTAAGGAATAATTTTCTAATTGATTTAGAAGCTAATCCTTAAAACATAATTTGAAATATTTTCTTAATTAAATATGAAATGTTTTGTTTAATGTTGAAACTAATTTTCTTTAATATTAGAAAATAGATTTCCATTTAAAGAAAAGTTATTTCTAATTAGATTAGAAATATTTTTCTAATTGAATTGTAATGCCTTATAAAATTTCAAAAAGGATTTTTATAAATTATAATAATTAAGAAGACTAATTTACTGAAAATTATTTTCAATTAATTTTATTAAAGTAGAAAAGATAATTAAAAATAGTTTCCAATTGAATTTAAAATTATTTTCAAATCAAATTAAAATTATATTTGGAATAGAAATTTATTTCATTTAAAAATTAGTAAGTTTAATATAATTTTATTATCCAAAGAGTAAGAATTGTTATTTTAAATTATAAAGATCAATAACTAGAATAAGGTAAAGCTTGAAATTTTATGCTTTTCATTTAATCATATTTGCATAAGAAATTGTATTATTTTGTTTTATTTGGGCATGATATATTTATATGTATGAAATTTTACATAAATTTTGTTTTCTATAAGACAAACAAAAATAAACTTCTTATTAAAATATTAGATGCATGTTAAGAAT
This sequence comes from Erythroxylum flavicans, assembly GCA_027576715.1. Classification (NCBI taxonomy): domain Eukaryota; kingdom Viridiplantae; phylum Streptophyta; class Magnoliopsida; order Malpighiales; family Erythroxylaceae; genus Erythroxylum; species Erythroxylum flavicans. The sequence goes on along the minus strand of JANZXP010000004.1, from coordinate 14,250,159 downwards.
GTGATTGTTACTTTCCATTGTTTAAGCATCAAACTATAATTCTATTTAATGTAAGGCTTGTTGAGTGACTAAAGCCCTGTTTAGTTTGAATATATTTTATCTTAAATTATTCGGTGCTTTTTATCTTGTGTAAGTGATTAGTGATGGCAATGGGTCGGGCAAATCATGCGACAGATGCCAATGGTCAGGTAACCTGTCCCATAAGGATCAATTGCCATAATTCTCTATGCTTTTCTGTGAAATTTTTGACATTTGGGGTATTGAATTTATGGAACATTTCCCTTTCTTCTTTTAGCTTTATGTATATATTACTATAGTCGATTATGTTTTTAAATGGGTGGAAGCCAAAGCCATCACAACTAATGATGCAAAGGTTATTGCAGATTTTGTTAAGGCTAACATTCTTTCTAGGTTCGAGGTAGTAAAATCAATCATTAGCAATAGAGGAACCCACTTTTAAAACGTGGAGATAATGTTCAGAAAATATTGCATCATGTATAAGGTTTCCACTGTTTACCACCCCCAAACCAATGGGCAAGATAAAGTCTTGATTTAAAAAATCAATTTAATCCCAGAGAAAACCTTACAGCCCAATAGGAAGGATTGGACCGTAAGATTAGATGACACGCTATGGGCCTATAGGATAGCTTACAAAATACCAATTGGGATGACTCCGTATAGATTGGTGTTTGGGAAGCCATGTCCTATTCTAGTGGAATTAAAACACAGCGCATGTTGGGCTATCAAAAGATGAAACATGAATTTGGACAATGCGTGTGTGTAGAGAAAGTTATAGCTTGAAGAGATGGAGGAGATGAGGAATGACTCCTACCAGAACATAATGACATATAAGGAGAAAATGAAGGCTTTTCATGACAAGATGACTTTGAAGATGGCCAGAAAGTGCTACTATATCACTCCAAACTCAAATTATTTCTAGGTAAGTTGCATTCCTGTTAGGTTGGTCCATTTGTTATTAACCATATCTTTCTTTTTCGTGTAGTAGAGCTATGGAGTTCGAAAAGCAACAAAACATTCAAAGTGAATGGTCATCGATTGAAGTCGTATTATGAAGGCTTCATAATAGAGGATTTGGAACTGTTGATGTTGGAAGACGTGACTAATGTCACTTGATGAAAGGAACAAATGGTCGAGCTAATGATAATAAATAAAAGCACTGTTTGGAAGGCAACCTAAAGGAAGTCAATTTTTGTTTATTTACATTTTTTCTTTTGCTATTTTCATGAAATGCTTCATTTCTTACATTTGATATTACATTGGGAGAAATGTAAGTTTTAAGTGTAGGGGTAGGGATCTTAGTTTTTATATATGTTTTGAGCTTAATTGTTGCTTATGTGGATTCTTAGGTAGTTTTTAAAATAAAAAATTTTCTTGTTTTCTATTGCAATTAAGATTATTTAGTCATAATTTAGTGTGAATTGACTAGAAAAATCCATGGCAACTTTAGCATGTATTTTTGCTTTTGTGATTGTTTAATGTGCATTATCCCTAAAAGAGCAGTGACTAGTGGTGAACAAAAAATAGTAAGATTTTAAGTTGTATGAGATTGACACATCCATATCAGTCTCACTATATTTTGTTATGTGTGACCTTTATGACATATAAATTTTAACTTGCTTTGATTTTCTATGCAAGCCCATATTTTTAACACATGCATTTTTATGAAAATGATTAGGCATTCTTTGTTGTTTACGAGCTACATTAGCCAAATAACCTACCCATTTATATGAAATTTTCCTTTGTTAACCCCTTTGAGTTTTATTAGCCTTTTCTTTGTATAAACCACATTACATCCTTTGAAACCTAACCAAATGTCCTACCCAAGCCTTAAAACTAGTGGAGTACTTGTTAATTCTTGATGAATGTGATTGTACAAAGGCCAAAATGTGGGGGTATGCATACATATAGGCTAGTTATATTAGTTAAAATGCCATGTTATGAATTCCCATATTGATGTAGCTTCTATCACTATTATATTTGAAGAAAAAAGAAAAGAAAAAAGGGAAAAAAGTATGAGTTGGAATAAAAGTATTAAGGAGGAAATACAATTATTTTGAAAATTTATTAATTATTAGTTTATCATCCTTAAGTTGTATTGAATAGGTAGTTTGACATATTGCATATGAGGCAAATGTTGTTTAGGATGAAGCACTCTTTGTGTTATGTTCATGTGGTTTATGGCGTGAGAGTTGAATTGATTTTTGAAATATATTTGTTGCATTCATCGTAGCCGACGGTACCCAGTTTTGAATGAATGTTAACTTATACACTTGATATCTCATTGAGTGCAACGTTTGCTTCACTAGCTTGATGGATTTTATGCTACATTACCTAAAATACATCTCACCTTACCCTTTTCCCATATTATAACCCTAGAAAAGTCCTTTGATTCATGATTATGCATATGACTTTTAATGGTGGAGAAATGAAATGATATGCAAAGGTATGGATTGTTATGATCATGAATGGTGTTTGAGTGTACCCATGGAAATATTTTATTTAAACGCCTTTTGTCTAAGTCTACCTTTAGACTACTCAATAAGGGTGATGAATATTGATTGATCATGAGTAGAAGCTTTAGATGTTGAGTTGTTGATCTAGGTTTTAAAAGTCATTCGTTTTTATTTATGATTTTCTATTCTTCGGAAATATGGAAAATGATAGAGTTTTAGTTTATGATTTTAATTTTGACAATTTGCCCGAGGATAGTCAAAAGCTAAGTTTAGGGGAGCTTGACATGTGCCTAAATGTTGATCCATTTGATTTACTACACTTAGTGATTAATGCCTTAGAAATGCTTAAGATACTTATTGTAGCTCATAATTGATTTTATGTACATTTCAGAAGTAAAAAAGCTAGAGTGATTCGAAAGTTTATTCATTGAAGCAATCTTCTAAATGTGTATACTCTATTGATTTATGGAGTAAGAAGAAGAGGAGGAGTAAAAGAAGAAGAGAAAAGATAGAACGTGAAGGAAAGAACAAAAGAAAGAAGAGTCTCACTGCCCACACATTACTATACATGGACATGAGAAACCTCTTCTGCCTATGCAACACCTTTCATGGCTATGAGAGGTCTCTCATAGCCATCAAAGGTGTTGTCGCCACTATAACAAAGGGTATCAAGAGTGTGACATACTAGTCACACACATGAGTCCATTCTCACTCCCGTGAGAAAGGACATCTGTCCTATTTTAAACCTAGTTTTTATCTATAAAAGAAAATGTTTTGTAACGACCGAAAACATCTCGTTTAGAACATAAGCAATTAAAAGGGTTTTCTCTTTGTCTTTCAACATAGATAGAGGTGATGACGATGATGGTCGATGCTTGGAGCTTGAAGAAAGAGATGGAAGGATAACTTCTCGACGCTGGTTTAATGGTGAAATCAACGTCGAGTCATGGTTAAGCTATCTCATCTTATTAATGTCGATACTCTCTTTTTCAATTGTTATTGTTGTTTGTGTTAATTGAATAGAGTTTTTGTATAGATGATCTTAATACATTTTTTGGATTGTTCTGTTAAAAACCTATTGCTAGAATGTTGAATGTAATCTGTAATCGTTACGTTTGATGTTTGTTAGTAGCATCTAATGATCATAAACCATTAGGAACATCGTAACTTAAGTTAGATAACCCAAACTTGTGAGGTTACTACCTATATTGATCATTTTTGACTTTGTAATGTGATTGCCAAATTGAATATAAAGATCGCATCCTAGCTTATTCGGTTTCTAGGTTTAATTAACAATCTTATCTTAATTAAACACATCCAAAGGGAAAACTAAGATTAGCAGAGCATATTGTTTGTCTCCGATCAATAGTTCAAAGAGAAGTGTGAAGATGTTAGGATGATGGGATATGTTTAACCGTGTTTAGGCTGAGATTGATCCTAGAACTAGACTTTACTTATATTCGACACTTTAATCATTTTCGATTATTTGCTATAATTGTTTTTGTTAGCTTACTTTTAATTTCTTTTCTAAATTACGTAAAACCAAAACTTCCCCATTTTATTTTCCTTGCATCAATTAATTTTGTTACAAAAATTAACCAAACATTACCCGTAGATACGATCTCAACTCACCACAGCTACAAATTTTAATGTACAGAGATAAGTAAAATTCGCAATGCACCTGATATATGTTACAAAATCCAACAATTTGGCTTTATATAATGACCACCTTTTACTCTCAACAAACATGTAATGTCTATAAGCCACTTTCTTCTCTTAATTTATCTCATGTCTCTTTCAAGTAATTCTCTCTTATCTTATACTCTCTCCCTTACCTACTTTTCACAACACAAATGAACTCCATTTAAGCTCTAATTTACCTACCTTATCTCAAATTCAAACAATAGGCATTACTACATAGAAACATTCAATCTCAATTTCAAAGCCACTACCATGCAGATAATGATTGCCTTTAGAATATCTATGAACTGGCAAATGAACTAATTGGATATGTCTAATGCCTTTTATACAGACACTTGTAGGTAACTATCTACATTACATAACCTCTAGGCTACTTTGATCTTCCAAATCAATCTTTGTGTGTAAGTTAATCATTCACTGTATGGCTTTAGGTGGGCACCAAAAACATGGTTTAGTTGTTTAAGTTAGTTTTTTTATTAGTGTCAATTTCTTACCATCATTTGCAAGCTCTTCTCTTTTCTATTATTGTAACAATTTCCATCATATTTTTGTTAGTTTATATTGATGATATATTCATTACAAGTTCATCTTTGTCAACTATAGACTGATTCATTAAGCACTTATAAACTAAATTTCTAGCAAAAGATCTAAGTATGCTCTCATTTTTTCATGACATTAAGGTTAGACATATGTTAACAAGTTTGCATTTTAGTAGGAAAAATCAATAATATTCTGCAGCAAATAAGCATATTACAATCAAATGCTTCTCCTTTTATGCCTATGCCTACGTTAAGTAAAAGTATTGAGCAACCTCTTTCATATGTAGAATTCATACCACTAAATCCTTGGCGTGCTTCCATACGTCACCTTTACTCGATCAGACATCTCCTTTGTAGGAAATGAAATATGTTAATATATGCATTGTCTAATAAATTTGCATTAGAAAGCATTCAAAAGCCTAGTGTGATACCTTAAATACTATCTCTCTTAGACTTCATTTTACAACCAACTCTCCTTATCATCTATAATGCTTTTCAAACATCAATTAGGGATGTTGCACTAATGACTGGTGATCAACTCTCCATGCTATCTAAAATGATTTTTTAGTAGTGACTGGGGAGGTTTATTTAATGATTAGTACTCTACGAATGGTTATATTGTATACTTGGTTTCTAGTCTCATCTCATATATAGCCAAAAAGTAACCAACAGTAGTTTATTCATCCATTGAAAGCGGGTACAAAGTTCTCATTAATGTGATTAAAAAAGCTCTTTAGCTTTCAATCCTTACAGGCAAACTCAGTATTAAGTTCATCATTCCCTTATTCTTTTGTTTGTTATAATTGGAGTAATCTAATTAATATCCTATCCCATTTTTCATTATCGAACCAAGCATATCGAATTAGATTATCACTTTTTTTTCTAGTCTATTATGAATTCAATTCATCTCTTCTAAGGAACAAATCATTGAAATCTTCACTAAGCCTCTACTTGCTACCTATTTTTAGTTCTTATGATCCAAACTCTAGTTGTAGGCATTAGCTTAAGGATATGTATTACAGGATAAGGATCTATCCTTCTATTTCATTATTTGTATTTAAATATAGCATAATTTATCTATTTTTCCATCTTACTATCTAGTATTTAAATTTAATATATTTCAAAATATATACATATATGTTTGTTATGACATTATCATGTATAATGTATTTATTTTCGATAGTGCATAAAATATGAGATCAACATTTTTCTTTCCAATTCTCTTCATACATATCTTTATGAAAATTTTAGGAGTGATTTATCGTAATTTATTATTAGCACATTGTAACCACATTAAAAGGGTCGACCCTAATGTAGAAAATTAGTAATAAATTAAGTTGATTCAATTCTTAATCCCTTGGATTAAAACTAGGAATCTAAGATATTATGACTTTTACTAGTGACTGGAATAAGTGATGTCCAATTAGGAGATGCTTCAATTTCCAAAGAGCTAATTATATTCTCATCTTTTAATTAATTCACATTTTTTTCCTAGCAGTACTAATTTCCAAGGGTACACCAAGAAATTTAAAGGAGAAAACAAATTTCATAGAACATTTTCTGTTATTTATGATTTAACTTTTAGCATAATTAATAGAAAGACCTGATGTTTTGTGCATGATGTATTCATCTGTAAACTGTAGGTAATCATTCTGCATATCTGGACTTGCAACAATGATGTTTTGTGCTTGCTTAAGGTTGAGAATGATGTAGTCATTAGCCTACTAAGACCAACAATTGGTGTTGCAACACAGCCTATTTCTGAGGCAGTTAGAAAGAGTGCCTAAAAAATCAAGGCTCCAGCTAGATATAGAGGTTCCCTCTAAATAGTTTGTTATAGGTTTGTTAGGAGGTTTGTAGCTAGGTAATTGGTGAGATAATGTTATAGGAATTACTATAAATGTATCTCCTATGAGCCATTAAGAACAGAGAGAAATATTATCCGAATCATTACCCCTTCTCCTTCTCTGTTACTCTCCCTCTCCTTCTTGTCTAATTTTCCTATCTTTCTTTTCCTTTCTCTCTCTCTCCCCCTCACCCTCTCTACCTTTTACCCCATCTTTCACCTCACTCCTTTTGTAAAGCAACCCAATTACTCTGTCTGCCATCATTTAGTGCTTTCATTGAGAGAAAAAATGACTGAACGAATGAAAACCAAGTTCAAGGCAATAGAAGAACAATTGAACAAATTGATATAACAACTGACACCTTATACACCCATCTTTCCTAAATTTGAAAGCCTCTATCTTATTATGATCCAATAGCAATATAAAGCCTTCTAACAACAATAAGAGATCGTTGAGTCCTACATTAAGTTGTGTCTCCTCAACAAACACTTATGGCAGACATGATGATGAAATTGTCGAAAGTGGAGAAACAGCCCACCTAACCACCTCTACTGCCTTTACCCACCTTATCCACCATGCACCCTTGACCCTCATTTTTGGGACAGTCATTAGCCTTGACACATATAAGATGTTATCTAGTTAAATTAATTAGAATTGTGTCTTTTGTTTTGGATATATTTTGGTGCATAAATTGGAAAATTAACGTTTGGTGCTTTCGGGATATAAAAAGTGGAGATAGCATCAAATTGCGACATTATTAGTGACAATCACAGATTTTTGATATAAGTAAAAAGATTACTACAATAGATAAGAGAAGATAAAGCCTACTTCCAAATTTACTTAATGAGTTGAAGTTTAAGTAGGAGACTTATTTCTATCCTTATCTTGAAGGGATTGGGATTTGTTTTAGGAGGCGTCTTTGCAAGATAGGATAAGATTAGGTTTAGAGTAGGAAATAATATAAAAGGGGCATTCCCCCCTCTCCAAAGAATGAATCATTCTTTTTCTTCCTTTTCTTTTAATTCTTCATCTTTCTTCTATTTTTAGTGTTAAAACTTAAGCATGCGTGGCTAAGCTCAATTACTATGATTCAAGGGGATTCAAAACTCTAGTTATAGCCTTCTAAAGTTTTGTTCCTAACTTTTATTCATGTTTTAATTAAGGTATTTCTGATTTTGAGTTCTTATATTTCATGAATGATTAATATTGATTGATCTGAAAAATTAATTTAATGTTGATTATTCTATTACTATCTATTAATTCAAAGATCTGTAATTGATATGAAGAATTTAAACAATTTGTAAATATGTTATTATTAAATTTACATGTTTAACTTATGATAAACAAGAAAGCTAAGTTGAATATTTATAGTTATCTCGATTATTTAATTTAAGATTTAGTTTCCTTTTTACTAAGCTTATTGCTATCATTTATTTATTATGGAATGCTATCACACATAGTTAATGAATGGTAAGTTTTGGTTTGGATGCTGGGTTTGAACCAATTAATTTAGGAAATTTTGAGAGTTATTATGACTATCCTAATATGTTTCGGACTAACTACTTTAATTGTGACAAATATTCTTTTTAGACCATTCATCAAAGTTACAATTAGATGAGATCTTTCCCTTGAATCAGAGTTTAGTAATATTGAATTTCTCCCATTTATATTTAGCCGATTTAATTTGATTTCTTATTAATTTTACTTAATTAGTTACTTAATCGAAAACCCTCCATTTTGTTTTATTAATTCAAATTAAGAAGCTACTATTTGGTTCTCTTGGGATTCAACATGGTTTCATGACTACTACAAGAAGTTTGGAGAATTGGAATTATTTTTGGGGCATTAATAACCTAACTAGAATTTCATCCTTTGGCCACCAGACAAATCACCAAACACAACTATAAGAAACCCTAAAATTGAGATTCCCCTCTTTTCGAGAGAAAACTTACTCGAATGGATAATATAAATTGAGCATTTCTTCATATATTGCCAAATCTCGCAAGAAGAAAAACTTACCATTGCTATCTTCTACATGTTAAAGCCAACACTGGAGCAATACTATTGGATGCATATCACCCTCCAACTCTCCAAAGTGGAAGCTTTCACCTATTAGCTAAAAATTAGGTTTGGCCTATCAACCTATATCAATCTTGAAGCTCAACTTTATAAGCAGAAGCAACCTATGATGGTTGCTACATATATAATCAAGTTTGAGGTATTATCCACTCAAACTCAGTGATTATCCAAAAAAAATTACTCAACTATTTTTTTTGGTCGATGGAAGATATTTAGTGCGAACTATTGATGCTTAAATCACTATCCTTACCTAAGGTAATAGGCATTGCGAAATTAATTAAAGACAAACTTAATTCTACCAAATCTATCATAGGTCGATCTATAGGCAGGTTTTCACTATTATCTTTCCTACTCCCACAAACTCAAACCAACCTATCCATTAAACCCACCTCTACACTAACAACCTCAAAAATTCCATCTCATCTGACTTCTATCATATGTTTACCCCTTTTATGATAGAAACTAGAAGAGAAAAAAGAATATGTTTCGATCATAATGAGCAATTTGTCTCAGGGAACAAATGTAAACCACCCCAGCTCTTTTGTATGATAATAATCACTGAGGACCCCAAAATAGAGACCTCTGTAGTAGAGGATGTTGTTCAAGAGATAGATAACTAATAAATGGAGCTTTCCTAGACTGAAGAAGACTTCATTCTTGATATTTCCCAATTTTCCTTCCATGTCTTGACAGGGCACCAATTGCTTCCGTTTATTAGTGTCTTGCCATCTTTTGATGATTTCTTGGCACTGCTTAACACCTGTCACTGTTTCCTAATATTTATTTTGTTGATAGTTTTTTTTCTTTGTCTGGTGGGCTTGGAAATCAAAATTTACATTCAATCTTCAAAAAACTTTATAATGTATGAGTGAAGTTCCAAATTTCTAGCTTTTCCATATTGTAACTTCTCTATTGTTTCAGTTCACTCAATCTTCAACTGTTTCAATGTCCTTTGATGTAAGCATTCTTTTGCTTATAAGCCCTAGTCCATTATAGTGAAATTATAATTGAATTCAACTGAGACATCAATTCTTTTGCAATACTTAAAAGTCATACAATTGAGTTCAGCTTAGACATGGATTCTTCTGTAACACTTAAAAATCATAAAAGTGACAAGTGACTAGGATTCTTCTGAAACACTAATTCAATGTCGATTACTCAATTATTAGCTGGAGTTATCCTACTTTGGTTTATTCCTATTCCTATTTCTTTGCCCTCACATTTATCATTTAGAAGTACCTACAAATTGAACTTAAAAACATGATTATGGGGTAGGTTTTTGTCGTCTCATTTATAGTTCATGTGCTATTGTCATGGATTTTTGTGAGCAAAATGGGTTGGGTAATTCATGGAGCAATGGGTGCTATAGTTATATCAAGTTGTTTGATTGTAATTGTGGAGTTGGTTTATGTGTTTGGCGGCTTATGTCCAACATGTAGAAATGATTTATACTTTTAGTGCCTTCTCTGATTTATTTCCTGTGGTGAAACTCTTTATATCCCGTGGAGTGATGCTTTGGTAAGTATATTTCTTCCATCCAAAGTCTTCTATTCCTCTCTTTAGGTATTCCTTTCTCTACTGGAATTAACTAAGAATTTCCTAAAGAAAATAACAGTGTTCTTTACTATATTAGTTCTGTTAAAACAGCAAATGAATTTTTTTGTTTGTTTTTCTAGCTCTACTTTTAAATAAATAATGAAAGTACTTATACTAGTGAATACGATGAAACCTTACAAAGAAAATTATAAATTTATAGTAAGATTACTGAAACTACTTGATATTATAATATGGTCGTTTACATCATTATCACTAAATTTCTATCCTTATTTTAACTATTTGGCTATCTGGAATAGTCTAAATGTGAGGTACTATGCTTTACTAATCCTTCTATCAAATTATATGAACAATGCAGCAATAAAAATATCGACATTATCCATATGATAAGATCATCAAGTAATATAGTAATTTTGTTTCCTTGAGGAATTTCTCTATAAAAATTGATCTTAATAATATCTTCATCTATAGCTTAAATGTCACAGCATAGGAATTCATATTTTTATTTTTTAGCTACCTCTAGGTATTGTCTTAAATTGTCTTCAAAGCTTGAATTTGTAGTCCATCCAATGAATTTCTTCAAAATGAGATGGCTATGTAACTTTCATAAGTAGTGTATAAGATTCAAATGAAGTAGGAAGAGGAGATATTGAAGTTGTAAAATTTTCTCTCAAAGTCAACTTCTATACTTCATTGAAATTAGTTTTCTTTTCTATTTTGTGTTTATCATTAAGTCATCAATTAGCTTAAATGTTTAAAAAGGAAGAGGTGGTCAATGAATTTGTATCCGACCTTTCCCTCCTCTTGTCTTTCTCAGTTATACTCAATAGTTTTCAAGCAGCCCTCATAAGTACGTTCTTCAATTTCCTCGATCTATGATCTACCAATAGGCAAATTGGCATTTAAGATGGTCATTGAATTCTAATTTGATGGAATTATTTTTACTATGTGTTCAAATTAAGGCAAGGTAGCCTCTTAAAGTGAAACCTAACAAAGATACTATTATTCATCTTTCTAAGGTAAAAATTGTTATAGATGTACTTATTTTAACTTGATATTCTTGCTTTAATTATTCTTTTTCTTCCTTTATTTTATGCACTAGGATGAACTAAGATCCATATTGCAAGTAGCTTGCTAATTAATTATTTATATTCTACAATTAGTGAGAAACTTAATAAAATAGATTGGAAAAAGAATATTGGTATTTGTGAATCAGTTCGACGGGATGTGAGGTAAAGACTTTCCATCCATTTAATAAGAATAGGATCGATGACATGTTATTGTTATATGCATTTTAATTGCTTCTTATATTTTAATAATTTTTCTAATATCCATTTTTTGGAACATATTTAGGGGTCAACCCTAGATCATTGCATATGAGTTATTTCAACAGGGATTTATGAAAATGCATTACATTTACATGCATATCATTAGCATACACACGAATATTGATATTTGTACACATTACAACGATAGTATATGTACTCAATTGATATATCCCAAGGTATGAAAGATTTTAAAATGACTAAATTTTGAATTGTGAATTGTTATGTCTTGAATTTTAGTTTGATTGGATTCCAATTAGTAATTTGGAATTAATTATGATTAATTGGGAGAGTGATGAATTAAGATGTACATTTGGACTATGAAAAATGCCAAGTGGCAGGATAAATTGATACATGAAAAATTAGGGTGACTAAGCCTATAATTGAGTAACATTTGGCATAGTTAAATAAATGAAAAACAGACTAGTCATCAATTGACAAATGGAACAATTATAGAGTGACAAGTGGACCAACTAATGTATGACATGTGGAAAAATTGATAGGAGATTAATGCCAACATCTTAAGGAGACTACTGGCAGCTTAATTATGGAGCAAACGGCTTACATGCCAATTGACATATGCCTAGGTAATTTGGAGATACCTAGCACCTTGATGAAGTAAGTTCAGCAACAAAGTTTCTATCGTCTTTCCATTTGCTTCACCACTGAAACTGCTACTATCTTCTCTCTACATGTTGGCTTAACCCTAGCTCAAATTGTTACATGAAATCCACACCTTAATCCTTCACCAAGTAGCTAAGAAACTAACTGAATGTTGCCTTTATCTTGCTGCTAAAAATCAATCTATTTTCACCTTAGAATTATGTTAATTTTTGCTTGCTTGGAGGACTAGCGTAATCTAGAGTTTTGAGCTAAATTGGAAGCCTAAAAAGTAAGTAATATTTTGATCTTTATGACATGATTAATAGTATGAGAATGATGCTTGAATTGGAATGAAATGTTTATGATGTTGATGATGAAGTGTGCTAGAAATTTATTGAATGAACTCGGATGTTTTCATGCTTGTTTTTGGTATATGAAAATCGTGGGTTATAGGTTGATTCATGGATGATTTAGATATGGATTTAAAGTATAATGTGTTAAGTCAGGAGGACTTTACGATGATTAATTTTGATGACAATCAAATAATAATAATGTTAGAAATAAATAAACT
>JANZXP010000004.1:14205457-14224453 GCA_027576715.1 Erythroxylum flavicans | reverse complement strand
TGGATCGAATTGGGTTAAGTAGTCTTCTTGAAAGATATAGAGGATTTTCATAGCTTTCCAATGATGTATCATGTACTATTTTTGGATGTGGGAGTTGAAAGATGTGTGTTGTTGAAGTTTGGTGTAGGTGCTGTCAAATTGCAAGTTTCTGGGTAGAAACGTTGAGTAAATTTTTGACCCTCATAGAGTTTGAAATTGTTCTTATGGTCTTAATGGAAGTTGTAGAGTTTCCATTTAACTTTTTATTGATACCAAACTTAGAAATTTCTGAGTTCTGAGTAAGAAGTTATGGATGTTTGAAGATGGATTGTCGTTTTGAGGGGCTGGCCTCGCAGCTCCTCGCGAGCACGCTTATCCAGCACGAGCCTCACGATCCCGAGGGGTCGCGAGTGCGCACATCCAGCGCACGCTTCATCCTCAGGAGGGGGTCGTGAGCGCAAGCATTTATCCGCGCCTCTCGTGGCCGCGAGACGGTCGCAATGCGATCCGGCATATATTAATTTTCTGATTTTTCCTTTCAGATTTTTGACCTCTCTCCGCTCTTTTGGCCATAACTTTTTCTTCCGACCTCTGATTAACCTGATTTTCGAAGCTTTGGTTTTCTAAGACATTTTTCTACCTTTCAATGCAATTTCTAAATTTTTTTAAGAAGTCTTATTGAAATTCCTTTATGGCCTACCATTATTTCTGATGGGTAAGTGAAATGAGTTTGTTTTTGAGGTTTGACCTGGTGGGAAATTCCTCCCTTGTGGGATGCGCGTCCAGATGTCACGTAGGACGTCGGGCTCGCAACTTGCCGAGGAGGGGTTCCAACAGGATATGCGAGAATTTGTGTAAGCACTGACCCTTCAAAAGAGCTTCCTAATCAGATCCCTGTCATACGCTTAGGTGATGATAACCAACTATAGGAAGATAGCATTGTTATCTCGTACCATTAGAGACCCCCCAAACTATAGGACAAACTATAGAAGGCCACAAGAAAAATTTTTAAAACTAGAACCTACCGAGACCTAATGGGTCTCAAAGAATAAACTCTTTATACTAAACTCAAGGTTCCGAAGGATACAGTTGCTGTGGGAGTAATAAATCTGGAAGTACCACCTACTCAAACATCACCTATAACTCACGTGCATGAAGCAGCTTCCACCATACTTGCTATGGAAACTTCTTCCACAGTCCTGACCTTAAAAAATACCATAAGTGATGAACCAACACGTATACACGAGTTTCAGACTGATAGCCCTAACTCAAAAGAGCTCATGTATCCCCACTTTCTTGTAGCTGAATCTGACCAGATAGTTAGTGCCCCCTAAATTACAACATCGGAGGAAAAAGTGGAAAAATAGGAAGTCATAATAGACACTGATACAAATTAAATCTTCCATAGTGTAACCTAAAGGAAATCTCAGCAGAGAAAGGCTAAAGGCTCCAAAACTACTTTTTTATAATATGTTTATTATAACATGAAATGTTATAGGAATAAGCTGTCCCTCTAAGCTTACAGCCTTGCGAGATTTTGTTACAAGAGAAAGACCTCTCATAATTGCCCTCCTCGAAACAAAAATCTGAGGGGAGAACCTCAACAAACTAAGCATTTTAGGGTCTTATTGGAAGATAATCACAAATCACTCCCACCATGCCTTTGAAAGAATTATTGTTTGCTATAGATTTGTAAAAATCCAACTGGATATTCTAAAAGCCAATGAACAAGTAATGCATCTGAAAGCCACCTTCTTGAAGGAACATATTGACACGAATATCTCTTTCATTTACACTTGTGATTTTGGACTTCAATGAAAAGATTTATGGAATAATCTAAAACACATCAGTAACTCTATCACTAAGCCTTGGCTAATCAGTGGAGACTTTAACTCTACACTATATGTAACGAAAGCTCAAGGTCACTCAAACCTTAGGAATTTTACACCAGATTTAAAGGACTGTGTGGAGTACATTGGGGTGACAAATCTCAAACAAGTGGGACACTTCTACACTTGGTCAAACAAACAAATTTCAAATTGGTTAATCAAGAACAAGCTCGACTGAGTTTTAGTGAATGCCATCTGGCTGTAACATTTTCTCATAGTATTGCTACCTTCAGAGATCCACTATTTTCAAACCACATCCCAATTACTATAGAGCATTTGTTCCAGCTATATACATATCATCATCCATTCAGGTTCAACAACTTCCTTATTCATGTACCAGGTTTCGACGAAGCTTGTAGATAAAGGGCGGAATCATTTGTTACAGGGATAAGACAATTTGCTTACATGGAAGAGTTAAAAATCATCAAAGCTAAGCTCAAGGTGCTAAACAACACGAAGGGGCTAACAACTTCAGCAATCACCTCCATAAAATGTGAGCTCGAAAATATACAAAGCAAGCTAACCACCCAACCTTCTAATCAAACTCTGCTGGATAAGGAAAAACTTGCTCTTTTTAAATACTTGCAAGCAGTACAAAACCACTCCTCTCTTCTTCAATAGAGAGCTCGAATTAGCTGGCTCAAGGATGGGGATAGATGCACAAACTTCTTTTTCAACACAATCATAGCTAGACAAAATCATAAGAAGATGCACTCAGTCACCTCTACAGATGGGAACCTATTACAATGAGCCTCGAAAATTCAATAGGAAGATGTTAAATATTTCACTTCCCTACTTGGCACAATTAGCATATCCTCTGTATCTTTGGCCAATTTGCACAAGCTTAACTTAACCCAAATAATCCCTCTAGATCTGCAAACCTAATTAAACCTATAGAGGATGATGAGATTGAGAAGACGGTTTCTAGTATGAACTCTAAGAAAGCCCTAAGGCTAAATGGCCTAAATGGTTTTTTCTTCTAGAGTTCTTAAAACCTATCGATAGCTTTGTCAAAAATGAAGTCTATGAATTATTCACCAATGGTGTTCTACTAAACGAAATTGGTTGCACCTTCTTATGTTTGATTCCCAAAGGCCCCAATCCTTTAACTTTTAGGGATTATAAATTGATCTCTTGCACTAACTTTGTCTATAAAATTATCTCCAAGATACTAGCCAACCAGTTGAAGAAAACTATTGTTCCTTTGATAAACGACAACCAAGGTGCTTTTTTGAAAGACAAACACATCAAGGACAATACCCTTCTTTTACAATAACTATTAAAGGGATACTCCAGAGCAAATGGGCCTCTTAACTGTACCATGAAGATAGATTTTCACAAGGCTTTCGATAGTATAAACTAGGATTCCTTATGGCACATGCTCAATGCTTATGACTTTCCAATCAAGTTCATCATGTGGATTTGAGAGTGCATCTCATATGTATCCCTATCGGTGTTGATCAATGACAATCCCACTAAATACTTTAAAGCAGCCCGCGGCCTCAGAGAGGGGGATCCCCTATCCCCTTATCTGTTTATAGTATGTATGGAGATATTTAACCCCATTATGAAATATAAAGTGCAAAATAACCCAAATTTTAGCTACCATACCAGGTGCAAAAAGGTAGAACTCACTAATCTCTATTTTGCAGATGATTTGCTTTTATTCTATAGGGCAAACATGGTTTCCATTCTCACATATAGGAGGGCTCTTGAAACTTTTAAACAATATGCGGGGTTGGAGATCAATTTACATAAAAGCCATTTCATCCTCTCCAAAATTGCTAGCAACTTGGAACTTCACTTTACTGCTATAATGGGTATGCAAAATAGATGTCCTCCCATCTTATATCTTGGCCTACCAGTCTCTACAAAGCATCTTAATTACCTGGAATGTCTCCCTCTAATAAAAAAAATCAAGAAACGAGTTCAATCATAGGTGAACAAATCTTTATCCTATACAGGTAGAGTGCAACTCATTCAATTTGTTCTCAATTCTGTACATATATATTGGAGCTCCCATATATTTCTCTTATAAAGCATCATCAAATCAATTGAAAGAATTCTCAAGAACTTCTTATTAAGTCATCGGAATGACAACCCAAGATCTGTAAAGGTCAAATGGCCTAATTTATGTTTATTGAAGGAAGAGGGTGGTCTCAATATATGCTCTATTAAAACTACCAATCTCGGGTTATTCATCAAGAGCTTATGGTGGATTCTAATGGACAAAAAATCACTTTAACTCAAATGGTTGTACTCTTGTTTCCTCGAAGGTAAAAGTATCTAGGTCATCAAGAAAAATCCCTTAAATTCACACCTCTTTAATCAGCTCCTATAACTACCAGATATGGTTCAGCTAAAGACGACATGCAAAATTGGAAATGACAAACAAATAACCTTCTGGTATGATAATTTGTTAGGCCAGGGACAGCTGATCAACTCTATACAAGAACTGGGAACCCACATACTCCCTCTACACACCAAGTTAAGCCACTTGATACCAGTTAACTCCTAAAATTTCCCATCACGATTGAGACACCAACAACTAGCAATCCCCCAAACCTGGATGAGCCTGACATTTTTCTCTGGAAAGACAAACCGGTCCATAACATCAAAAACAAGGATGTCAAAAAATTGTTACGGGGTAGAAGCTCTAGAGTCTATTGGTTCAAGATTGTCTAGTCTAAGGCCTTAACCCCACGACTCTCCATCTTGCGGCTAGCGTTGGAAAACAAATTGAGCACCATTGATCGTGTGATCTTCTTACAACTCAATAAAACTTGTCCAATGTGCATGGCACATGACAAAACAAGAAATCATCAAGGATATATAGAACTATAACACCACAAAATGTCAATGACGTAATTCAGATGAAGCTCTTCCTAACATCCTTTTACGTCTATTAACTCAGAATTCATCCATAGGAGCATACCAGTCAATCCACTACGATGTTCTTGCCCTCTGTCTGTAGCTTATGGTATGAAAGAAATCTCAAACGATTTGCCAACACAAGTTCTTCCATGGAAACATTGAAATCCACAATTTTCCATAAAATTAGGGAGCACATTTTGCTGCAGAACTTGACTCACAATGTTAACTCAAATACACTAGCATCTCTGCACCTCTAATGACCAAGACATCCCCATCTTTAATATTCTAGTTTTTTGTTCTTAGCATCTACCTTGTATTCCAAGGCTGTCAAGGGTACTCACCTGTGGTTTCACTCTTCTCCATAAAACTCTTACCACTTATTTATTAATTTCATTTTCCTTTTCCAAAAAAAAGTGTTCTACCATGAATAGCAGTGAACATTGTTTGATTTTATTAAGAGTTTAGAAACTTCATCTAAATCAATAGCTTTATTGAAGAAAAGTGAAAGAGTGTTAATTAAAAAAATATGAAAGTTCAAGAAGTTTTGGATTAAAAAATTAAAGAATGAATAAGTTTTAGACAATAATATAAGGGAAATTAAAGAATGAAATTTGACACCAAGACAAATAAGATGAGCCTGCAAAACGATTCTAAACTAGTTATAAAAGCTGAAACATGCAGAGAAGTTAAGCTCATAAGGACAGTGCACGAACGTATTTACAATTTTTTTACCGATGAAGCATACCAAAATAAGTGGGTTTTTAGGAGCTGCGCAAGTCCAAGTTATGATATGATTTTGTAATCATATCTTTCACTTGTGAATTAAAAGTAACAAGTACCTAACGTTCAAGATTAGAAAGTAAAGTTAAAATAAGAAAGAAATAGCCCACACGCCACATTTGAAAATTAACCTCAAATCTGGGGAAGCATAACACGTCAGTTAAAATCGGCACCTGTTCTTTTAAATATGTTTATCTTCATTATTAATTAATCAATGGGAGCAACAGAATATGACCCTGTGTGTTTGTCTTTTTGTCTTAAAAGAAGACTAACCAACAAAACACTACTTGTATGTTAGCACTTGAAAATTCTTACACACTTAAATCTCGCGGTTTCAATGATGTTCTGTTGACATAAGTACTTTCCTTGTAAAGTTGATTTCCTAGAACTTTTACCCTCATATATATCATTCTGTGGAACTGCAGGGTCCTGGCTGTTGCAGGGTCACTTGCTGATGATCGAGAATTGTGGTTTGTCAAGAAATTTCAATCTTGTCTTTCCCATATATTGATGTTTTAATTTTAATCAAGATCATAGTATACCAAATATTAATAGGTAAAACGGAATTTTTCCCAAAAGATTGAAGGCATTAGTTACAAGTTAGTCGTAAACTCTTTATCTATGGTGGCTATGGACATGTACTGTAAGCTATCTCATATTAGCTACACTAAAGAATCATACATATAAGAATTATTTCCATACGTCAAAAGGACAAACACGACGTAAATATATATTTAGGAAGGACAGAAATAATGTATAGGTGTTGAGGTTTCATGCCTAAGTTAAAAGCAGAATCCGTATCTATAAGCTTCTCCATAAATTACTAGACGTTAAATCCTATAGATCGGGTACTATTGGTGAAGATATAGATGAAAGAACCTGTTGAATATTATGAGCTGAAATGTTAGTGGAACTGATCTGATGCGACCTTCGGTTCACGATCACTAATTAAAGATGATTTCCAAACACAAGCATGCTTGCACTCACCAAAAATAATATTAGATGAAAGCGGCTTCCACTGCTAGCTCTACAGTTGTGTTAGAGCGATACAAGTCACGCCTAGTTGGAATGAAAATCACGTTTAGGCCGAAGAGAAATTTTATCGTTTTTGCTCGGCTTATCACTTTCTTTTCTGTTTTTTTTTCCTTTTTTTCCACTTTCGGTGAAGGATGAAGAGTTCCCAAGTAACCGGATTGTATATAGCTAGCTTGATCGACCCGTCCTGGAGACACACAAACTTATCCAATAATAAAAGCAAATCCCACCATTAATTGAAGGGAAGAGATCAATTATAATATGTCTTATTACAGTTTACTGAAGATTTGAAAAAAAAATTGGCGAATTAAGATTCGACTAAAGAATCGTATATAGATGATAGACCTTTCACTTTTTTTTTTTTTTGATCTTTTGAATCTTTTCCTTTGTTTCTTGTATCTTATATTTAACTTGAATCCTTTTTTTCTAGTCAGTGCCTTGGTATTTTTCTTTCAATTGTTTATCTATTTTATTTATTAATTTGTATTCTTTTTTGTATGTTTATTTATTTATTTATTTTTATCTTTATGCTATTTTATCTCTATTTTATTTTTATCTTGATTTTATATTTCTTTATTTTATGTTTACTTTTATTTTATACATTATTTTATTTTATTTTTCAAACCATTTTTGAATTTTTCTATGTCCTGTGAACACTATAAGAAAAATGTCGTTTAGCGACAGACATTACCAACGGAAGTCAGGTTAGCGACGGAATTTACCAACGGATAAAGGTGTCGTAAAAATGGTCGTAGGTAATAATTTCTTATGAATAACAGAATGTCCATCGGTAAATTTACCGACGGATAATTAATGTATTGTTGGTAAATATACCGACGATTGTTTGTGTGGTAAACCATCGTTAAATTGCCAATGGTCAGTATTTTTCCGTCGGCAGATTTACAGATGGTATTATTCACTCCGTTGGTAAGTTTATTACAACATTACCGATGATTATGTTCGTTCTGTCGGTAAGTATTCCGACGATTATTCTGCGGCAAATCCTGTCGATAAATTTGGCGAAAGAATAGGTTATTTCGTCTGTAATTACTAACAGTTTGTTGTTTTCCGTCGGTAAATAGAATTAGCTTTACCGACGGACATTTGTTGTTCCGTCGGTAAATTAACTAGAAAATTTTTTTAAAAAATATATCGTCAATAAATTTTATTTGATGATCTTATGGTTGGTACATAATTAAAACAGTTATGAACTATCTATGCATAATAATTTGATTTGTTTATACATTTAATTTGTTTAAACGGAAAGTTGATTGATGACATAAAGTTAAAATTATCTTAATTGATAATAAAAACATTAAATTGTACATAAGAAGTATTTGTAATTCAAGTGAAATTACACTATTGATTTGGTGACTGCAGATGCTCTAATTGGTGCGATGAGGTGCTATTCCTCCCTTTCAACTCGTCCATCTCATTACAGAGCTAAACTATGTACTCCATTAACTATTGCAACTGAGTTGTCAATGTCTGCATTGTGCTCCGAAGCTCTTGGACTTCATTGGTCATAGGCTGCCTATTAGATGTTGCTGTATTAGACGTGGAGAATTGTAAATAACATGTGTTCGCAAATGAACCTAAGTAGAATATCCTTCCATGACGTTCCCTAACACCCACTGCATGAAGATAGGTTTGAGTCTCATAAATATCTTCAGACTGCTGAGACTGTCGTTGAATGCTTTCTTGTATTTAGTCCTATCAAAAGGCAATGTTTACATTAGTAAGTGAAAAAGGAATTTAAATCATATAATATGAAACAAACTAACATTTTGAAGTTGAATCAATGAACATATCTATGACCCGGATCTTATGTAAAAATTCTTGCAGCAAAGCACTAAACAAAAGTTCATAATCACCAAGCCCCACAAACTTCACACCTATAAGTTTTGAGTTTACCACTACACATATGACTTCAAAAATTGTGCAAACTATACCTAAGTGACAAATTTAATCATGAAAGGGAATTTTTACACCTGGAGAAATAAACAAAAAGGAGAATGAATCCTTAGGGAAAAGTTAAACATGGTGCTATTAAAACAACAACAACTATAGATTTATCCACAAGGAAAAGGCTACAATTAAAAACCATTACTATTTGATCACTTACATTTTAAAACATTTTAACATCCAAAAGAAGCATTATCTATTCATATTTAACAACTACATGGTGAATGATGTAGGTTTTGAGGAAGCTATCACTAAAGGAGTAAGAAGTAACTCGCAAGCCACTAAAAAATACTCTTGCATAAGGAAACTGCAAACAATAAAATTTGAGCTAAAGAAACTCAATGGAAAGGAGGCTATAGACACACAAATGGAGGTAAAGGAAATAAAAAAAGTTGGGACTAATTTAAAGACATCTCAATAATTCTGTAGGAGATTTAAGACTTTAAGAGTAGGGGAAGCTAGCAATTTCAAATACAATCAAGCAGCTAAGTTTCATCACTCTCTCACCAGGTAAAGATCAAGGAACCAATAAGTGTAAAGAAGAGACAAGAATACAACTTTCAACTAAAAGACTATGACATCTAGGAAAAACATTAATAGAATTCTTTCTCCTCAAGACTAGCGTGGCTCTTGGGTGCATTTATAAGAAGATATTAAATGAGATAAAATCATATTCTTCACCAACACTCTAGAGACAATTGCTAATGCACACTCTTATATTAAATTAAGGAGGAACATCGTTGTTAATCGAATCACTAAACATAACACACCCCAGTTAGTTGATGTATTTATTCTCTTAATGCACAAATCATATTTCACCTTATAGTTCTCATACAATATTTAAGACTGAATCTATAATGGTTAATTGTAAACTCAATAGTTAAGAATAAAGAGAATACATTTAACTAATAAATAATTTGATCATACATTAATAATTAATAATCAATTACAAGCTATATCTCTAAACCTAACTAGGACTTTTAGCAGCTAAACATAACGAAATCAAAACACAAAGAAATTAATGTTAACATAAGGGAAAGAATGAAGAAAATAATTAGAGAAATTGTTAAGATCTCCTCTAGTCTTCCTCCCAATCCTCTTTTGATGCTAAGAAAAAATAAAACCATGAAAACTCCAGTAAACTTCAAAAATCAACCTCTGATGCCTTTTACAAAGTGGTTCATCATGTTAGCTTTTAAATGATTCCTAAATCACCTCTTGATTGGACAACTATGAAAAAATTGTGCATAATTTCAATATTTCTCCTTAAAATCATCACTTGTAGGACAATAAACTACAAATATAAAAATATAATATCATCTATACAAAAAGATAATATAAAAGATGTAAAATTACAATCAAAATATTAACTTATCAAATTACCTCAACTTTATGTTTTTTCTTAAACAATCGACAATAACAAACCTAGCTATTAACCTAAACTCAACTAAAACGAAAAATACTTCCACTTGTATAGGTATGTAGTGACATTTAGCCTACTCCATAAGAATTTAAACCTTTAGGTGTCTCTAGAAAAAAAAATATAGTCTCTTATGGGTTTACTTAAATGCTACCAATAAATATCGATCTAAACTGATTATTAACTTTAAAATAAACAATAAAAGATATACAAATTTAATTCTATCAAATTACAAAATTAAAACATATAATATTTCATAAGTAGATCATTATATAAACAAAAGAAAGTAAACACTATTCTGCCTCTTTCATTAAGTTTAAACATTATAATTTGACATTTTCTCACAAGATATCACTCAATTGTAAATACTTTCTTACATTGAATATAACACATTCCCCTTCTTCTCACTCTTTTATCCACCATTCAAGTCAACAAAAGATAAAAGAAGCAATGCCCTTTAACCCTACACTTTATCTAAAGAACTGAAATCATTTTTTCAAAGAACAAAATTTTCATCAAGCACCTTACATGTATTAGAAATTCATCCTAACATCAGAACCAAAATCACGTCTTGTCCCTTCTATCATTAACATTTATACCTTAAAATTATTTTCCCATCACGTAATACATAATTAACAAACAAAAGTAATGAAATACCCAAATTAACTTTCATCCAATATATGAAAAAACACATGACAATGCCTGCAAAAATACCTCCACCGAAGCACATGATGACAGTGGCCGGAGACACGATAGAGAAACAGACGAAGAGGAGAGACGAAAAGAAGAAAATCGCAAACGACGGACAAACGAAACAGACAAAGAAGAAGACGTAGGGTGGGAGGGACCTTCGGATCAATTTAATGTAAAAGAAAACGACGTCGTTTGGCGTTGTTTTCATTTACTTTAAAATGCTGAAGTCGAAGCAGACGAGGACGTCTACCTTGAAAATTTACCGACGGATAAATTTCCGTCGGTAAACTCAAAAAATTCCCGCCTTCTTTACTGACGGGCATTTTATACCGTCGCTAAAATTCGTCGCAAATTTTGCTAGGATGATTTCCCTCTATACTTACCTGCAAATATTACTACCACTACTAAACGAAAATTTTCCCGTTAGTGTTAGCAACAGAGGTTAATTTTCCATCGCCAAAGTCCGTCACAAGTTTTGCCAACATGATTTCCCTCTATATTTACCGATGGATATTACTGCTGCCGCTAAATGAAAATTTTCCTTTCAATGTTACCGATGGGAAAATTAATTTTCCGTCAATAATTTACAACGGTTTTTTTTCTGTTGGTAATTTTCCATCGCTATTCCTACTTTTCTTGTAGTGGAATCTATTGGAAACAATTTCTCTTCTAACTAAAAGTAAGGTTGTATAATTTTGGACGTTCTTAGACTCCACGTCTCAATAAATTTTATAGTAAAATGTTATTGTTTTTATAATTGACAGTAGTCTTGAAATTCTGCATACCCCACTATGAAATTGTCTTTATCGGCGGTTGTCTTCAAAATCTACACTGCCCACTAAGGGTTTGTCTTTGTTTGGGGATCGTCTTCAAAATCTACATATGTACGGACAACAAGGTTCTACATTATAAACTGGAAATTGCTATTGTGAATAATTGCTATAATTACGGATGATATGACCGTAATTAAGAAAATATAATTATAATTATAATTAATCAAGCTAACAGTCTAAATTGTAACTATAATTGTAATTATGGCTAGAACGCAATTTCTTCTTTACATAGCGAAATTATGATGAACTTGCACCATTAATATGTGGATATATCCAATTCGACAAAAGCACCACAGCATTAGCAAGAAAAATGTTGCCAAAGGGCAAAAGTCAGAGATGACACTGTTATGCGAGCTAGGACCTTAATTTCCTTTACGGATACGCTTGTATACTTACGTGGAAGACAGACCGACAAACGACAACTAACTTTTCACGTAGTGGTTTCCACGCAACTACGTAGTGTGCCTTTAGCACTTACGACTCCCTCTTCATATGTAAGTAATGATGAGATTAAATTTAATCAGTTCAGTTCATTTACTTCCACGGTTCCACCATTTTCACAACCGATCATATGCTTAATCTTCTTACTTCTGTTCCTATAACAAAACTTTTCACCTAATGGTTTCCACGCAACTACGTAGTGTGCCTTTAGCACTTACGACTCTCTCTTCATATGTAAGTAATGATGAGATTAAATTTTATCGGTTCAGTTCATTTACTTCCACGGTTCCACCACTTTCACAACCGACATATGCTTAATCTTCTTACTTCTGTTCCTATAACAACTTCCAGATAGCTGCTACGATCAATCAGAACTTAGAGATGAGTGAAAAAACCATCATAACAAAAGTCATAATAATCATACTGCTCCGGTTGATTTGTTTTGCAGAAACGTTGCTAGTAGCTGCAAGGCCTGTGACTCAAGTGAAGCCAACAGTATTTACTTCAGCTAAGATGCATATTTCCGGATCGTAGAAGTCTGCTGCCACCATCTGCTCTTAATCCCTGCACATAAATCCCAAACCGAGGCTCTGGAAAATGGAAAATCCATCATCGTTGAGTCTTCAAAATCTGAATTCTCAATGTTTCATCAGGACTTAAAATACAGTGTTCTTGTAATAAAATTAATAGCAGTAGATTGTGCATGTGTTTTCTATAATGAAAGAAAAAACTAAGATTTCATCCTCTTCATCACTATTCCATCCACCAGTAATGACCTAAAGAGAAACGTATTTAATTTAATATAGATTTCTTTCATCTAAAAAAGAAAACAAGTAGAATAAGTTCATATTCTATTCAAAATATCATACAGAATATACAATCCGGAGGGTAGGGAAAATGAAATGCAAATAAAACTTCTCTGATAGTAATGATTGATATATGGTTAAGAAAGAAAATGAGAACCCCATTTATGTTTTTGGTAATCTCGAGCTTTATCATTAAACATATATATGAAAAAAAAAATAAAAGATTTGAAATTTGACCTTCATAATAATATATTGAATAAATATATGACAACCTAAGAATTATAGTCGTTGT
Organism: Erythroxylum flavicans; assembly: GCA_027576715.1. Lineage (NCBI taxonomy): Eukaryota > Viridiplantae > Streptophyta > Magnoliopsida > Malpighiales > Erythroxylaceae > Erythroxylum > Erythroxylum flavicans. The sequence continues at coordinate 14,211,446 of JANZXP010000004.1, read as the reverse complement.
CCTCTATAAAAGGCAATACTAGCTATAAAAATTCTCTGTATAGAAGGTAAAAGAATCAAAATAACAAAAAATTATGACTTATTTCTATAGTATTCTATTATATTCTATGTTCAAACTCTTATATCTATATTTAAGGATTTGGCACATCCTAAACGTACATTTATCTATTTGAACTCCTTTATGTTTAAACATAGATACTTTTTCGTGTTCTTCCATATGTGATAGATCATAGTGCATAAGGCAGTAGCATAAAGGCTGTACAGAATGCTTTCCTTATCCCTAGCTCTAGCAAACATCTATAGCCTTATGTGTATGTCTGTAGCATCCATATCCTAGTTAACTTTTTGCATAATTCCATGTAGAACTTTAGCAGAAAAAGGGAATAAGAGGAATAGATGCTCTAATGATTCTTCAACCTAATTACACAAACTAAAAGTAGATTCTTAAAAGAAAGCAAATTTCAATAATATAGATATAGTAACCAAACATTTTAAAACAATAAGCCAACACACAAAAAATGTTCTTGGGGTAATATAATTTTTTCAAATTAAATTATACTTGTCCAAAATAGGCTAGTCAAGTTTAAATAACTTATGCACATCAAGCAATTTCAAGTTCCTACTGTAGGATTGAATAGCGTACTACTTGATGAAGTGATTTCCATCCATTCATCTCCAAGCTTCAGTAAATTTTGCCACCAACCTAAGTCTACTAAATAATATGTTATTTTCAAATCTTAAAAAGTAATAGCATACCCATTTTTTGGATATTGAATTAGATTCAACCTCTACAATTAAAAAAAATTTCATCAAGCTTGTCTTGGTCCATCTAGAACTTCTTTGAAACCAAGTCCACCTTGTTCTTTTGACTTATAGATTTAGTTCTTAAAGATAAGATTCTTTTAGCTATAGCTATCCTCTGTAATCCATAAAAAAGATATGGGCAAAGCTTGTATTTTGTTAAGAACATAATGGAGAATTAGAAAAATATTTGCCCAAAAACATTCTATACTCAACATGGCAATAGAAATGAGTTACATTTTTATGCATAGCTAAGGTTCCTTATTGCATATCCCTAGATTCTTATAGTTATTTAATTTATAAGGGGCCAATATTTAGGGATTCTAAGACGAGCAATTTATTGGTACTCTTACATTTTTAAATAGAATTGTCCTTATGAAACTTGTACACGACTTCCAACATTTCAATCTCTTAATCTTGCACCCCATCAAAGAATATCCAACTCTTACTGCTACTTATTTATAAGCTTGAGGTAGCTGAAAATGAGCTAAACAAGTTTTTAAGTCTGTCAAGAACCTTAGATTAGTTTTGCAAAAGATGGCAATATCATAACCAAAACATAAGTGAGTGAGACCTAATTTTTGCATTTGGATGGTATTTGAACTTGACATAATCCTTCGTAATGGACATCAAACGACTAAAATACTCTATAGTAAGAACAAATAGATAAAATGATATAGAATCACCTTATTGCACTACAAAAGAATAAAAAATTACCGACGAAAAATTACTAAAAGGAGCGACAGAAATTGACTTCCCGTCAGTAAAGTTGACATATTTATCGATGGAACGAAAATCTGTTGGTAAACGTGGAGAGAAAATATTCCTGCAAGTTTTTCGTCGTATTATAGCGATAGAATACTAGAGTCCGTCGCAAAATTAGGCGGCAATAGCTAGCAGGGAAAATGAGCAACTTGAATATCGACGGGACCACATTTTCGTTGGTAAATTATCATTACCTGTCAAATTTTTCATAAAATAAAACGATGTCTCCAAACGACGTTGTTTTATCATCATCGTTTATAGCCCAAAGACCCCCCTTTCTCTCTCTCCTCTGCAATTTTTCTCTCTTCTTCATTTTGCACCGTTGCTTCTCTCGTTTTGGCTACTTCCACCCTCGATTTTTGCTTCGTTTTTAGTCCATCGTCCATCATTTTCAGGTAACAACTCTATTGGGTTTATTTTGTCTCCAAAAAATGAAGGCTTTAGATGCTTATGTATGTGACTATCGGTGGTAGGTGGGTTTTGTTTGAATTGTTGGTTTATGCATTTTTTACTTGAATTGTTGGTTTATTTGGACTTTAAATGTGTTGTTGGTAGATAATGAAAAAATGCAGTTGTTTTGTTATTCGTTAGAGATAATTTGGGTTGCCTATAAATTGTTTGATGAAATGTCTCTCAGAACAAACATTTCCTTTTATATTGTTTGGCCATACATTCAAATGTTATACTGAGGCATCTATTCATTATAGTCAAACTTTTATTCCCATAATAAAGTAAATGAATTATTTATATGTTATGAGCAATGGTATTTTTTTGTTCATAGGAGATGTATTGAATGCTTGGAGTTATAGTATCGTATGTGTTGATGCACGGTGTTTGTTATACTTAAACATGTTATTATCATTATAAATTGAAAGTAATACTTAGTTGTTATGAGTGATGTTATTTTTTATTTATGGGAGCTGTATTGAATGTTTAAAGTTGTAGTATTATATATATTAAGGTATGGTATTTGAAACCTACAAATAGACTTTTCTTAAAGATATATACACAAGACATACAATAAAAGTTGGTATATCATCATCATGTCTTTTAAAATTAGCTTAGATAACATACTTTCCAAAAATTGACATCAGACAATATTAACTCCTACTTTGATTAAATCAAGGTAATATTCAAATGTGTTGTTTTTAAAAGCAATGTTTTCCTTATTGTAGCAGTGAAAATTTTATTATTACAGGATTTTATCTAAAATATTTATTACGTAAACCATTTCTTTAAGCACTTGAGCATGTTCGTTGATCAAAGTTTGGTTAATGTATGCAACACTAAAATACATTTGTTGAAGTTAATATTAGTAATATTCACATTAAAATTTCCATCTCTTTAAGCACTTGAACATGCTTAAAATACCCCAATTTTACCTTCACAATAAGAGCAATTACACACCAAATGGAAAAGTAAAAGATAAGCACAACTATGACAAGTTTTAGGTTCTTATATTCATATTCACCAAATTCTATCTTTTACTCCGTCTTTGTTATTGTTATTGTCTTTATATTCTACTTCAATACATCAAAAGTGAGTGTTGAAGTGAAATCACTCATTATAGGATCCAATCATTATAAAAAACTCACATCCTTTTACTTATATACCTCAAAAATAATGTTAAAGCAAGCAATTATTAATAAAAAACTCATTAATAATTTTTCTTATCCTACATTGCATACATCTATTGAATGTCTTTCATAAGTTAGTAAACATTATAAAAGTTCTAGTAATAACTTTCAAGCAAAAGTCACACAAATGATAAAATCAAACTTTTTATTGTAACCTCTACAATTCATTTTTGTGAATCGTGATTTTCAACAACAACTTCTATTTTGAATGAAAATACATAATTTTACATTTCTTTGGTGATAGCTTCCTCAAAACCTACATCATTCACTATGTAGATATGCTCATTAATTCAACTTCATAATGTTAGTTCGTTTCATATTATATTATTTAAATTTCTTTTTCAGAAATAGAAGCTCGGATATTTATATTTGGGCCTCCCATCGCATTGGCAATTGGAGCAAAACTTGTTCCATTAAGAAAACAAAGGAAGTTGCTTAGTATTATTTCATCAATTTTTTATTAATTTCATCTAATATGCCTTGGGATGTATGTGTGCTAAGTCCAATGGCATAGTCATTGATGAGTTTTTATGTTCTTCTTTAATAGTCTAACTATTTATATTTGGGGTATGTTTGAATCATTGATGAGTAGATGTATGATTAGATAAGCATTTATTGTATGTGGAATGAGTTAGAGATGTTATGGATGATTTGAGGCATAATAAACCCCTAGGATGATATATAGGCTGGAAACCAGTGATGTAGCTCCCGTGAGGCTTATCAGTGAAAAATTCCATGAACCTAGGAGTCACAGCGAGAACTCGTTTTCTTGATTTATAGGTGTAAATAATGCCACATACCATAGTTTTGAAATCAATTGTAGGTCATTAATTCGATCGATTAATACTTCAACTTCGATGTGATTAATTCAACCTCAGTATTAACACAAGGAATTAATACATTTTATAGACAAGACAAATTCTTTACATAATAAACTCTAGGATGGTATATAGGCTGAAAACCTGTGATGCAGTTCCTGTGAGACTTATCAGTGAAAATTTTCAAGAGCCTAGGAGTCACAGCAAGAACTGGCTTTCTTGATTCACAGGTGTAAATAATGCCACGTACCATAGTTTTGAAATCAATTGTAGGTTATTAATTCAATTTGTAACACCCCACTTCTACCGAGCACATATTTGTACATCCCGAGGACATTCAGACACACACCTAGTGAAAGCGGCATACTAGAGCAGTCAATCAGAACTCAATGCAAATTTTTCTCAAACATTACACACATTTTTCAGAAAACTACTAATCATTAATGGCCCATTTTAATAATAACAATTTCAATCACAATTGTCACAAACAACATGCACATTGCATAATTCCAATAATCATTTGGGCCCTTTATAAATTCGAAACCCTTTTAGTCATAAAATTATTACATATCAGAATTATTCACTTACATATGGGACAGTACTTGCAAAATACATTCTTTAATACAAAAATAACAAAAAATGTATGCAGACATCAACTGATCCTAACCTCTATCTCTTACTTAAATGCAGTGGTTAGACTCCATTTGGTCTAACTAGGTGTCACCTCTGAGCCTGAAAAATACATTGTAAATTTTGGGGTGAGTTTTGCAAACTCAGTGAGTGGACCATCCTCGATGGCTCACTCAATCACATAATACATCAATTTATGTAATCACGTAATTCACATCATTTCACTAATCAACATGTTGAATTACATACATTTCATATTCACTTAATTCATATTTCATATCAGAAATCATTGAAACTATTTATTGCCATCATTTTATACATATCAAATGCCTATGCAATGCTCAAGAGACTCACTTTCACTTATTATTGTTGTGATCGAGTGCCTGTAACTGTCCCATATCCATTGCGGATACCAGGCTCATTAATAACTGTCCTTATCCGTTGGGGATATAGGGCTCATTTTACATAGTGAGCCAGAGGATCTTACGACATTCTGAGCTTTAAGCTCTTTTTCACTTTATGGGCTTTAAGCTCTTTTATGGTGGCTACTCTGGTCCTAACAGTCTTTATGTTGTCATGCATTCATGTGATGAAATGCATCACATGTATTCAGTCAATCAATGGTGCTCAATTTTACAGTTTCATATTCACATTCACATTCTCATTCACATTTGTCATCAGACCTTAGTCCGGCATTCAACATTTAAGTTAAGAATCACTTATTTAGTCAAATTCACATTAAAAGAGCACGTCAAACGATTTATACATGCATCAAATGCCTCGGACATTTATTGTCTAGAATCAACACATTCACATCACATAATTTAATACAAAATTTTAAAACAGAACAAACAATAAAAGTGAGATCATCTAGGTCGACTCACAGTACGCTCCAGATTTGCATTAGCTTCTATGATCCGGAAACGACTGGATATTGATGTTCCATCTTGTATATCAACATTATCCAATACATATATTGCACACATATTATTAATTGCACAATCACATAAACATTCTATTATACACATATGTATATGTGTAATGTACAATGCATGCTCATATTGACTATTTCGGGTATGTTGCTTTAATCACATCACTTGATCATTAACCACATCATTATGTATATGTCTAGCTTATTTTTAGGTTTACACCTCAAGAAATACACTTGGTTATTCTAATATCAAAAATCCATCCCTCGTCATTTCTTTTCTAGCATTATATACTCTCATAATATCCAATTCCCATTCACCTTTGCTTAATATATATTACTCAACTCTTTTGAATTGCAACTACAATCATATGAATATCTTCATTCCCATTATACTCATGCTTTTGGTAC
>JANZXP010000004.1:14138969-14166588 GCA_027576715.1 Erythroxylum flavicans | reverse complement strand
AAAAAAAATGTATACCGAGGTTCAAGTGTTAAGTGATGTGACACGCTACCCTCGCGGGGCACGGATTTGGATATCACCATCGATATCGGGTTCGGGTCCAGCGGGAGTGGTGTTTTACAATATGGGTTCTATATTACAGGTTAATCTTACTCCAATCTTACCAATAGGCGGCATAGAGGAGCGGGATTCCTCCTTTTTTTGGCAGTAACAAAAAAACTTCATAGTCATATTCCACGTGCTCCATGCTACTCGGGTCAGAGTGTAAACTAGTGATGCTTTCGACTACTGGACTTTCATCATCTAGGGTGCAGCACTCCACCGCTTCGCCTAGCAGCACGATGCTTGTATTGCTCTCCCACAACCCTGTTTTCACGGTTTAGGCTACTCCCACTTTGCTCGCTGCTACTACGGGAATTGCTTTTGCTTTCTTTTCCTCTGGTTACTAAGACGTACTCCTTAGTCGGGATACTTAACACGTTAGCTACAACACTGCATGGGTCGATACGCACAGTGCCCAATATCCATCGTTTACGGCTAGGACTACTGGGGTATCTAATCCCATTCGCTCCCTTATCTTTCATCTCTCAGTGTCAGTGTCGGCCTGGCAGAGTGCTTTTGTCGTTGGTGTTTTTTTCGATCTCTACGCATTTCACCGCTCTACCAAAAATTTCTTTACCCCTACCATACTCCAGCTTGGCAGTTTCGACCACCTGTCCAGGGTTGAGCCCTGGGATTTAACGGCGGACTTAAAAAGCCACCTACAGATGTTTCACGTCCAATCATTCTGGATAACGCTTGCATCCTCTATATTATCGCAGCTCACATCGACAGGAAAGTTTGGCACCTCGATTTCGGCTCTTCACCACCTGAGGATGTAGTATGCTCCAAGGGTTGGGCTATTCGCCCATTAATGGCGGCTCTCCTAGGGTTCCCTCATTTGGCATCCCTAAGGAAGAGGATCAAATTGGCCCTTACGAATAACTTGATGCATTATCTCTGAACTTACTCGACAAGGAATTTCGCTACCTTAGGACCGTTATAGTTACAGCCGTTGTTCATCGGGGCTTCGGTCGCCGGCTCCCCTTTCATCAGGTCACCAATTTCCTTGACCTTTCGGTACTAGGCAGGCGTTAGCCCCCATACTTGGTCTTATGACTTTGCAGGGACTTGTGTTTTTGGCAATCCCCGAAAAAATGAACATATAAAATAAATAAAAAAGGAGCAAGATTAAAAAAAGGCGGCCATTTAAATCAAGATATTTTCAGTACCCCTATGTCAAATTTTAAAATGTCAAATTCTAAAAATAAAATAGAGGTCTTAAAGCTAATATTTTCTATAAAGTGGGGAATGGTGAAAAATCCTTTATTTGGTATGATAATTGGATAGGTTATAGACAGTTGATCTAATAGATTAGAATCCTAGTAGCTAGATCACTTGGGTTTTTGGATGATAATGTCTTTAAGCTCATAGAGAACAATAATTAAGCTCTAACTCAAGTATTGTGGAGATACAAACTTGCCTACTTACTAGATATCTCTAGATATGACAATTTGTTTTTAGAAAGGAAAGCTAATTTTTAATATTTCCAGCAAGCTAAGTAGGAGACTGATGCAATCTCTAAGTACCAAAATATATAGGTATAACATTGTATGGAATAAGTACCTGATTCCTGTAAACTCATTTTTAATGTGGATAATAATGAAAAATAGATTAAGCATAACGAATATGTTGTATTTTTTGACAGTGGATAGGAGTTGTTCCTTATGCAAAGAATGTGTTGAATCCAGGGAGCACTTATTTTTTGAGTGCCACTTTGCTTCCATTGTTTGGAAAGAGATTAAAAGATATTGTTAATGGGACCTCACAGGGAATTCATTCTTAAAAACCATTCAATGGTTGATGTATCACTTTGATATCCATATGAACACTTTGGAGACTTATTTTATTGCTTTGGGACTTGCATCCATAGTATATGGAATGAAAGGTATAATAGGAGATGTAAAAACAAGTTGCTACTGTGTAAGAGACAACAATTGTGATTCCAAAAACTATCAAGGAGACCCTTTTCTTAAGAAAAAAGGTAATTGGCTTTATGGAAGCTTAAGTTGCTAGCTTTGTGATTGATTGCATTTTTGTTATTTTAATAGTAAGATCACTCAAATCTCCTTACTAGTGTATGTGATTTCCCATTAGACTATTTGTAATCTTCTTTGTTGTCCTTTAATACATTCCTTTAATTTTTTTAAGAAAAACATGAATATTATGAAGAAAATGGTGATAATTGAGAAGATACAACTTGAAACATCTTCCCCTATCCAATAATGGATATCTCTATTTTATTGGGTTATGGAAAATGATGTTGGAATCCATAAATAAACTCTCATAAAACATAAATTTAGACGAAAATTTCATGCTAAAAATAATCTTCAAAAGAAAATAATTTATTCAATTAATTTAATAATGATTATAATCATGTGGTCTTCATTTTCGATAAATCCTTTTATTCAATGCTTTATTCTTAGTTTTATATAAGTTTGATTCGTGTTGAACACACTAGAAAATAAAATCTAACTCCATACAACTAAACTTGTAGTAGTGGTAAGAAAGGATCACCTACATAGAGAGTTCATAACTAGCTTTTGTAATAAACAAATTAGTGTAATAAGATTAGAAGGGGGGTCTGGACAAATTCAATTGATGCAATTAAATAAAAGTGAACTACGAAATACAAATCAAATCAATCAAGACAAAATTGTGATGATTAATTAAAAAGTTTTAATCTAATTCTCGGTTCAATCTTAACCTTTATATGAATTAATGCAATCAATTGTAACTTTGTTCTCGCACCTTTTTTTAAAACTATTAACCTTAGATTAACAATAATTTTTTTAATCATAATTTTTCCATTTTTATAACTAGTTAAAACAAGCTCTTCAATTAGGTCAAGCTATTATATAGCCCAGAATAAGCTCTCTACATTTAGTGTGATAGCTATATTAAGAATTAGGAAAATAAGTAAACATAAGCAATAACCACACAAGCTTGAATTATTTAACTTATTCTATTTTATCCCTAATGATGGACGATTAATAGTCTACCACACATGAATTAGATTTATAATAATTATGGATTATAATCATGATTTTGATAATAAATCCATATATGAATGATCTAATAGGGCTTATCCAAATCCTTTATACATAAATCCCAAACTTTAAACACAGAATAACATAATTAATTCCAAAAGTGAGTTAAGAACAACATCACTCAGAATAATCAATATCCAAACATATTAACCGAGCTTGATATCCCCTTTGAATTGGAAAGAAGAAGATTAGCTGCTTATAGTGCTCTAAAAGGAGAGGAATATGTGTCCTTTGGTGTCTCTAATCTTTATACTCTGAATATGCTTTGATTGGCCTCTTAATTACCCTTTATACTTCAAAATTAGGGTTCTGATTATATAAGGTCAGCTATATAGGTATGTGAATGATCACGTATGTAAATCTTTTAAAAATTATGAAATTACACATTCACAGTTGGATTAAAACAATTTCTTTAGGTTCTTACACATTTTTAGTGACTTACACTGTCCTATAGATGACCGTGTAAGCAATGTACATGAGTGCCTATACTTCTATAAATGCAAGTCCTAATGACCCTAATTTTTCTATTCTTTATCTTATTTTCACCTAACTTATCTCCTTTTTTGCTCTGTGAAGGAAAATAAGACTAAACATCAATAAAATTGCATTGAGGATGTGAATTTAGCTCGTTTTGTTTTTTTTTCTTTAACTTGTGCCTAAACTGAAATATGAACCAAAATAAGTATCTTGGATGCTACATAAACATTAATCAATTAGCATTAGGGAATAAATATATAATCAATCAAGCACTCATCAAGTTCCTACACATTTAGCTTTTAGTCATCCTCAGGCAATACTAAAGATCAAAATCAAAACACTTCTTTAACCATATTTTCTAGGAATAGATAGTCATAAGAAAAGAGGAATAACTTTCAAAACCATAGCAATAATTGAATAATTAATGCATTTACTCATGATTGATCAATATCCATTCCTTTTCAAAATTGGGCAATTTAAGGTAGACTTTGAGAAATTATGTTTAAAAATAATTTTAATTAATTAGTATACTCAAACACCTTTTAAGATAAAAAATTTGCAAGAATTTGCATATCTTTTCAATTCTCCATCACTTAAGATTCACATGCATAACACGAATTAAACGACTTCTAAAGGTTGTAATGAGGCCAAGGGTTAAGGTGAGACATATTTAGATCATATAGTTTAAAAGCCATCAAAACTAGTGAAAAGGGAAGAGCACTCAATTAATTATCGAATGCAAAAATTAACATCCAATCAAATCCGGATACCATCAACTATGATTAATGGAAAAACTTTGTTCCATAGTTTAGATTCAAGCCTTTAAAATACAAACCATACAAATAATAAAGAATTAAAAGAAATCATTTATAAGAATAATGATGAATAATCCATTATAACTATAAGGAGTGATCCTTCACTATAACTTCTCCCTTATTTACATCACATCAAGTAACCCATTCCTTGCAACTTAAGAAGGAAATATTAACATGAATTACTTGTAAAATAAATGATTTTCCCCCTCAATAAAATTTTCTTTTATTATCTTTTTTAAATATAAAGACTGAATACAAAAAGACTATATTAGTGATGGGATTCATTGATAAGAAATAAGATCACATTCCATCAATTATAATCAACCCGTATATATAAGCACCCCTACACTTTTTCTCTTATGTATCCACAAGTATCAACAATCACAAATGCTTCATAGCTTTAAGGCTTAGGGAAGACATATTGTTATGTTAAAGGCTTATAATGTGCTTAACATGAAAAGAAAAGGCTAATAAAGCTAAAAAGATTTTTATATTGAAGCCTTTAAAATACAAACCATATGAATCATAAAGAATTAAAAGAAATCACTTATAAGAATAATGATGAATAATCCATTATAACTATAAGGAGTGATCCTTCACCGGAGTGATCCTCCACTATAACTTCTCCCTTATTTACATCACATCTAGTCACCCATTCCTTACAACTTAAGAAGGAAATATTAATATGAATTACTTGTAAAATAAATGATTTTCCTCCTCAATAAAATTTTCTTTTATTATCTTTTTTAAATATAAAGACAGAATACAAAAAGACTATATTAGTGATGGGATTCATATAGTGATGGGATTCATTGATAGGAAATAAAAATCACATTCCATCAATTATAATCAACCTATAGATATAAGTACCCCTACACTTTATTTCTTAAGTATCCATAAATATCAGTAATCACAAATGCTTCATAGCTTTAAGGCGTAGCAAAGATATATTGTTATGTTAAAGGCTTATAATGTACTTAACACAAAAAGAAAAGGCTAATAAAGCTAAAAAGATTTTTAGATTCAAGCCTTTAAAATACAAACCGTATGAGTCATAAAGAATTAAAAGAAATCACTTATAAGAATAATGATGAATAATCTATTATAACTATAAGGAGTGATCCTTCATTATAACTTCTTCCTTATTTACATCACATCAAGTCACCCATTCCTTACAACTTAAAAAGGAAATATTAATATAAATTATTTGTAAAATAAATGATTTTCCTCCTCAATAAAATTTTCTTTTATTATCTTTTTTAAATATAAAGACAAAATACAAAAATACTATATTAGTGATAGGATTCATTGATAGGAAATAAAAATTACATTCCATCAATTATAATCAAACCGCATATATAAGCACTCCTACACTTTTTTTCTTATGCATCCACAAATATCAACAATCTCAAATGCTTCATAGCTTTAAGACTTAGGGAAGACATATTGTTATGTTAAAGGCTTATAATGTACTTAACATAAAAAGAAAGGCTAATAAAGCTAAAAAGATTTAACAAATGTAGCTTGCAAAACAAAGAATGCTCGTATCATTTTCACGTTAATGCATGAGATAAAAAGATGGTGTCGACTAAAAAATCAAAGTAAAGTTAAGATGTACATGTCATGAAAGTCATAAATGAACACAAGGCAATGAGATTGATATGGATGTGTTAGTGTAAGAGGCTCAAAATCTCATTGGCTTATATCTATCCATTAGTCACTACTCTTATAAAGGAAACATACGTTTCATAGACCAAGCACAAGAGTAAAAAGCATGCCTAAGTTGTCATGAATTTTTTCAGTTAATTCGGTTCTCTATGTATAGTCCTAGAATATATAAAAAAAAGAGAATGATTTTTGTTTCAAGCATGCAAAAAGAACTTAAAAACATATATAAGAACCAAATTTTCCTTCCCCACACTTAAAACTTACATTCTTCCCAATGTAACATTACATATAGGAGACGGAGCATTTGGCATAAACAAAAATGCAAAAGGAAAGGAAAAAAACTCCTCTTGGGTTACCTCTCAAATAGTATCATTTTTTAAATTATTTTTTGCTTGAATTTATGCTTTCTTCATCAAGTGATCTTGATTTGTGTCTTCAAGGATCATTACTTCTACATTTTCCACTTGAAATCTTCATAGTAAATCTTTAGGAGATGACCATTCACCTTAAATGTCTTTCCTATTTTCAAACTCTGAATTTATACTTCAGTATAGGAAAAATATTAAAAACCACAAAAGGACAAACCCAACAAGAATGTAACTTATCTAGAAGAAATATAAGTCTAAAATGATAAAGAAGCACTTGACCAATAATAAAGCTTTTCTTTGAGACCATCTTGTGGTGGAAAGCTTTGATCTTTTCCTTGTAAATCATTGTATTCTTATAAGAGTAATTTCATAACTCTTTGACCTTTTACAATTGCATCTTTCTATATATTCCCATATTATCAAGATTTATGTTGCACCATTTGATAGCCTAATATACCTTGTGATGCAATTCCACATGAATATGATATAACTTCCTAAACACCAATCTATATAGCAACATGTCAATTAGCATTTTATAGGCCATCTTATAGGCCCACAGTGTATCTTCCAATGTCAAGCTCCAATCTTTCCTATTAAGTTGAACTAGTTTCTCTAGGATCCACTTAATTTCTCTATTAGGCACCTTACTTTGGCCACTTGTTTGGGGATGGTGGGAATTGAAAACTTTATGTATGTTATGGTACTTTATAAATAAAGCTTCCATCACCCTATTGAAAAAGTGCGTTCTCCTATCACTTGTATGGCTCTCGACTTCCTAAACCTAGAAAAGACATTAGACTTGAGAAAAGTTGCAACAACTTTAGCATTATTAGTCATGGTGGCTTTAGCTTCCATCTACTTGGAAACAAAATCAACTGCAGGTAAAATATATGGAAAACCAAAAGATGGAGAAAATAGTCCCATGAAATCAATGCCCCAAGCATCAAATATTTCTCAAAAAGAAAGTTTGTGGCATTTGATTTCTACTGGATAAGTTACCTATTCGTTGGCACCTATTACATAACTTCTGAAGACATATACATCCTTAAATAATGAGAGGTAATAAAAACCACACTCCAAAACCTTGTAGACAATACTTTTTACTTAAAATTCCCTCGACAAACGTAAGAGTGACAGAAGGTCAAAATAGTAAGAGTCTTACTATTAGGATTGCACCTTCTTATTACTTAGTCCACATAATGCCTCCGGAGATAGGGGTCATCTCACACATAGTACTTTAATTTATCCCTTTGATCCTTTCACAAACATGTAGGTAAAATTTAACAACTGAAAATTTCATAATATCCGTATATCATGAAGTTATCAAATTAGTAAAAAATAGTTGTTCATCTAAAAATGTCTTTCTTAAAGGGACATTATCTTATTCTTAGACCAAACAGTTGAGGTGATTAGCAGCTACACTGCTCATTTTTTGTCTATATCAAACTTCTTAAGGAGAAGAATCTATCTAATTAACTTTAGTTTTGCTTCTTTCTTTGTGAGCAAGTACTTCAAATTTTTATGATTAGAATAACCAATAACTTTAGTACTCAATAAGTATGACCAAAATTTTTCTAAAGCAAATAGATCATATAGAAACTCGCTTTTATTTGTAGAATAATGCAAGTGAATTGAATTCAATGTTTTCAAAGCATAATTGCACGTGCAACCTTTCCCACTTTTTGTCTTAGAGCTGCCCTTATTGCATAATTACTTACATCACACATAATCTCAAAAGGAAGGTCATAGTTTAGAGGTTGAATCACTGGTGGGGTTTGTAATATCCCATATCGGTTGGAGAGGGGAATGAAGTACGCCTTATAAGAGTATGGATACCTTTCCCTCATAGATGCGTTTTCCCAAGGGTGGGAAGAGCAAAACTGTGAGGGCTTGGCTGGGCCAAGGCCCAAAGCAAACAATATCTGTGAGTGGGTGGTTCGGGCTATTATAGGGTTCTTAGAAGCTCCTCAAGCTTGTCAAATTCCTCTTTACACTCATTATCAAACTCAAAAGGGACATCTTTCTATAACAACTTAAATAGAGGAGAGGCTATCTTTAAAAAATCGTTAATGAATATAGGGTAAAAACTTCCATGGCTAAAAAATGAATAAAATTCTCACACATTCGAAGGGTAAGACAAAGTAGAAATAAGTTCAACCTTAGATTTGGTAACCTCTATACCCTTAGAGGACACAACATATCCTAAAACTATACCTTGATAAAACATAAATGTCGTTCCTTTCCAATTAAGCACATGATTAGTTTCAATATGTCTTTCCAAAATGAGTGTTAAGATTTTCTAAGCAATTATCAAAAAAGGAATAATATACTCTAAAATCTAACATAATACCTTTATGATCTTCTCTATATATTTAGAAAATATGCTCACAGTGTACCATTAAAAGGTAGCAGGCACATTGCACAAACTGAATGACATACTTTAGTAAGCAAATGTACCAAATTGGCATGTGAAGGATGTAATTAATCAACACAACTTAATGAAACACATACCAGCTCTGTCTCACCTAAAGAACAATATTCATATGAGTGTTTATTAAGGAGGCTTTAGCCAATAGATCCTGTTGGGTTACCTATTAAATATACATCTGACACTTGGTAAGTAGGATCAAATATTGTGTTCTCACGTTAGAAATGACATGTTTACTAGAAAAACATCAGGGTACTAGTATCAGAGAAATAATCAAATATTATATGGTACAATTTGGTATGGATAAAACATATGCAACCAAGAAATGCTATGTATATATAACTGGCCATGAAAATGAAGCTACCAATCGTTGATAAAATCCAAAAATACATATAGATACCTAATATGCTACCTTTGTAAAATTGATGATAAATCAATTAAACACCTCCTTTTTAAATTTCCTTTTTCAAATAGAACACTGATAGAAATGACTTGGAGGTGTGGAATTTCCCATGGACTTAATGCTTGGACAGATCTAATCAAATGGTCTAATAACTACTACCACAAATAAAATGAACAAAAACAGATTTACATAATCACTTTGACTTATCTTGTGACTGCTATATGAATGAAGGGAATGGTAAAATCTTTAGAACCCAATAGATGGATTGTTGTGCTTTCAATAAGAATTTATCTGATAAGGTGAAGCTTCATATGTATCTTTATAAACAAATGATACCCATCAATGAATAAGTGTGGGAGAGAATGGGTGAACAGTATTGCTTAATTTCACATTCTAACAACTACCAAGACAAATATTAGTGAAATCATAAGTCTAGATCTATTTAATATTAACTATTAGTCATTTAAAATTCTTTATTTTTCATTACTTTAAATTATATTTTTATTTACTTCGTTTCATTATTCAAATAAAAATAAGAGTTAGAGTAATTTCATTAATTAATAAGCACAATTCTTATAGGAGAATATTCTTTTCATCACTATATTACTTCTTCGCGATAACTTATACTTGAGTTAGATATTCATAATATTAATCAGAATAGTTATGAAAATATATATTAAACCATTTATAATGTGATACTATGTTACGATTAATATGTCAATATTATAGTTCATATTATAAGATTATTACTTAATAAAATATACCTATTCACTTAGAAATGCTTGTAAAGCAAAAGATATTAGGTTGAATTACACATAAGAAAAATAGTTTAATTTAGGTTTGATTGGTGAGGAGGTGTGTGTATGTGTTGTGTAAGAGTAAAGGTAGGGATTATCCCATTTGTAGTAGAAACTTTATATTAATGTGAAATTTTTTGTAAATTGTTAAACTTTTTCTTTAAGCATCAAAATTAAGTTCATTTCAATATTATCATATTATAATGTCAATTGATATAATAGTCACTTTTGTAAAATTTTCTATATGAATTATATTAAAGTAATAAAGAATTACTATATAGGTCGACCATTTCCTTAAACTAAACATTATTAGCAATTTTAAATTTGGTGTAGAAGTTGAAAGCAATTGAGAATCAAGAATTTCAACCATTACTAAATATCTTCAAACATAGTTCATAGCTTATATAAAGAAGCATTTGACAGATCATACAAGTAAATAAAATTCTTTTTCATTATATTCTCAACATATCATAAATTAGAATACAATTGAATAAGGAGTTACATACCATAAGTTAAGAATATTTATTACAGGAATTTAAGATAATTTTCTCATATTTAGCTACAAAATAAGACTTATAATTTTTTTTTAGTAAATTAGTGAATTTATAAATAAATAAAGGTATGTACAATCGAGAGATTGGCAAAGATGCCAATCTCTTATCTATAACAAACAAAACCTAACATGTGAGCATGGGAACTATAATTGTTACCAGTGACTACACAATCATAACAACAACCTAAAACATAGGAACCTATAAGATGACCATAATAAGGATCAACTTGCCAAAATTACAATAATTCTTTGTAACAGGTTCTGTATCCTAACTAATTAAGACTACCTTTTAACCCCTAATAAGAGAGATACACAACAGGTTAGAATTCATCGCATTTCTAGATCATATTGTTATCTTGTTTGTAAAGAATTACCGACGTGTTAAGGAAGGAGAGATAGATCAACTCTCATCCAACTTCCTTTGTCTATCCGATCTAGTCCTCTAGCTTTTAAGACACCAATCAGGGGTTAGGGCTCTCCTACTATTGAGTTACCCAAGGAGTGGATCGTTGAAGCTTGTGACACTATGCATCCTTCAAGACTTTTTGGAGATTGAGGCATTCCTGCATAATCCTCTCTTGCCTAATGCTTGCATAGATATATAGATATGATTCTAGTATTTGAATTTTTAGATATTATATGAAACATTTAGGTTTCTTCCAATATAATGTAAAAGTTCTTAATTCATATGAAAATTTATCTTAACTTGTCAAATAGTTAATATGTCATATTGATGGAAAAATATACGTACACATATTTATGTTGTTTTCTATGGTATAGAAAAAAAATTAATTTTTTGAGAAAAATTATTGATACATAAATACATAAAATAGATAATTTGAAGAATTTTCAAGTAATTTAACATTATTTAGATTTTTAGTTGTTTTATATATCGATAAAAAACTTTTTTGAGCAACGAATATCATTAGGGTAGAGAATAAGGGATAAGCGTATATAGTTTCTTTAACGAACAAGTAATAGTAATAATTTTACAACATTTTCTACTTTCTAAGGTATTGCTTAATTATATGGCCCAACTTCCATTTTACTAATATAGACTCCTTTTAACTTATTAGAAGTTCCTCCTTAAGTTTTAATCCTTTTTTATATATCAGTTAATTGAATGATTAACCGATGAAAGTCCTGTTTCTACTAATAAATGTCCTCTTTCTAATATATTATTAATTTCTATAGTAGTTGCACCTGTAAAAATAGTTAGGATTTTAGACCACTATACTCTAACAATCATGAATATTATGAAAAAAATGGTGATAATTAAAAAGATTCAACTCGAAACATCTTTTTCTATCCAATAACGAATATCTCTATTTTATTGGGTCACGGGAAACGATGTTTAAATCCATAAATAAACTCTCATAAAACATAAATGTTGATATAAATTTCCTATTAAAATTAATCTTCAAAAGAAAAAAATATTGAACAAGCTCTTCAATTATGTCTAGTTATCAGACAACCCAAAATAAGCTTTCTAGATCTAGTGTGATAACCACATTAAAGATTGGGAAAACAAGTAAATCTTAAAATAATCACATAAGTTTGTATTTTTTAATTTATGTTATGTTATTGCTACTGATTATCATTGCTTTATCATGCATGAATCATATTTATAATAATTATAGTTTATAATGATAATTCTAGTAATAAATCCATATATGAATGATCTAGCAGGCCCTATCCAAATTATTCATACATATATCCCAAATTTTAATCACATAATAACATAAACAATTCCAAAATTAAGTTAAGAACAATATCATTAAGACTGATCAATTTCCAAACATGTTAACTAGGCTCAATATCCCCTTTGAGTTAGAAGGAAGATGATTAGCGCTCATAACTCTTTAAAAGGTTAGGAATCTGTGTCCTTTATGTGACTAATCTGTATATTTTGTATATGTTTTGTTTGGGCTCTTAATTACCCTTTGATACTTCAAAATTAGGCTCGTGATTATACAAGGTCAGCTATATGGGCATGTATGTGACTGTGTATATCAAATTTCCATAAATTGTGAAGTTACACATTCATAGTTAGATTGAAATAGTTTCTTTGAGTTTGCACACATTTTCAGCAACTTACATGGTCCCATACAAGAATATGTAATTCATGTAGAAGGGTTTGTACACTTCTACATATGTGTGTAAGTCTTAATGACTCCATTTCATATATTCGTTAACCTATTTTCACCCTAACTCATCTCCTTTTTGCTCTACGAAGGCAAATAAGATAAAAGATAAGTGGAATTGCACCAAGGATGTGAATTTAACTCACTTTGGTTTTTTTCCCTCTAAATTATACCTAAACCAAAATATGAACCAAAAGAAGTATCTTGGATATTATATAAATATTAATCGCTAAGCATTAGGGAATAAATAGATAATCAATCAATAACTTATTAGGCTGCCCCACACTTAACTT
Organism: Erythroxylum flavicans; assembly: GCA_027576715.1. Taxonomy (NCBI): domain Eukaryota; kingdom Viridiplantae; phylum Streptophyta; class Magnoliopsida; order Malpighiales; family Erythroxylaceae; genus Erythroxylum; species Erythroxylum flavicans. Next base: position 14,153,496 of record JANZXP010000004.1, on the reverse strand, counting down.
TTGGTTGTCCTCAGGACAAACTAAAGATCAAAATCAAAATCAAAATACTTCTTCTTTAACCATGTTTCCTAAGAATAGACAGTTATAAGAAAAGATAATAACTTTCAAAACCATAGTAAGAATTCAACATTCAATATTTTTACTTAAATTAATAAACAAACATTACTTTTAAAAACTTAGCAATTTAGCAGTAGACTTTGACAAGTTATGTTTAAAAAAAGATCAACTGATAGGTACACTTAAGCACCTTTCATGATCAAAACGTTACACAACTTTGCATACCTTTTTAGTTCTCCACCACTAAAGTATCATAAGTATAACACAAATTAAAGGAATTTTGAAGATTTTAATGGGGCCAAAGGTTAAGGTGAGACATATTTAGATTATGTAGTTTAAAAGTCATCAAGAATAGTAAAGCAGGAAGAACTCTTAATTGATTATCAAGTGCAAAAGTTAACATCCAAAGAAATCTGCATACCATTAACTATTGCAAGTGTAAAAGCACTATTCTATAGCTTAGATTTAAGCCTTTAAACTATAAACCATATAAAGAAAAAAGAATTAGAAAAAATCAATTATAAGAATACTGATGAATAGCCCATTATAACCATAAGAAGTGATCCTTCACATTAACTTCTCCTTTATTTACATCACATCAAGTCTCCTATTTCGTACAATCTAGGAAGGGAATACCAACACGAATTACTTGTAAAATAAATGATTTTCCTCCTTGGTAGCTTCTTTTGTTTTATTCTCTTTTCTTAATATAAAGATAAGAGCACAAAGAGACTACATTAGTGATGGGATTCATTGATAGGAAATAAAAATCAATTCCATCAATTGTAACCAAATTATATATAGAAGCACCCCTAAACTTATTTTCTTGTAGATCTATAAACATTAACAATCACAAATGATTCGCTAGCTTTAAAGCTTGCGGAAGACATATTTTTATGTTAAAGGTTTGTAATGTTATTAACATAAAAAGAAAAGACTAATAATGTTAAAAATGCTTAGCAAATGTAGCTTATACTGCAAAGAATGACAACATCAATTTCATATTAATGCGTGTGATAACAATATGGTCGTGAATATAAAATCAAGGCAAAGTCAAGATATACATGACATGAAGGTCATATATTAGCAAAAGACAATGAGTTTGATATAAATGTGTCAGTTTAAGAGGCTTAAAATCTCACTGGCTTATGTCTATCCATTAATCACTACTCTTTTAAAGGAAACATACATTGGCTGATTACATAAGTATAAAGACATATCTTTGTTGCTATAAATTTTTGGGTTAATTCCACTGTATATGTATAGTCCTAGAAGTAATAGAAAAAAAATAATGTTTTTTGTTTCAAACATGCAAAAGGAACTTAAAAACATATATAAGAACCAAATTCCCCTCCCCTACACTTAAAACATACATTATCCCCAATGTAACATTAAATATAAGAGATGGAGCACTCAAAACAACCAAAAATGCAAAAATGTAAAAGTAGAGGATAAAATTCCCTTGGGCTGCTTCTTAAATAATGTCTTTTTTTTACTATCATTAGCTTGAATTTATTCTTTTCATGACATGATCTTAATTTGGGTCTTGAAATATTGCCACTTCTATATTTTCCACTTGAAATCCTTTATAGTAAGGCTTTAGGAGATGACAATTCATCTTAAATGTCTTCCTTATTTTTAAACATTAAATCTATATTTTAATATAGGAAAAAGTATTAAAAACCATCAAGGTCAGACCTAATAAGAACATAATTGACCTAAAAACAATTTAAGTTTAGAATGATAAAGAAGTACCTTTTGACCAATAAAAAATATTTTCTTTGAGATCATTTTGTGATGGAATGCTTTAATCTTTTCTTTGTAGATCATTGTTTTCTCATAAGAGTTGTTTTACATCTCTTTAAGCTCTTACAATTGTAGATTTCTATGCACTCTTGCATTATCAAGCTTCTTATTGCAATGCTTGAAACCTAATATGCCTTATGCTGTAGTTTATAGAAATATGACACAACTTCCCAAACACGAATTTATATAGGGACATACCAATTAGTATTTTATAGGCTATTCTATAGTCCCACATTGTGTCTCCCATTCTAAAGTTGCAATCTTTCCTATTAAGTTGAAACGATTTCTCTAAGATCTACTTAATTTCTCTATTATAAATCTTAGTTTGGCCATTTGTATGGGGATGGTAGGAAGTGGAAACTTTATGTATGATGTGGTACATTTTAAATGAAGCTTTCATCAACCTATTGCAAAAGTGTGTTCCCTTACCACTTATGATGGCTCTTGGCATCCCAAATCTAGAAAAGATATTAAACTTGATAAAAGCTGCAACAACTTTAGCATCATTAGTCATAGTGGCTTTAGCTTCCACATACTTGGAAACATAATTAACTACAAGTAAAATATTTTAAAATCGAAAGACGAAGGAAATAGTCCCTTGAAATCAATGCCCTAAACATCAAAGTTTTAACACAAAAGAATGGCAGTTTGTGGAATTTGATTTCTACTAGAAAATTTACCTATTTGTTAGTACTTGTCACATGACTTCCAATGACATATGCATCATTAAGTAATGAGTGCCAATAAAATCACTCTCTAAAACCTTACATATAGTCCTTTCTTCTCTAAAATGTCCAAAAGTGTAAGAGTGATGGAAAGTAAAAATAGACAGAGTCTCACTCTTAGAATCAAACCTTCTTATTAATTAGTCCATACAATGCATCCAGAGATAGAGGTCATACCACACATAGTGCTTAGCTTCACTCTTCAATTTGTCCCTTTATTCCTTTCAAAATAAAAAGTTCATAATATTTGTATACAATAAAGTTATCAAATTGGTAGGAAATAGTTATTCATCTAGAAGTGTCTTTTTTAAAGAGACATCATCTTCTTCTCAGGCCAAATTACTGAATTGATAAGCAGCCACATTCTTTGCACCTTTCTTGTCTCTTATTTCTTTATTAAACTCTTAAAGGAGGAAAATCCATCTAATTAACCTTGATTTTGCTTCTTTCTTGGTGAGCAAGTACTTCAAATATACATAATCAAAATAAACAATAACTTTAGCACCCGACAAGTATGACTGGAATTTTTCTAAAGCAAATATAGCATATAAAAGCTCCTTCTTTTGTAAAATAATTTATTTGAGCTAAATTCAAAGTTTTCAAAGCGTAATAGATGATGTGTGCAACCTTTCCTAACTTTGTTTTTCTTAGAACCACACCTATTATATAATCACTAGTATCACATATAATCTCAAAAGGAAGGCTCCAGTTTAGAGGTTGAATCACTAGTAAGGTTGTCAAAAGCTCCTTAAGCTTTTCAAATGCCTCCTTACATTCGTCATTAAACTCAAATGGTGCATTTTGCTATAATAGCTTGTATAGAGGAGAGGCTATCTTTGAGAAATCCTTAATGAATCTATAGTAAAAACTTGTCTGGCTAAGAAATGAACAAACTTCACACACTTTTGAGGGGTAAGGCAAAGCAAAAATAAGATCAAACTTGGATTTGTCAACCCCTATACCAAAAGGAAATAACATTTAGCACCCCGTTATCATGGGGTACATACCGAAACACCCTGAGGACATTCCAGTACATAACCTATGATAATGGTGCGCTACATTCAATCACAACATTCAATTAACATGGCATCATCATTTTTTTATAAGGCATCATCAAGAAAGTCACAATATTTAAAACAAAAATTTCCCCTTTTCATTTCATAAATTTGAATGTAATACATTGTAGCTTTCGAATAATTGTACATGTACATAATCATAACCTATTACAAAATAAGCTACATGAAAGAGTAAATACACAAAAAGATATATCTAATCTTCCAATCCCAGCTGACTGACCTGTGAGCCATTTGCTTCACAAAAGTACAAGAATTATACTTCTTGTATGGTCTCTCAGTAGCAAAAGTCCTCCCTCAGTCCTAAAATGTCAATGTGCAATTTTGGGTGAGTTTTGCGAACTCGGATGAGGTAACCATCATCGACGGTTCACTCAATTCATGTAACACATCAAACATGTAGACATATAATTCACATCTTTGCATTTTTGGATAATGCATCACATATCACTTTTGGTACAATTATACCGAACATTTCATTCATACAAAAATACACATATCAATTGTAAATGCAATGCACACGATTCAGTTTTATTTGTTACTTTGTTGTGATCAAGTGCCTTTTTACTAGCTTATATCCCTTTGTGGATACCGAGCTGTATCAATTAATGTACCATATCCCTTAAGGGATACCAGGTACATGCACAACTGAGCCAAAGACTCTTATCACGCTCTGAACTTTAAGCTCTTTTACTGGCAACTCCGATCACAACTACCATTATCTTTCATGCATTCATATAATGAAATGCATCATACATATTCAATGATTACACTCATTTAGTCACATTCACACTCTTTCTTATTCACATTTGTCATCGAACTTTTAGTATGGCATTTAACATTGAATTTGAGAATAAATAGTCAGTCATATTCACATTCAAGTAGCACTTCCAATACAATCACAAATACAGAGCTCCTCGGACAATCAATTGTCTGGAATCAACACAATCAATTTCACATTCATAAGATAATTCAAACATAATCTGACACAAACAATTAATTGAGTGAGATCATCTAGGTTACTCACAAGTTGTTCCCAAAGCTAATTCCTGGAAGTTCCAGAAATGTCTGGATGTTGACTTTCCAGTTGCTCCTCTATATCACACAATATACACATATCACAATTTGGCACTATTATAACTGTTTATTAATGCACATGTATGTATATGAAGTATGCACAATCCATGTTCATGACAATCTTGGGTATCGCTCTATTATTCTTGTGATGTAAAGATTCATATGTCAAAACTCATATAAGTATCATTTATACTTATGGTTTATACCTCAATAAAACCATAAAAATCAAAATTCATAATTCCTTGGTCAATTCAGATTTTTCCTATAACAACTTTTAAGGTAAATTTTTCCATGTTCTTTTTGACCAAGAAATGAAGTAATTTGAGGATACTTTCTTCTAGAAAATTGTTCTCCTATCTCTTAAATTTCTAATGACACTAAGATCATTCAATTTGGTTAAGTATTCTATGAGTGATGCTCAAAATACTATAGACTGAGCACATTTGAAACTTTGGCTTGTACATGATCATGCTGTCAAATTGTACAACTCATATCTCTCAATTACCATATTAAAAAGTTATGAACTTTATATCAATTGAAAGATAACAGAATAAACTACGATGTTTGTGAAGAAACCTTTTTCTAATTCGGCATCTATCAATACATTTTATTCAATATAAACTAGATATGATTTCTGTCTTGGGTAATGCTACAGTCTCAGTCAAAACTCAATTTCATGCCAGATTTTGAAATTCTTAGAGGTAGAATAAAAATTTGATTTCTTCAGATAAATTGTATCCATATTTCTTTAGTTTACACCAAATCAAAAATCATCCCAATTGGATAACTATAGATAAATATATCATCAAAATATCAAATCATGTTTAAGTTGGGTAAGAAAGTTGGTGGCAGTGAAGCCAGGAATTGGCCACGGTGAAACAAGGAGTTGGTCGTGGCAAACTTTCACAGAACGCAATAAACAGAATTAACTTCCAATTTTCCAGATTTTATAACTTCCAACATTTTACATCTAACCTACCTTGTACCTAAATCACCTTTTCTACTTCATTTCCTCTTCATTCTCCACTCCATTTCAACTCAATATCATTCACAAACAACTCATGATCCATATTTGATCATTAACCAAAAACAGAACATATACATGTACCCAATCATCATCAATTTTTTGCGCTCCTCCAATACCATTTTAATGACCATTCTACCTCAAAATCATCACTGTAACAATTTATGGGTCATTAATCATCATACACATATACAAAAGCAAGACATTTACATACACAATTCATCACTCATGACACATATATAAAAAATGGCATAATCAAGTCATCAATCTTAATATACTCATCATTCTAGCTATATTTAACCATACTTAAAGCATCACTTACTTGATTTAACTTCAAATTCTTCAAGAACACCAAGAGCCCTAACTTCTCCTACAACTCACGTACATCATCATAGAGGTTGAAAGATTTAGGTTTTCTTGTGATAATGAAGAAGATAACATGAAGGAAGTAGTAATTGAAAGATGAGAGCAAGGTGTTGATAGTTGGGTAAGTGAAATTGTGCGAGTGAAGAAGAGAAGAAGAAAAGAGATGCAGAAGTAGAGAGTCATGAAAATGAGAAGAAGAAAGCAAGAATGAAAGACAAAGCAATTGGTCTTTCATATTAAAAGAATCGTGGGTAAGGCATGGCTTGGCAAGTGACACATGTCCATTTCTTATTGGTTCACAATTGGTTCTTTTGTTAAACTAGTCCATTTAACTCCAATTTCTACTCCAATTGTCTCCAAATTTCAATGACACTTGTCAACAAATCTTAATGTCACATATTAAAATTTCCACCGACATTTATTTCTATCACTATTCATCAATTGTTCTGCCACTTGGCCTTTTTTCTAGTCCAAAAATATCCTTAAATTCCAAAAAATCCTCAAATTTTCACCAAAAATTTTAAATAAATGCTTATACTTTCAAAAATCAATTTTCAATAAAAATAATTCACAATTCCAATTATAATCACATTTATAGATCAACCCAAAATGCTAATGAATGCATGTACTGTCATTTTAATGTGTAAAAATTCAAATTACGTGCGTGTATGCTAACATTATGCATGAGCATGAGATGCAATTTTCTTAATCTCTCATTAATCTCATATGTACTATATTTTAGGGTTCTAACCTTTAGTATGGAAGCAGGATGTTACAGAAACCATAGATGAATTCTTTGGATGGTTCAACAACATCATTATGACCTTAAAGAAATTGGGAAAGATATATCCTAATGATGAGCTCGTAACGAAGATTCTAAGATCACTACCAAAGGAATGGAGACCTAAGTTGACATCTCTAGAAACTGCAAAGGATCTAGACACTATTTCACTTGAATGGCTACAAAAATTTTTGATGATCCATGAAACCAAGCTTAGGTGAAATGAAGAATCCTCTTACAAAAAAGGAATGGCATTAAAAGCAACGAATGAATGAAACGGTGATGAAAGTGACACTGAGTTGCAAATATATGGAGATGAAGAGTTCAACTTCATGGTGAGAAAATATGCCTGCTTCTATAAAAAGAAGCTGATGAAGAAAAGAGAAGGAAATAAGAAAGCTGGGAACAACAAGCTCCTATCAAAAGGTAGCAGTAACAATAGCAATACATAAAACAATCAAATCATATGCTAGCATTGCAAGAAGCCTGGACAGTCAAGACCTAAATGTCCTCTTCTTCAAAAAGATAGGTCAGAGAATAGAAAATCCAGAAAGCAAGTAATGACTGTAGCCTAGTCAAATGAGGATTCTCAAAACTTTGAAGAAAAATAGTCAGAAGAAGTCAACAACGTTTGCTTCATGGCTGAATCAGGAGACAATGAGGTATATTATTCGGACTCTAATATTAAAGTTTATGAATTGAAAAATGCATATCATAAATTGTATGATCAGTACAAAAACTTGACAGTGAAGTATTTCAAAGAAATTGAGAAGTCCAAGAACATTGATGCATCTCTGAAGAGTAAGATTAAATCATTAGAATCTATGAATGAGAGTTTAGCGACTAAAAATATGTCTCTTGAAGTTGATTATAAGCAATAAGACATTGAAAAGGAAGCTTTGGAAGAAAAAGTAGCTAAGTTGGAAAAATACTTTGCTTGAGAATGATTTTGATAAAGTGAGACAGTTAGAAGAAAAGGTTGTCGGCCTAAAACTTGAGAAAGAGAAATATGCAGGGAAGATCTTATCTCTAGAAAAAGATCTTGTAAATTTCATTGATGGAAGGAACAACCTTAATGCACTAATTACTAGTGGTAAAGCCGTTTTTGATAATGCTATAATAGGTTACAATGAAAATAATAATATTAGGCCATACAAGAATTTCTTTGTCAAGTCCAGTAGTAGCTATAGTCAAAACGACAAGAACCTCATACATAGTAAAAATTATAGCAATTCTTATTCATCTATCTTATGTTTCCATTATGGTAGACATAATCAAATTAGTCATTCTTGTAACTTTCGTAAAATGGAGAAATTATCTCAAATTTATGTTTGGATATTAAAAGGTCAAGCTACTAACCTAAAAGGACTTAGAAAATTTTGGGTAGCTAAAATGAGATAATATTTTTTTGTAGATATGCTTCAAAATGGACACAAGAGAAAACCAATGGTTGGTTGACAGTGGTTGTTCAAGGCACATGACATGAAATATCACACTTCAATTATATTGAAAGAAAATATGGAGTTAATGTCATCTTCACTGATAAAAATAAAGCAAAGATTACCGGAATTAGTAAAATTGGTGATTCTGACTTCACCTCCATTGATAATGTTCCTTATGTTGAAGGTTTGAAACATAACTTGTTAAGCATAAGTCAATTATGTGACAAGGTATAGAGTCATTTTCTATGCATTTCATTATGAAATAATTGATAATTATAATGATAATATTGTATTTGTTGGTCTTAGAAATCAGAACATATACTATGCTCAACTAGAAGACATGTGTTCACAAAGTGTTAAGTGTTTTGTTTCTCTAGTACAAAAGATTTGGACATCTTAGCATTAGCATTCTATCAAAATTGTCCAAGAATGAGTTGGTAAGAGGACTACCTACCCTTAAGTTTTGAAAGCAATCAGATTTGTAAGGCTTGTTTAAAAGGTAAATAAGTTTGAAGTAGCTTTCATCCTAAAAATATTGTGTCTACTAAACAACCACTTGAACTTATGCATATAGTTTTATTTGGTCCCAATAGGACTTAAAGTTTTAGTGGTAAACATTATGGTTTTGTTTTAGTATATGATTATTCCATATTTACATGGGTTTACTTCCTATTAAATTAAGATAATGCTTTTGAATTTTTTTGAGAAGTTTTACAGAAAAATTCAGATCGAAAAAGGATACTATTACATCAATTCGAAGCGATCATGAAGGAGAATTTGAAAACAAAAAGTTTGAAGATTTATGTGATCGTAACGGTATGACTCGAAACGTTTCTTGCCCAAGGACACCTCAGTAGAATAGTGTCGTTGAGAGAAAGAACAGGAGCTTAGTTGATATGAACAAGACAACACTATGTGAAAGTGGCATGTCCTATGGTTACTGGGCAGAGGCAGTATCCACTGCTTGTTATATACTCAACAGGTGTCTTATAAGACCTATTCTAAAAAAGACTCCCTATGAGCTGTGGAAAGGAAAAAAAACCATATGTTGCTTACTTCGAGCATTTGGTTGCAAACGCTTTGTTCTAAATAATGAAAAAGATGATCCTAGAAAGTTCGATGTGAGATCAGTTGAAGCTATCTTTCTGAGTTACAGTACTGCTAGCAAAGGATTCGAGGTTTAAAACAAAAGAACAAAGAAGATAGAAGAATCAATACATGTAATATTTGATGAAGCACTGCCTTTGACAGCAACAGTTGATTCAGATGATGAAGAACATCCTTTGGTTCCTAAAAATACATTGATTACACCTATAGTACCCTCAGAATCTCAAAATAAAAAAGGTCCTTCTGAAGTCAGGACAGAGCAGGCTCCTTCCTCTCAGCAAGAGCTTATGCAACGAAGAAGACCTAGAGAATGGAGAGGTTAAGATACACATCAATAAATTATGGGAGATCCCTCTCAAAGTCTAAGAACCAGATCATCCTTCAAGAACAACTTTATTGCCCTCATAACACAAATAGAATCGAAGATCGTTGAAGAGGCTGTTACTGATGAAAATTAGGTTTTAGCTATGAAAGCAGAACTGAATTAGTTTGACAAAAACAAAGCTAGGAATGTAGTACCTCATTCGCAAAACAAGTCAATCATTAGAACTCGTTGAGTATTTCAAAACAAACTGGATGAAAATGGTAAGGTGGTAAGAAAAAAAACTAGACTTATAGCTCAAGTTTATAATAAATAAGAAGGTATTGATTTTGATGAAACTTATGCGCCTATTACTAGACTAGAATTGATTAGAATTTTACTTGCCTTTCATGTTGTAGAAACTTTAAATTGTTCCAAATAGATGTCAAATGTGCTTTCTTAAATAGATATATTAACGAAGAAGTATTTGGTAAACAACCTCCAGGCTTTGAAGATGAAAACCATCCTGACTACATGATGAAGTAGGCTAAAGCCCTGTTTGGTCTAAAACAAGCCCCTAGAGCATGTTATGAGAGGTTAAGCCCCTCGAGCATGGTATAAGACATTAAGTCCCTTCAGCATGACAATAATTTCGAAAGAGGGAAGGTGGATAAAAACTTTTTTATTAAGAAAAAGGAGAATGATTTACTCATAGTACAAATATATGTTGATGACATAATATTTGGTGATACTAATCAGTTTCTCTGTAAAGAATTCTCAGCATTAATGTAGGGTGAGTTTGAAATGAGCATGATGGGAAAACTATCCTTCTTTCTTGAATTACAAATCAAGCAAACAGAAAAAGGAATCTTCATTATCCAAGACAAATACCCAAAGGAACTCATCAAGAAGTATCATTTTGAGAATGTCAAACCTATGGGTACTCTATATATAATGGAATAAAACTTGATAAGGATGATAAAGGCAAGGCTATGGATGAGACAAATTATAGAGAAATGATTGCATCACTACTGTATCTTACAAGCTCAAGACTAGATATTATGCTTAGTGTGTGCCTTTACGCATGTTTTCAATCAGATCCAAAAGAAAGCCACCTTTAAGTAGTCAAAATCTTTCAATATCTTTATAGAACTATGGACTTTGGACTATGGTATCCAAATACTGATTCTTTTAACGTAGTTGGCTATTGTGATGTGGATTATGCAGGTGATAAAGTCGATTGAAAAGGCATAAATGGTCACTGTCAATTTCTTGAAGGATGTCTAGTTTCTTAGCCTTGCAAGAAATAAAATTGCATAATGCTTTCAACAATCGAATTGGAATATATAGTAGCTGCCAATTGTTGTGCTAAAATCTTATGGATGAAGCATCAACTCTAGGATTTTTCTCTGAACTTTAATCATATTCCTATATTATGTGATAATACTAGTGCAATAAATTTTTCCAAAAATCCTATGCATCATTATAGGAAAAAGGATATAGAAATCAAGCATTATTTTCTTAGAGATCATATTTTAGAAGGTACCATTAATCTTTTGCATGTTAATACTGAAAATCAAGTAGTTGATATTTTCACTAAGCCACTCTCTGAAGATAGATTTTGCGTGTTAAGAAAAAAGCTTGGTATATGCGGATTATCTGATATTATATCTGTATGAATTTTCTATACTACTTCTCTTTATATACATTAGTAGGATCCTTCTACTTTAAAAGGCTCCTCTCAATTTTGAGAACCCCTCGTAGTAAGCTTTTTCTACTTTGGAAGGCTCCTCTCGATTTAATAGAGCAGTATACATATATCTTAAAAAGGAAGTCATTCATGGCATCATTTTAGTATTTAAAGAAACACATGAATATTTCTGGCAAGTAGCTGTACGTGACTGACTGAAGATATGCAGATGATCTACTTCCTCCTTTAGCATGTACGACTGCCTATCCTCACATAAAATCAACATCTAAGAATCGCATAATATACCAGGGATAGACTTCTCTTTTACACTCATCATGTTCTGTTTCAGAAGTGCAACTCTCTTCCTCTCTACACCTTAACTTTCTACCTTCTCTCTGTTCTTTCCTCCAAAAACTCTTTAGCTACAATGGCCAAAAAAAAAATCAAAGGGATAAAAGAAAACCACAACTTCCAATGCTAGCTTTGGTAAAGCTCATGTTTCTGGTTCCACTCCTACTAAACTTGTCTCTATCTCTTTCGTGTTTGGATCTACTACTCCTCGACTTGGTTCTAAAGATGTGAAAGTGTTTAGAGCACACTAGATCATCAATGATATTGATTCAGATGAAGAACTGAATCAAGTAATAAGATGTCCACAAGCCAGAGGAAGTCTTACGAAGCAAGTAGAGAAAATTTCGGAAAAAAGAAAACACTAATACTAAAAAGAAAGAGGAAGAAGAATCCAAAAAAAGAGAAAGGGGAGAAATAAAGAAAGGCAAAGCACCTATAACTAAAGATACTATTAAGGACCTTATTGATAAGAATGAGATGTTTCATGAAGAGATGATTCCTAAAGGAAAAAAAGGGAAGAAGTTAAAGATAGCTACACAAAAAGGAAAGAAATCAGCACCACTAAAAATGTTTCAATAAAAGGAAACTGAAGTTCGCTATAAAATGTAGTATAAGGAAAGAAAGGTAGTTATTTGGTGGATCTTGCCTCCCATAATGTTTTATGGCATATGTATACCTATCTTTCCTTACTTTGTTGTCATTGGTTGGGAAAATTTTCTGAAATTAGATGAGACCATATGTGATGAGCTAGTTAGGACATTATACATAAACATGAGAAAAGAAGAAATTGATGAAAAACTAATTATTATCTCATGGGTGTATGAATGTGAAATTTTAATTTATGAAGAAATTTTAGGAGATATACTGGATATAACTCCTATAGGGAGAACTAAATTTTCCTATCACAAATAGGATGTTGATGATCTAGATTTGGTAGAAGTTGTTTAACTTTATATGCCTTCATACTGAAAACACCCAAGATGGAAGACCCTGGACACTTATGTAGTATACAATTTGCTAAAAGGGAACATAATGAATCTTCCAACAATTATCTTGAGATTCATGATGGATAACGAGAATCACAAGAATACCACTAGTTGTTTATCTTATAGAATACTGCTCACTAAGATTTGCACCCATTATGGAGTACCTTGTCATAATCTAAATTGGTACGAACCAACTAAGTTTCATCTTTCCATTTGCAAAAAAATGTCTAGGTAGACAAAAGATTTGAAAGAGTAGCAAAAAACTTGGATCCTACTCCAGACCAACAAACTCCTACACCTCCTTAGGATGAAAATAGTGCAAATCTTTAATAATAGCTGAAGGACATTCAAGCCAATTAAGAACAAATGCAAGAAAATAGATAGCATGCAAAATTAGCTTCTTGACATGCAATTTTGCTTAAAAACTTTCTGAATCTCTTAAATAACTATACTGCTATTCTTGCCTGGACTATTCTTACATACTTATGATCTTGTTTATTGGCTTAGTCACTCTTCCATTCTTTCTTTTTGATAATGACAAGGGGGAATTAATGATATATTTGCCTTAATGATATGTTTTCAATATTGCTTTGATGATATATTTGCTATTGATATATTCTGCTGAAATATTGTTGAACTTGGGTCGATAGTCTCCTTCCTTTGGAAGTCAGCTCCTTGTAATTACAACTGCGAGTAAAGCTTACAGGTATCTTTCGAAACCCTTCATTACTATTTGAATTTTGAAAATATATCTATTATTTTTTGTCATCATCAAAAAAGGGGAGATTGTTAGCTCAAGGTTTATGATTAACGATTTTGATGATAATTGTATAATATTTCAAAATTCAAATTAGATTTATTTCCTTATATAGACAACAATATAATTCTTAAAAGGAAATAAAATCAAGGAATAATTGCTTTCTTTTCTACAGGAACCTTCTTTGTAAACTTACCTTTTCAGAAGTGATTTTATGACATCCAGCAGAATCATACTAATTCTAATAATCAGCTCCGAAAGCTTTGACAGAATGTTCTTCTTAATGTCTAAATATCAAAGATTTATGTAGAGATGATTTCGAAGATTAAGCAATGGCTAGTTGAAGAAATTGTGTACTTAAAGAAGAGCACTACATTTGTGAAAACACACGAGACTTGTGAAATATCTTAGAGTGTCAATATTCTTGAAAGTTATTTTAAATTCTTTGTGCTTTAGAAAGTGATGTCACTCTATTAAAAGAAACTATTAAATTCTTCATACATTTCTTATTGAGAGCTTATAGAGACTACTAAAATATTACTAGTTTGGAAGGTTGAAGAACCTTAAAAAATATAAACTTGTGAGCTTGAAGAGGCTCATTAAATTACTACTTGGTTTTTATAGTGAAATCCTCAAGTTGGATACTTGGGGACTGGATATAAACTTTGTTATAAGCCGAACCAGTATAAATCTACCGTGTCATTTTCTCTCTCTTCCTTACATTTAAATTTTTGCATTATAAGTGTAACACCCCACTCCCGCTGGACCCGAACCCGATATCGATAGTGATATCTGAATCCGTGCCCTGCGAGGGTGGCATGTCACATCACTTAACAATTAAAACTCGGTATAAATTTTTTTTAAGATCACAAACATCAATTACAGAAAATCAATAACCAAAATATTCCACTTTGTTTTATAATCATTTGATACAAACACAAAGAAATCAACAGAAACTTTTATTTGCCACTTGGGCCCATTTCA
>JANZXP010000004.1:14098591-14129763 GCA_027576715.1 Erythroxylum flavicans | reverse complement strand
TCAGAAAACCACTATGACCCTCTCCAACACAATTTTTATACACACAAAGCATATTTTTCATAATTCACATTTATTCATACCACTTCTAGCTTCCTGCTAAAATTGTAGAGTGTTGGATGCTAAACTCTCAACAATTTCCTCCAAGGACATACCTCTAGCTTGTTTTTTTTTGTGGTGGTTATGGAGGCAGTGGCCTTAGCTGAAACTGTGGTTGATTTTGTTGGAAGCCTAGTGGTGGATGAAATCCTTGCTACCACTACCACTGATAATTGGGTTGGAAGCCTAGTGGTGGATGAAATCCTTGCTACCACTACCTTGATAGGCCCCTTTCCTATCACTTCTTACTGTACTAAACAAGTCAAATTTGCAACATGATGCTCCAACTTGAAGATGGAGACCTCCTTAACCTGCTTTGTCGAGGAGGAAACATTACTGCGATTGCCCCAATACTGGAAGTTCACTGTCATTGTTGCTATCAAGTTCCTAGCATCCTCCAATGTCCTATTCACCAAGGCTCCACCACTCACAGTGTCTATCATATTCGTTTCTAAAGGAAGCAACCCTTTATATAAATATTGAATTAATAACTGGTCATTTATCTGATGGTTTGGACATTTGTTGTAGAGCTTCTTGAAACACTCCTAATACCCATGCAAAGACTCCCCTATGTCTTGTCGAATTCCACAGATCTCCTTCCCAATATTAGTTGCCCTTGAGGCAAGGAAGTACTTCTCTAAAAATGCCTGCTACATTTGCTCCCATGTCTTGACTGAGCTAGCTATCAAGTCACACAACCATTCCGTGGCTGCATCTGCTAAAGCAAAGGGAAATGCCTTTAGCTTTAGTTGTTCTACTAAGACTCCCACTAGCTTCATACCTAAGCCTACAATGTGTAATTTCTTTAGGAACTTGTTGGTATCGGTGATGTAGCCTGATCCCAGTGAGCTGGTGTCATGAAAACCTACAAAAGTAGGTGATGCACGTATCACTCCAAGTTTAATTTCAAGTTTTGGCTCATTATCTGGATAATTGATACAAAGTAGATTAGGGTTGGAAGAAAAAGCTATAAGCTCCTTTAAGGTTCACTGATAAGGCTTCATAACCTCCTCTGTTTTATCTGAACTCTCGTCGACCTCCTCTTCAAAGGATAAGGAACAACCACTCTTTGGAGGATTTGTATGGATTCCTCACTGTCGTTGATAAAATCTGGTCCAACCTGCAATAGTAGAAAAAGAGAAAGGGTTAAGTAGAGAAAGTAATAAACTTTTGTTTTCCTTAGCAAATTTACGCAAATGAATGTGTTTTGAGGAACTGTGGGATACACAAACTAATGGAAGAATGAAAAAGATCAGGAAAAACAAAATTAAAAACAACACAAGAAACAACAATTATCACATGCCAACTACCCGACAACGGCGTCAAAAAGTTGAAAACCTTTCGTTAACTACCAAAATATGCATTAAATGGTGATCTAGGGTCGAACCACAAAGAGTTGGGCTACTAATGTTATTTCAAATGTTGTAACAAAAGAAAACACAACACCCTGAACTGATGAAGACGAGACAACTAATATGCAATGAACATAATCAAAAAGACAAGCACAAAGCAACTTTAAAAAAGTCTAATAACAATGGTCAAGAAGTGGGATAGAGATATCTTTGGGATTTCGGGATGTTCATTGATCCTTAAATCTAAATAAAAGGTACTCTTATCATGGTGTTAGCCTATGGACTCGATTAAGCTCTTGACCCTTAATTTCTTTAAAATAGGCAAAACTAATAAGCTCTAAAACTGCCCCCGATCTCCACTATAACCTAGAATAGGCTCTCCAAGTTCAATAGCAAAGATGCATTAGGCACTAAGAAACAACTAACTTAGGCTACCTACTCATAAGCTAGGACCGTGTAACCTAAAGGTATGGGATCCTAGATTAGTTGATTAAGGATTATGACAAATTCAACTAACCTATTTCTACTTCTCGGAATCACTATGGACTACTACATATCACACACTCAACCCTAGCCTTCAAATTAGAAAATTACCTAACGAGTGATCAAGCCTACAAGCAATTCCTAATTCATGACATTTATCTTAAATCCTAAACCAACCTAGATCTATAAGTACCAATTCAAAATAAGTTGAACTTCATTCACACAATTTCCATCCTTTCACCCTTATAATATCTCCAAACCCCTAAGTAGTCTACCCACATATGTTCATACTAAGCAAAATAGACATTAAATAAACAAAACCTATACTTATTCAAATAAAATCAAGGCTGGAAATTATAAGCGAAGTAGTAAAAACCACACTTCAACACTAACTTAATAGAAATCAAAACTTTTTATGTTAATAAATAACTAATCATAACCCAAATTACAAAATCCAAACTAATTGCATCAAAATGAAAATTCCAGCATACATAACTTGCATACAAATGCAAATTAATTGATTATAAACCTAAGAACATGCATAGATCCTAACTATTGAGCATAAATTAATCAAAAGCATCACAAATAAACAAACCCATAACATAAACCATTAAACCTTCACATACCCAATAAATTCAGATCTGCAAAAACAAATAAATAAACTCAAATAACCAAGATTAAAACTGGAAAATTATAGGAATGAACATCCATTGATATATCACAAAGGTTCATCACAAAAATCATGAGTTTCAACTATAAAATCCATCAAATATTTATTCTAAATATTCTAACATATGTAAAAACGTGATTAACACTAAGAAAGCTCTAAACTAATGGAATGAATAGATTAAGACATATGAAGATAAAGCATTAAAAATGAAATAAACTAGCTAAGCATAAAGAAAATAGCAAAAACTTCTCTGCTCCTTCCTTCTCTCTTCTTCCTCTCTTTTCTTAAAGTTTTCCAAAAGTTGCAGATTATATAGCCTCCCTCTAGGTCCTCTTCTCTTTCTTTATGTAGTATGCTCCATTTTGGGGTAAAACCTAGGATTTTTCCTTGCCTTAAAAGTCCAAAAAACCCTTTAAAAATTTAAGTTTGGAAGGTCATTCGCATCTGTCTATATGCAAGCCCCGATCGTGGTCTTTAGTGTATAATTGTGGCCAGTTTATCTACTCTGTAACGATCGTGGCCATATGATCAAGCTTTTGCCATGATTGTGGCCCTGGGTTATTTCTCGTTTCTTCTCTGATTCTCCTTCGAATGTCCTTAATCATTCTTCTGCATGGATTACTCTCCAAACTTTGTCAAACTTCTTCCTTTTAACGTATATTTGTGTTCACTCCTTTAATCTCTAAGTAAACACAAGATGAACACAAATTGAGTATTTAAACACAACAATAAGATTGAAAAGACTTTGAAATGCATAAGAAAATATAAGAGGATTCAATCCTATCAAATACTTCAATAATCTTTTTAACATATTTAGAAAAAATACTTAACATACCCCTTTGGAATGTGGCTAGTGTGTTACATAATCTGATTGGCATCCTTTGGTAAGCAAACGCATAGAATGGGCATGTGAATGTGGTCTTCTCCTGATCTTTTGACGTGATTGGAATCTAAAGATAACCTTAAAAACCATCTAGAAAGAAATAATAATCATAACCAACCAATCTCTCAAACATCTGATCAATAAAGGGAAGGGGAAAGTGGTCTTTACGAGTTACAGAATTTAACTTCCTATAATCAATACAAACTCACCAACTGGCTTACACTCAGGTGGGAACCAATTCACATTCTTAATTTTTCACAACGGTAATTCCAAACTTCTTTGGAACCACCTGAGCAGAACTTACCTACTTACTGTCAGAGATCGCGTAAATCACCCCAGCATCGAGAAGCTTTAGCTCCTCCTTCTTCACAACTTCCATCATTGGAGGATTCAACCTACGGTAAGCTTGCCTTGTGGATTTTGCATCCTCCTCTAACAAAATGTGGTGCATGCATATGGAAGGGTTTATCCCTTAAATATTTGCGACAGTCCACCTTTTGGCCTTCTTATGCTCTCTCAGCATTCAAATCAGCCTACCCTCTTGATTTAAAGTCAACTCCACTAAAATGATGTCTACAAGAGTTTGCTTATCTCCCAAATAATCATACTTTAGGTGTGTGTGGAGTGACTTCAGTTCTAGTTCTGGTGATAGCATATCAAAAGGTAACAACTTCTAGTGAGATTCAAATAGTTTTAGAGAACCTAAATAATACATTTTTGGAGAGTTTTTCAATGATTACAAAGTGCCTGTCATTTTCATAAGCTCTTCTCCCATCTCAACATCAATGTTGGCTTCTACTTCCATATCCTCAATTAAAATCATTTCCAGATGATCCTTGCAACTTAATTTAAACATTTCCCTATACCAAAGGATAAATCACAACAACAGAAAAAGCACAATGATCATTAGGAGGATGTTTCATGGCATCAAAATTATTGAAATGAATCACTTCCCCATCAAATTCCATCGTGAGGGTGCCCTCATAAACATCTATCTTAGCTTGAGTCATATTAAGAAATGGTCTGGCCAATAAGATAGGTATCGGATTACATGAAGTGTCATTACTTATATCCACAACATAGAAATCTGCAAGAAATACTAACTTATTCACCTTCACCAAAGCATCCTTAACCACACCATCAGGATAAACATTAGTGCAGTCAGCCAATTGTATTATAACACTCATTTCTTTTAAAAAACCCAAATTTAAAGAAGCATAAATCGAACGAGGCATCATATTAATCGAAGCACCCAAATCTAACATAGCTCTATTAATCACATTATTCCCAATTTTGCAAGGAATGGTATACATAGTTGGATCTTGGCATTGTGGAGGCATCTTCTTTCTAAATATCATAGACGCATTCTCACCCATCATTACTTTTTCAACACCCCATAATTTCCTCTTGTGTGTACATAACTCATTAAGGAATTTGACATACCTTGATACTTGCTTAATTGCCTCGAGTAAAGGTATGTTGAATTCCACTTTTTAGAAAGTCTTCAATATCTCTTTGTCCTTCTCCTCCTTGTTTGGTTTTGTCAAACTACTCAGAAAATGTGGAGGATTAGTCTTAATAATATTATGACATTCAAAATTTACCTTTATACTCGATGATGGATTTTCTTCCTTTCTCAATTGATTCTCAATCTCTTCCTCAATAGTAATCTTGAGGGGAGTTCTCTTAAGACCCTTAATCGCCTTTCCGCTCCTTAGGGTTATAGCACTAACGTTCTTCAGGTTCACCTCAATTTGGGATGGCACCTTTCCTTTAATTTGTGATTTAATATGGTTTAGTCTCACTACCATCTGACCTACTTGGTTTTCCAAATTCTATACGCTCACCTTCGTCTTCTACTGAATATGTTGTATGCTTTATTGAAGTTGTTACTGCATACTTTGTTGCATTTATAGATTGTTAGCATTAAGAGTCTTGATCAATTCATCTAGAGAATTACCTGAACTGGAAGAAGAAGCTCCTAGTGCTCCTTGTGGCATTGGTTGAAATCCTTGTGCTCCTTACGACCGATTATAGAAGTAATTCTATTGTTTGTTCCCTCTGTAACTAAAGTTGGGGTGATCCCTCCAGCCTAGGATATATTTTTGCGAGTACGGGTTATATTGATTTGGGAAGTTCCCTCCTACAGCATTCACGTAATCCATACTTCCTTACTGTAATGTTGGGCACTCATCAATTGAATGGCTTATGTTTTAACATATTCTGCATGTTTTCACTTATTCTTATCTAACTATAATTTATCTCATGAAAGATGTTATTTCATCAAAATGATGTTCGATAGATGAATTACTTACCTGGCTTACTCATCGAACATCATTACGAGTGTCAAATTGTTGTGTGTTGGCGACCATCTGCTCGAGTAAAATCTTGGTTTCAAATGGAGTCTTCTTGCAAAGTGCCTTACCATTCACTGCATCAACTAAACTCTTCACTATTGGTAACAGTCCTTCATAGAAATACTAGATGATGAGTTGCTCCAGTATGTTGTGGTGTGGACAACTGGCAAATAACTTCTTAAACCACTCCTAGTACTCATAAAGAGATTCTCTATTATGCTGCTTGATACCATATATCTCCTTTCAAATACTTATTGTCTTTAAACCCAAAAAATATGTCTTCAAGAATGACCTCTTTGTCTCTAGCCACGTATTTATGCTTTAAGCTAGTAAATCAAACAACCAATCTTTAGTTGCATCTTTAAGTGAGAAAAGGAAGGCCCTCAATATGATCTGCTCATCCATCACCCCAGGAGGCTTTATACTCAAACAAACAACACCAAACTACTTGAGATGTTTATGTGCATCCTCACCTACAAGATAATGAAAATTAAGCAATAAATGTATTATTCTAAACTTTAACTCAAAGGTAACATGTTCAATAAAATTTGGAAATGTTATGCATAATGGTCTTTAAATTAAATCAAGCACAGCCAACTCCCACAGGGTTATTGGGTTTGCCTTCGTATCTTCATATTCAGATTTAGATTCTTCTACTAGAGTTAATCTTGCTTCCTTATGCAATCTTCATAATGTACCCTCAATCTTCAGATCAAGTTTCTCAAGTTCTTTATGAGAAGAGCTGATCACTACCATACACCAACACTAAACTGTTTAAAAATTAACAAATAGAAAAAAGAAACAATTATAAAAAAATGTATACATAAAACACCAAATAAAATCACAAACAAGAATTAAACTACTAGACTCCCTAACAACTGTGCCAAAATTTGACAGGGTTTATTAAATGCACTGTAAAATTTACCTAACTCTGCACACTAAAATTTGTAGTTATAGTGAGTTAGGATCGAATCCATAGGGAATGTTTAGCTAATTTCTACAATGAAATTAATTGATGCAAGGAAAATATAAAAGGGGGTTTTGAATTCTGAGCAATTTAGAAAATAAAATAAAAATAAACTATAGAAAACAAATTAAAACAAGCAATCGAAAATGATTAAAGTGTAGAATATAAGAAAGGTCTGGTTCTGGGGTTAATCTCGGCCTAAACACGATCAAGCATGTTCCTTCAATTTAACGTCTTTACACCTCTCTTTGGACTATTGATCTGAGACTAACAGAATGCTTTGATAATCTTGGTTTTCCCTTAGGTTATGTTTAATTAAGATACAATTGTTAATTAAACCTAACTACCGAATAACCTAGGATAAGATCTCTAGATTCAATTTGGCGGTAGCATTACGAAGTGGAAAATGATCAATATAGGCAGTAACCTCACACGTTCAGGTTATCTAACCTAAGTTATGTTATTCTTAATGATTCATAATCATTAGATGCTACTAAAAATATCAAATGTAACAATTACAAATTACATTCAATATTATAGCGATAGGTTCAAAACTAAAATAACATATTAAGATTATATATCCAAAACCTAGCTCAATCAACACAAACAACACAATAATCCGAAAAGAGATTACAACGTTAAAAGAATAAAATAGCTTAACCATGACTTAGCTTTGATATCCTGGTTGAATCGGTGTCGGAAAGTTAGCCTTTCATCTCTATCTTCAAGCTATCACCATCGGCCATCCTCTCCATCGCCACTCTCAGTGTTGAAGAACAAAGAAAACAAGAAGAGCAAATAAGAGAAAAATGTTTTCAGCTAGGTCTATCCCCGATATTCCCTCTACCGTCACAAACTTTTCTTTATGAAGTAAAATTTAGGTTTAAACTAAGGGACACTTGATGTTAATAGGCACACCTGCCATTAATAGGATATTAGGTGAAAATCACCTGTGAGTTAATTCTCATAGGTGTAAGAACACAACTCACAGTCATGCATAGCCTTGCACAGCCATGCAAAGCCTTCTTACTACAATGCTTGGCTGTGAGAGATCTGCATAGGTGTAAGAAATTTCTCACACCCATGCGATCCAATATATAAGCCTTCTTATAGCGGTGCGTGGCCATGAGATATCTACATCGGCATGAGAAATTTCTCACACCTGTGCGAGCCAATATATGTCGTGATACTTCTCTTTTCTTTATTCCTGATTTGAAATTCTGTCCTGCCTCTTCTTCTTTATGCTCCATGAATCAATAGAATATGGAATTTGAGAAGATGGCTTCAATGGACATGCTTTTGGGTCACTTAAGCTTCTTCACTCTCAAATTGTACCTAAGATCAAATAAGAGCTAAAGTGAGTATCCTAGGCATTTCTAAGGCATTAATCACTAAGTGTAGTATATCAAATGAATCAACATTTAAACTTATATCAGAAATACATATTGATTTAAGTGTTTCAATCTTTTACACCTCAAAATCTTAAAATTTATTTAAAATCAGTTCAACTTTTCATGATGCCTTATTATTTGATCATCAAAGTTTATAAAAGTGCATAATGCTAGCTAATTTAACTGTTTGATAAATTTTTACTCTTATTCTTAAAAGACCAAATCTTTTAGCATACACACATTTTAATTGTTTGAAAATATATTATATGAAACATTATATATAATGGACTAGCTTAAAATTAACTAGCTAATTATTAAGATAAATTAAAGCTAAATCATAATTACACAACTATTTACATTAGAGGATTCTACAAGGGATGTTTATGCACATTGAAGAAATCATATTTTAGAGCTGCAAGGGATGTTTATGCATCCCTTAAACATAATACTATACACATTTAACATTCTCAACCTTTTCATATGAAGTAGTATCACTTGATGGATCATAAAACTAACATTTCTTGAAAGTTGGAACATTTAAATAAGAATTCTTCTATTAACTTTTTTAGAATAAAACTTTTCACATTAATTCATCACAGAATGTCAACGACTAGTTGCCGATGGTGGAAATGAGCTCCGTGGGGATAAATGTGGCAAAACTCTCCTTAGTCAGGAATAAATTGATGCAAATCAAATCTCGTCATCAAACACTAATCACCCCTTGCCTTCCATGGTTGATCTTTTTCTTCAAGGCTTTTAGTATCATCCAAATTATCTCTCTTCCTTAATTATCTATATCTTATTTTTTATTAGGAAGCCATCAAGTGAAAGTTTGATTATATATACTATGTGTTGTATAAAGCTTCCTCAAATCTTCAAGAGAACATAAATGGAAATGGAGGTGGTGGTGATGTCCCAATGGATCGTACAGGATTAGGGAAATCGATTGTTTTGGAATAGTAGTCAATTGCAAAAACTATGTCTGTTCATTGTGATGATGATGGAGTTTATCAATCGGGTATGCATGATTTCGAATTTGGGTTCCCATTACCGTTTGATTTAGCATTGATTGTTTCATACTATTTGCTCATTAGGTTAAATGAATGGTACATATGATTCATCTAATACCATCATCCATACTGCATATGAGAAATTGTTCACTGTATCTTTTGCAAATTTAGTAAAAGTAAAAAAGTTATTAAAGAGGATGTCAACAAACCAAAGCCTAAGGGAAGGTCATTAACCATTTCAATTGATGACGTGGAACATGCAAGGAGGCTTCTTGGCAATCCAAACGTTGTAAATCCCTTTACCAAATCTATCGAGTCTAAACTCACTTGGAATCCAAATAATTATTTCTTTTCCTTTTCAATGGAATATTAGGCGTGAAGCTTTATTTATTACTTTGTTTGTAAGAATTGTTAAACTTCTAATTAACATCTTTTTGCACTTACCATATATCAAGATATTATATTGCTTACCATATTTCAATATTTATATGAATTATTATTTTATTATTATTAAATATTAATTATTAAGAATAGTAGTTAACTTAAATTTGTGATATTTTAATCTTATTAATATTAAAATTTTAGTTATAATTTTCTTTTTATGTCGAAAAATTTTACTTTTTAAAATTTAAATTACCCACCATGTATTGTCCAACAATATGTTCAAAACTTTGAAAACATTTTACAATTTTTAGATGCCCCATTTTATCTTCATGAAAGTTTTGTATGAATGAAGTTGTAGTACTATGTACAATACGCATTAGTAAAGGATCATTTGTGTATAAATTCATATATTTAAACAAATTTATAAACAAAGAAAATGAAAAATCATATTAATTTCAATTATAATTAATCTTAATTAGGATTATTATGTATACTTACCATTAAAAAATTATCTTCTAAACATTATTTTTTTAAGAATATTATTACATAAAAAAAATTCATCAAAATTCTTCTAAGAAATTATCAAGTAAAATCAATTATTTAACATTAACTTTTAGTGACGATCCCACAATTCTTCGCCAAAAGCATAATTTTTTCGAAAATTTTGTTAATCATCATTAAAGGCTATCAATTTGGCGAAGAAACTTCTAAGCCATCGCAAAATGCAGTTCCATTCGTGACAATTCGCTATAATTGTCACAAAATATTTTCTTTTAGCGACGATTTGGAAAAAACATCGCAAAATGTTATACATATAAAGATGAATTTGTAAATCGTCCCTAATAGTAGCCAATAGTCCCTTCTGCTATAATGTATGTTTAGAGGTAATCTAAACTATACAAGTTCTCGTACAACAGCTAGAAATTATGATACTTCAAAATTGTATTATGATCATTGCAAGAAAACTATGTGTACAATGGATACAGGATTTGAAATGCATAGGCATCCCAATTGGTGGGGAAAAGAAAAAAAATATAATTTGACACAAGCAAAAGGCATCAAATCAAACATAGATCATGAAAAAAAAGTATAACAATCCACTAGATCACAAATCAATGGTCTTTCCAAGGAATAATATATTCAACTTATGTCTCTATCAATTCTTGAGAAGGATCATAACATTAACCTAATAGTTAATTCTATCATAAAGATAATTTCACTATCCAAAGGTAAGGCTGAATAGATTAATTATGATATTATCCATCACATGACTTATCAAGATTGCATCTTGCATGATGAAGAAATTTTAATTTTAATTCTTTTATTTAAACCTTAGATTGTTCTTTTGTTCAAGTCAAGTGTTATGGAAATATCATCATCAATTCAAAAATCACATTAAATCATGTTCTTTACATACTTCCTTTTCCTGTAATCTTACTTCTATAAGGAAATTAACCAACATTTTAAATTATGCAACTCTTTTTCTCCCTTTTTTTTGCGTTATAAGACTTAAATAAGAGGAAACTAATTGGCATTGGTGAACTCAGTGATGGTCTTTATTATTTTCAAGCAATCAATCTATAGCTTTATCAAATTTTGCTTGTTCTCTTAAATATATTGTATTATCTCAACAAAAATAATATACACTAGATATATTACAGAAGGTAAGTATGCTTGCTTTCGATAATAGTTGCTGATAATCCTAATTCGTATTATCACTCAGTTGGGTGATTGATATGTTTAATAATAACTTGACATTTGCTACTTAGTTTATATCTTATATGAGATTATGAATCATCCTTCTCAAAGACATTGGCAAGGTTCTGTAAATGTATTGTAGCATCTTAAATTGGCCCTATGTCAAAGAATTTTCCTATCTTCTACTAGTTAGTTTTCTCTTGTAGCATGCTACGATTCTCTACCCCTTAGAGGGTGGTCGAGTTGGTGGACCGAGGGGGCATAAGGTCAAAAGGTCCTGTGTTCGAATCCCCTACCTATACTCTCTAGATGGAGCCTGTCGTATAGGGCTTGCCTAGTGCGGAGTACCCGGTTGGCATGATTTGCAGGCTATTGTGTCAATCCAGAAGTTTACTCAGTGCGAATCTAAAAGATAACAGCTGCGAGTTCCTCCGTTCCAAAAAAAAAAAACTACGATTCTCACCAGGCTATTTGTCCTATTCCTTGATGTTCACTCAGTGGTTCATTTTCCTTGGATATTCTCATCCTTACTTCTTAAAAAGTGAGAAACAAATTAGAGTCTCCTGTTCTTCTATTGAGGTTGAATGTCGATCTATGGCTACGATTGCTTGTAAATTGATTAGACTACAAAAATTACTTTATAATTTAACTATGTCTCATCCTTCTCATGTACAACTTTATTAAGACAAGGAAGCTGCCATGCATATTACTAATAATTTTGCCTATTATGAATGCACATAATATATTGAGAGATCGAATGTTATTTTATTCGTGATTATTCAACATGATTTCCTTGTTAGTCTATATATTACCGTTCAATATCAACTTGATGATGTTTTCACTAAATCCTTAGGTAGGTAACAATTTCACTTCTTGGTTGGCAAGTTGGGATTCAAAATTTTCATGCTCCAACTTCAAGGAACATATTAGAAATTAACCTCAATTTTCTTCTAAAATCTTGTTATAATAAATTATTTGATTTATTTGTATTATTCATATTTTAATTGTATTATTTTCAAATATGTCTCTTTCTATGTTTATTCCTTGAGTAATAGGAATAATTACGCCTTTTTGAAATATGTAAGTACTTCATATCAAATAAATTTCATAAGATGTTAATATTGATGCAAATTGATTTGAGGTTTCGAACTTTCAAACCTTCATATTAATTTATAAGACCCAATAGTGGGTTTCCATATAGTGACGATGTTTGCTTATTCACTATAGATCGTAAGCATAACAAGAGCAGTCGTGATAGTTAATTGTAACAAATATTAAATCAATAATTAATAATACACATACAAATTATACATTCAATTTTTTTTAAAATTTCTGGGATGGTTTCATACTAAAATTTACGGCATAGTATGACATTTATATTGGGCCATAGAGATTTTAGTAAAAAGTGCTTCCTATGATATTCCCAAAGACAAACATTGAAGAAACCAAAATTTTAACGTAAACATTCTTTTCCAACACACGAACATATAACAGCAACGTACATTCGCACCACAAACTTTTTAATTCTGTTTATTCCGAGCATCAAGCAGCCAGCAGGATATCCCAAACTGTAAAACCAAAAGAAACACACCAAACACTAAAAGAACTCGGTCTTATTCTTAAGTTGATCGAGTTTCAACACGTACACGAGATTTGCGGCAAAGCATGAATGAATAGCAAGTCACTTGTGGCAGTGCTGGCCACCATGATCGCCGCCTATGTAAGTAGGAGGATTAGGAACAGAACACTGGATAGGACCTTTCTCGATTGTCGAATATGACGCTACACCATTTTCGGCCTCTGGCTGATTCTGTCCTGTCAAACCCCTAGAAGCAACAATTAGTTTGGTTCCAAGAACAAAATACATGAGCACTATCGTCATTACTGTTTTCTCGCAACCTCCTCTTACAAATTTCACCATTGTTAAACCACAAGTATCAAGCCTTTGTTGTAATATGAATGCAAAGGACGTCACAAACCTACATATATAAATCTGTGGGGCTTTCTTTTATACAACCACGGCCTCTACTTGGTTCTCCTTTTATAGAAGCGTCACAAGAGTTTCCAAGCTCAATCAATATTAATATTTCTTGCTTTGAAATTTTTTATTACGTTGTGGTGACGTCAAAAGTAGCTAGTGTGCAGTACGCGGCAACGTGTGGTCATAACTCGTAAGATTCGTTCTCATTTACTTTATTATGCTTTTAAGGGGATTCCAAAAGGATGTAGGATAGGGAGGACTGCTTATGACCTGTACCACTTGAGACTTGATATTGCGATTCACAAAAACATAAAGTTATTCATCGCCTTTTAAAGCATGAATTTAGTAGCACCGGCTAAATTAGAGGCCGAACGAGACAACAATAATTTATCAAGACAAATAATTAAAATGAGAGAATTGAGAAGAACAATTCCTTCATGGGGTCAAATTTTTAGATATTTGTCGGAACTAATAAACCTGTTTTGTTCTTCAAAAATCTTTATGTATGTGTTTTGCGGTCACAGAATATACACAAATTCTAAGTTGCTTTTGAAATATATGTTCAAACTTGTGAACTTGTACCACTTTAACTAAATGTATGAGCTTCATTAATTTAACGAATAAAAATGCATGTATAACAAGCAAGTATATTAGTAATATTGAAAAAAATTGAAGAAAAATAATATTAAAAAATTTTACACTGTATATTGACATTTTCATTTATTATGTTATTTTTAATAATAATACTTAATTGATAGAAATTTATCAGTTGACTCTGTCAAATACTCGAAAAATTTTTGAACATAATGATAACTAATAGCTAAAGAATCATCAATTACTGCGTAATAACATTTCAGTTGAACTTTAGCCCTTTTTGTTTTCATAATTTTCTCAAAAAAAAAAACTTTTCAGTTGATCTTTGATGCGGCTTGGTTTAACTGAATCACTTATATCTTCTTTTCCTTTTTTTTCAATAAATGAAGATCATAATTCTAAATGATGCAAAATCTGATTCCTAGCCACAACCTCTTCCTCTGTAGTAATTTGTTACGTCATACATTTCAAGAATAAAGAAGGAAGACAAATTGATGTGGTTTTGATTAGAGGTCCAAAAGTTGGATTGAGTAGCTTTCATTAGTCATTATATCAAGGGACTGACGGCGAAAGCCTCCAGAATGTATAAGAATTTTTTTTTTAAGATAAGAAATTTAGAAGCTCCAAAGCCAATCAAAGTCTTTACAGCATCCCTATGCTCGAGTAACCATTTGACCATGGGGAGTCAGCTACCACTGGCAGTATAAATGAGGAATAAAAGATTTAAACTTGTTCAATAACATGTGAGGCTGATGTCCTCATTTTACTGGTCTTTCTCCTATCAATTATTAAGGCAAGTTCTAAGAAATCTTTATTCGTTGGAGAAATGCAATTAAGTTAGATTTATGTGCTATTAAATGCATTTAGACCAATTATCCTAATGTGATTTTGTAAACCAAGTGAGCTTCATCATTTCACTTCCGAGTTATACGATTCTAATCCACATTGTCTTTCTATGCGATTACTTTAAAGAATATAGTTCTAACAAATCTTTCCAACTATATGAGGCAAATATACATTTGATTTTGAATATGTTATTAACATCAACTAAATTGGATATGTTATTTAATTTTGAATTATCAATTTCTCAAATAATTTATTTAAAATAAGTGATTCGATTATTACATGTATTTAATTAATAATTTGTCTAATGTATTGCTAAAGAATATCGGTTATGAAGTTTTTGTGTGTGTCTATACATGTGCCACTTTATAATATTTTTAAGATTTTCAAAACATTTTTAATTTGTTTTAGATAAGGGAAAACTTCTAATCTTGTCTCACTAACTCATTTGACTGACAGAATAATGGCCTACTTTGAGATTGAAGCACCAAGATATGTTATAATAATGGAGGAAGAGATAGGGTTATTTGGGGGAAAATTTTATTTATTCTTGCTTTGTGATCATTTCGAAGTCTCAAAATCAAGACTATTAGCAATATATTGTGGGGTCTTGACAATAAGTTGAGATTGGCAAAGCATACGTTAAATTGCTGAACAATGCATTTCTATTTTCTACTTCATCTTATTATATACATCAAAACAAAAATTTTAAATTAGTTATTTTATAATTAGACAATGAGAATGTAACTATAGTATTATAACAAATTGTACTAATATGAACTGCAAACGTAATATATCGGTTGAAATTGCGATCGCGGTTGGAAGTTGTAATTTAAAACAGTAGCAGCAACTTAAGATAAGGATGACACAGTAACTTCTCCATTTTGTCGTTATATACGTACCCGATCAAATATTTAATAGGACAAACCCAGCATACAAGTGATCTTTGACGTGGGCCGACTTTTAAGTTATTTAAGTTTAGTATTTTCTTCCTCGCAATGGCTCAGTGGTAATGGTTGTGATGGCTTGTGTTCCTGATAGTTTTTTGTTTGAAAGGAAATTAACGACGAGTGGAAGAAAAACAAACGACTCCTCGTGGAGTCGATAGATCATAATGTTTTAATAAATACCCTATTCGTTGTAGAACAATAACCCCATTCTGAAGAGTGAAAAGTTGGAAGGAATTTGAATGAGATTAAAAGAACTCAATAATAAAGATCCCTTCATATCATTCATTAAGATGTAGAAAGAGAAAAAGCTTTCGATCTAGTCTCCTTTTTTCTTTTTTCATGATTGCCTATTCAAATACCATATTAGCTCATGGTACCGACCTTATCGACTAGTACTGACCTTGAATACCAATAAAATCTATAATTTTTCAACCTTTAAGACTAAAATTGAAAATAGCAAATATTTAACCCTAACTTACCTCAATAACTCAACGTACCATCTTCGTGCATCTTCACATTAAGCTGCCTCCCAACTCTCTCTGCTCTCTCTCCATCCAGCCCACGACCACCCGGCTTGCCATCCAGTCAATGGCTCCATTTGATTTGATAAGGCTTCTGAAGGGAATTAGGGATATTTAATAAGCATGTGAACAAATTTAGGCTTAGTTTGGGAAAACGTTAGTATTTCATAACCTGCTGAAATGATAAGTACTTATTCTCATTAAATACTTATGTGTTTTGGATTGCTGTTTTAGTAACTGCCGAAACGTGAAAATAAATGTTTGGCAAATGCGATTGCAGTTGCTAGAAAGAGATAAAATGACTAAAAAGCCCATTGATTCAATAAACTATTAATTGTTGTATAAATAATTAAAAAATATATTATTAGTCATATAAATTTAAAATTATAAATAATAGAATATTAAATGAAAATAAGAAAATATAAATAAAATAAATTTAGTAAACAAAATATTTCATAAAAATATTTTATTAGTCATATAAATATAAATTATAAATATGTTAGACTTGCTTTCTATTAACTGAGGGTATAATGGAAAATAATAATTATCAAAAGGTTATTAATGGAAAGTAGAATTTCTACCACAGAAGTACTTTCCTACCGCAACCCTCTTTCTGCTTATCGATTTTTGCGGTGGCATTGCACTTTCCTCCAACCTCCGGCTGTTCATCTGCAAATCTAAACAAGTGACTGTGTACTTATCCCCTTCACACCGCAAATCCAAATACAGCCTTAGTGTAATTAGTGATTATAGTTTGGTTTAAGTCATTAAGTGGAGTCAGAGTATTAGACATTAGGAAAAGGAGAATTAATTTAGTCTTTGATTTTATCTCTTAGTATTAAACTACACTTTTATTAATTAATTTAGTTGACTTCCTCATCATAATTAAATTAGTAATCCCTCGTTGTAACCAAAAAATTAGGCTTTAAATTGTAATTTGGATTTTGAATTTGAAATATTTTTATGATTATAAAATAAATTATTGGTTGAAATTTATGATAGTTTTATCATTTTAGAATAAATTATTGATTGAGATTTGAGATAATTTTATTTCTAGAGTAGATTATTAGTTGAGATTGATTATGTAATTATGGAATAAAATTTAATACATGATTTGATTCCATATAAATTATACTTATCTACAATTATGCATTGCCAAAGAAAAATATGAGATACATGAAATTGATGTATGCTTTTAATGTATTTATAGATAACTTTTTTTCATGTTTCTTTTATAAATATTCATTTGACTTTTACATGTCCACATTCAAATTGTTTACTTTATATCAGTAAACAATTTATTTGGACATGTTATAATCATTACTCATAATATATTATTAATATGGTAATAACATTTACAAATTCTAATACATTAGTTATATGAATTTTATTTTTTAAATATTTTATATGGTCAATCTTATAAGTAATGAACTAACAATGATATCCGTAGACATCTTAAACTTATTATAAGTTTCAACGAGTATAATTGGTTTATTGATCTATTAGAAATTCTCTATTCTATAGTTCAAATTAGTGTTTTATGTCTTTTGATATAAAGTTATTCTACTTATGTTTTTCAACACGAACTCTTATTCTCATACTTATGAAGTCATGAACCAATATTATTTATACTGTATGTGATGTTTTGATGTAATTACTATTTATTATATAATGTGAATCATAACATTTTAAGTATTTTACATTATTCTTAGTTATAAGAATATTGTAAAGTACTTAATATATTAATTGTGATTATTAATTGAGCCTTAGAGCAATTGGTAAAATTTCTCCTTTATGACCATATTATCACAAGTCAAAGTCACAGAAATCGTCTTTTTATAAAAACACAAAAGGAAGGCTACGTACATTAACCCTCCCTAGATCCCGCAAAGTGGAGAGCCTTGTGCACTGGATACGTTGACTTTAGAGGGAGAGCCTTAGAGCAACTAGTAAAAGTTGCTCCTTTATAACCATAAAGTCATAGGCTCGAATCACAGAAACATTCTCTTTGTAAAAATTACAAAAGGAAGGCTGTGTACATTGATAACCCTCCCCCGACCCTCTCAAAGCAGGGAGCCTTATGAAGTGGGGTACGTTCACTTATTAATTTATTAGTTTAATAATATGAAAAGTAATATTAATAGAAATAAAGAGAAAGTTGTTATTTCAAATTTATATTATTATGATGTTTTGAGACAAATTTAATGTAAAATAAAAAATAATATAGCATAATATATTAGGGGCTATTTTGTAATTTTAAAAAATGTAAGGATTATTTTCTAATTTAAAAAATTACTCAAAATGGTATCCGATATTGACTGCTATCAGTACTATATCATACCATGACCAAATTTGGTAGTGGTATCTGTATGGTATTCATAATATTGTTCATGACTTTTTAGCTCTCTTACCATTATACATTTCTGTTAAGAATATGGGTGTCTCAAATCCTCCTCTATCTTTTATTTTGATTATGATACCATAATATTTAATATAGTCCACTAATACTTAAGTAATGATCATATTTATTGTTAATTGTAAGCGACTAGGTTTATATTAAGTCTATATTTATACATATACTTATGTAGTTAATCTCAACTTTTTTTTAGCTTTTAGGATTATTATTCAACATTATTTTATAAGAAAGGTGGTACTGAGAGATTGTAAAATTATCTGCATCTTCATTATGTCTACGAGCCTTTTAGGAATTCTGTACTCTTTTCATAATAGTAATTTTTTGATTAGCTCATTGTAGCTCGTGGTTTTTCCCTCACACTTAGGGTTTTTCATGTAAATTTAGTGTGTCTTTGATTATTTTATTTGCTCTTTACTTCTCTTATTTTCATGAATTGCTCTTGTCCTTTTTGCTACTTCCTAAAAATCCTAAGTGCTTCCATTACATGCTAAATATACTAACAAGTGGTATCAGAGCATTTTGTTCAATCCAGAATTCAATATGCCAACCATCACAAAGTTTGTTATCAAGAAGTTTGAAGGGAAAATTAGTTTTTCCATTTAGAGAGTTTACATGAAGGTCATTATCACCCAAAAAAGATTGAAAAGAGCTTTGATAGGAAAATCTAAAAAGCTAAACACCATGACCAACAAACAATAGGAGGAGTTAGATTAAAAAACCACTCTCTGCTACACAAATTTACTTTTCTAAGGAGCTTTTTTCTAAAGTGGTGAATAAAATAACCATTGTAAGCTTGTGTCTAAAATTATAGTATTTGTACATGACTAAGAACCTCGTAAAAAAGCTTCATTATAAAGAGCGTTTATATACAATCAGTATGGCTGAAGGTACTCCCATTTAATACCATCTTGATATGTTTTATTCTATTATCATGGACCTAAACATATTAATGTGAAAGTTAAAGATGAGGAAAAAGTTGTTTTGTTGGTAGTCTCACTTTTTGGTTCTTATAATTACTTGAAAAAAATCATGTTGTATAGAACTTATGACACCTTATCTTTTGAAGATATTAATCTAACTTACTATCTAAGGAAAATTTTGATCTTAAACTTCATTCCAAGGATAAAGCCGAGGGTTTGGCTGTGAGAGGGAGATCCTAAGAAAAGGGTAGTAGTGGTAGTAATTTAAAAAAATCTAAATCCAAATCTAGAGGACATAAATCCAACAAAATTGTTGTTATTGTAAGAAGTTTGGACAAGAAATTTTTAAATGTTACAAGTTGAAAAATAAGCAAGAGAATGAGGATAAAAAGAAACAAACCCAAAAATCTGTTAAAGTTAGTGTAGTTAAGACTGATTCTGAAGGTAATGTTATGTTATTTATTACTTCACCTAATAAAAGGAGTAAAATTGAATGGATTTTTTTATTATAGCTACATTTTTCATATGTGTCCTTATAGGGACTAGTTTATCACTTTTTAACTCGTTGATACTAGTGTTGTCTTAATGGGAAATGGTGCTCAATGCAAGGTAAGTGGTATTGGTATTATGCAAATTAAGATTTGTGATGTTATTGTCAGGACTTTGTCTAATGTTTGCTATGGTCCTGACTTGAAACAAAGCTTGGTTCTTTGAGCACCTTTGAATCTCTAGGGTAAAATTATATAATTGAAGGTGGAGCTTTTAAGGTTTAGAAAGGTTCTCTTTTATTCTAAAAGCTAACCATTCCATTAGTTTTTATGTCTTGCAAGGCTCAACTATGACAGGTTCTACAGTTGTTTCCTCTTCTATGCCTAATTCTAATTTCTCCAAATTATGGCACAAGCGCCTAGGCCATATAAGCATGAAAGACATGACACTTCTGAGTAAATATGGTCGTCCTAGAGATCAAGGCATTAGTAAGTTGGAGTTTTATGTACATTGTGTTTTTGGGAAACAAAAAAGAGTTGGTTCTCTACTGTAACTTACCATACTAAAGATATTATTGAGTATTTGCATTCTTACCTATAGGGACCTTATAAAGTTTCTTCTTTGGGAGGAAAAAGATATTTCCTATCTATTATTGATGATTTTTCCCATAAAGTTTAGGTCTATTTCTTGAGGCATAAAAGTGAATCCCTCTCCATATTTAAAAGGTGAAAAAATCTTATTGAGAACCAAAAATGGAAAAAGGTTAAGAAGCTTAAACGAGCAATGGATTAGAAATCTATAATAATGATTTCACTCATTTATGCTTTGATCATAGTATAGCCAAACATAAGATACTTGTTGGAAAACCTCAATAGAATAGTGTTGTAGAACGGATGAATGTGACTCTTCTAGAAAGAGCTTGTTATATCCGCTCTAATGCTAACTTATGGAATCAAGTAATTTTTTGGCTAAGGTAGTCTCTACTGTATGTTATTTAGTCAATCAATCTCTACACTCTTCTCTTATCTTCAAAATCCTAAAAGAAGTATGATCAGGTAATTATGTTGTCTATTCTATTTGAGAATTTTGGATGTTCGATATATACACATGTTAATAATGGTAAGCTTGCACCTAAAGTTAAAAAGTGCATATTTCTTGTTTATGCATCTGAGTCTAAGGGACACTAATTATGGTGTTTTGATTCTAAGTTTGTCAAAGTAATTCTTAGTAAGTATGTTACTTTTTATAAGGACGCTTTACTTTCTCCTAAAAAAGATTATGTAGTTGTTCTTCTAAATGATTTGAAAACTACTAATGAGAAGGTAGAGTTGAAGTTAAGGTAAGTTTTTACTTCAAATGTTGATGTCCCTTCTTCCTCCAATACTTAACCATAGGAACAATATGATGATGGATTTAGTACCATAACTCCTATTGAGACACAATGGAATTATTTTATTTTCTATGATAGACTGAGATAAATTAGAAAGCCTGCAAGATATTTTATTAGTGATGATGATTTGGTTACTTATGTATTATCAATTGCACAAGATGTTAGTGAAGGTGTGGAACCTTGTTGTTATTCTAAAGTCGTCTCCTATGCTGATTCATTTAAATGATTAGTTTTGATGAATGAAAAAATTAAGATCTTTATAAAAATAGCACATGGGACTTAATGGAGCTTATAAAAGGCAAACGAGCTTTGAGTTAGAAATAGATATAGAAAAAGAAGGATGGTATTTGTGTGATTGAATATGCAAGGTGGAAGGCACACTTGGTAGTCAAATGTTTTGACCAAAAAGAAGGTATTTACTTTAATGAAACCTTTCTCTAGTTATATGATAAATTTCTGCTTGTATGCTACTTGCATTTGTTTCTATTTTTAACTTGAAACTTAAGCAATTTGATATGGAAGCTACTTTTCTTCATGGGCAGCTTCAAGAAGAACTCTAAATAAAGCAGCCTAAGGGATTTATAGTTCCTGATAAGGAGAATTATGTTTACCATTTGTAAGTCTCTTTATAGCCTTAAGTAAGCTCTTAGAGAGTGGTACAATAAATTTAATAGTTTTACACTTGGGCAAGGTGTTTTTAGAAGTCAATATGATAGTTGTGTTTATTTCAACAATACGTAGATGAGTATTTTTTGTACTTATTGTTATGTGTTGAAGGCATACTTACTGCATCCTATAAGAAGTCTTTGATCAATAGTTTGAAAGTTCAACTCAGTCAAGAGTTCGATATGAAAATCCTTGTTGTAACTAAGAAGATACATGGGATGGAAATTCACAAGGATCGTTACGCGGGTAAATTATTTCTTTATAAAAAGAAATATATTAATAAGATGCTTGAAAGTTTTAATATGCTTGACTGTAAAGCAGTTTTTATACCTCTTACTACACATTTCAAACTATCTTTTGATTTATTCTCAATAATGGAGGAAGAAATAGAATACATTTCCAACGTTCCTTATTCTAGTGTTATTGGAAGTTTAATTTATGCAATGGTATGCACTAGGCCTTATTTATCATATGTCGTGAGCATGATGAGTTGGTGTACTCACAATCATGTTAAAGAGTATTGGAATAATGTTAAATGGATCCTTCAATATTTAAATGTTTTTTCTAACTTAGGTTTGGTGTTTGATGGTTACAAGGCTACATTCAATGACATAGTTGGTTTTGTAGATGCTGATTATGTTGGCAATTTTAACATATTCAAGTCTCTTTCTAGTTATCTTTTCACTCTTGGTTGTGGTGCTATTAGTTAAAAAACATCCCTCTAATCCATTATTGCTTGATATCCTACAAAAGCAGAGTATATTGTAGCCCTAAAGGTGTGAAAGAGGCAATTTGGTTGTGGGGTCTTATCATTGAGCTTAGTGTTAAGCAAGGAGTTACCATTATGTATTGTGATATTCAAATTGTTATCCACTTGACCAAGAATGACATGTATCATTCCAAGACCAATTATATTGATTTCAAACATCAATTTATTAGAGATATTATTGTTGCAGGGAAAGTTGTAGTAAAGAAGATTCACACTTCAGAGAACCCTACAGATATGCTTACCAAACCTCTTCCTATTACCAAGTTCCAATATTGTTTAGACTTAATTAGAGTTCATAGCACTTAATTTCCCTTCGAGGCTTTATGGCGATGGTGAGTTTTGTTGGATTTATTCCAAGATGGAGATTGTTGATTATATTGGTGTCTCAAATTATGCTCTGTCCTTTGATTTTAGTTGGCATCCTACCATATTTAATATGGTCCATTAATGTTTGAGTAATGACCATATTTGTTGTTAGGTTTGTACGACTATGTTTATACTGAGGCTATATAACTATGTATACTTATGTAATTAATCTCACCATTTTTAGGGCTTTTTAGGATTATTATTCCACATTATTTTATGAGAGAGGGTGATATTAAAAGATTGTAAGATTCTCTAATCTTTCATGTTCCTATAAGCTCTTTGGAGATTCTTATACTTATTACCATAGTGGATTTTTAACTGGCTCATCATTGCTTGTGGTTTTTCCTTCACACTGAGGGTTTTTCATATAAATTTGGCGTGTGTTTGAACATTGTTTTCACTTTTTACTTCTCTTATTTCCTTAATTGAATTGAATATAGTGTTTCCATTATGTGCTAAAAATCATAATAAACGCTTCTACTACACGCTAAAAATCCTAATAATTTTGTATTTATGATATCACTTTTGGTAACTCTGTTAGGTAGGAACATTTCTGTATGGACTTCGCAAATTCTCGATGATGTCCTAGTGGCCGGGACTTTGATATTATTAATCATATTTCTTTTGTCATAGCTCTCCTACCTCATTCCTTACCTTTTGAGCATACTTCAAGCTCATTTATATCTAAACATCTCCTAAATTCTTCCATTTTTTCTTCAGAACAAATCTTTTCGAAGTTAGCTCTCTCACTTCAACCATACCATTAGAGCACTCATCAAGCTCATCAACTCCTAAACTTTTCCTAGTTTCTTTCAATTTTTTCTTTTAAATCACACCTCCATAACTTAGCTCCTTCACCTTAATCCATATCTTTTGAGCACTCTTCTAGCTCATTACTTCTTAAACCTCCCATAATCTCATCTTTAGTGCCTAATTAGGTTCAAAGGCTAAGTATCTCCTATTTTCTAGGCTATCCCCCTCCTAAAGAAGCTCTTATCTCACATGAGAAGCTACTCAAGAATGCTTGGAAACAAGTATAGGATACCAAGCTTAGTATAAGAAGCTAAATTTTTTTCCTAATCAATTGAAAGGTGAATCTTTAATAGTTTCACACCTGTTAAAAGTGCTAAAAGTTAGGGCATCAAGATGAAGTCCATCATTAATGAGTTATTTTACAAGAAAGAGACTCCTTTTTTCTCTTAGTACACAAATGTGTAGAAGCTAATTGAGAAGGAATGGACTAGAGAAAAAACTCATAAATGAACATAAGTACTTCATTTTCATATTTAACAATGAGAATAACATGCTCAGGATCTTGTAGATTAAGCCTTAGTAACTGTAAGGTAATCCTCTTTTACTTCAAAGAAAGTACCTGAAACATTAAAGTTAAAGAGGTTAAATAAGGATAAAAAATTGATGGAAATAGAGATAAAACTCTCATATTAATGGAAACCTAATTTTGTTCAAGAAAAGAAAATATAGATGCCAAAAAGTAGGAGCTTCAACCCAGATAAGATGTTTGAAGTCTTGAAAACTAATAGAGGAGAAACACATGTGTCTTAAAAAGTTGAGGTTTCTACTTCAAAGAAAGGCTCTATTGATGGTTTAGGCACTAGGCAGTTGACTAATAGAATAGCTGAAGTATCAATATATCCATACAGTTATGATAGAAAATGGAAGTCTCAAATAATTAGAAGTTGATCATAGGGATTACTAAAGAACCAATAGAACTAGATGAAGAGGATAATGCTAAAAAATCAGTACAAGATCAAATATAGGATAAAGTGAATCACTTATAAGACATTTGCTATAATAAGTAGAAACATGTGGAGCCATTGAAAGGAAAAGTTAGCTAAAACATATCCTTTAACTTCTTCCGAGGACCCCATATTGGAAAAGGAACGACTAATAAACTATAGTATTAGAACCATGACAACAATAGGAAGTAAATTTAGGAGTAAAAGGTCTTAAACCTTTAACTTACCTTAATAATTATAGCTTGAAATGTTAGGGGTATGATCTGCATCAAAAAAATAGCAAATGAACAAAGAGTACAATCTGTTGCTAAAGAAATATCATATGTACAAAATAACCTTTTCCTTACACCGGGTGTGCAGCTTTGAAGTTGAAAAAGAATGATGCGTTAACAAACTATAATAAAGCTTTGGAATAATACTATTTCTTATTGAGATAGAAGGCAAAACTTATTTGGCTAAAAAATGGTAATAAAAGTACCAATTACTTCTATAACATTGTTCTTAGCAAATAAAACCCCAACAGAATATGTTCATTGGAAATTTTCAATAAGAAAAACATTAAAGACCAGGAGAAAATCAAGGAGATAATTGTCAATCACTACAAGTGTTGGAAATTAACAAGTAGAGTAATTCTACATCAAAAAGAGATATAAGGATGAAATGAGTTACATACAAAGATAGCACTCATAACCCATAGCGTTAAGGTTTTGGGTTAAGATATAACGTCTTAGTCATATATAGACTCACTTGAATTGTAACACCCCCTATATGGAACCTATAACCATCCACATATATGGCAACCAAATTTCTATACATGCATTCAAGGCATACAATTCTATTCAATGCTATACATATATACATTACAAAATTTCATATCATTTATCGTTTTCATTGAAAAGTAGTATTAAATATTTAGATTTACATAATTATACAATTTCCTTTCTTTATTACATGTACAATCTTCTTTAACTAAAAACACATTCCAAAAGTACTTTTTCTCCTATTTGTTGGCCTTGGTCCGCATAGATATTCCCTATACCTCACTCCTATGACTTGGAGCTACACGGATTAACACCCGTGCTCAGCTTGAAAGCTTAGTGGTGATACACTTAGTTTGGATGACCACTCATAATAGTCATCTGCCAATCACATACATTCATGATCGTCACAATAAATATAAATTGTGATGACATACTTAGTCAAATACATAATGCAAACATGCTTCAATATGTTATTCGTATACCATAAGTTCACCTTTAAAAATCAAACATTGATATTTAGCACTCAATGATACAAAGATTCAATACAAATGCAAATTCTCATCAATACCGATTATTTATGTTGTCATGTAGTATTTCTTATTCATATCTATTTACTTTACTTTCTGTGTTAGGCCTGCACATTCTTGGGGTTTGGATAACGGGAGCTGTGGATATATGAAGATATCAAACTCTGTATACCAGAAGATAATCAAACTGTGGATACTCGAGAGCATCAAATTGTGTAGTCATTATAGTCTCGAAATAGAGACACCATCGATGTCAATTGTAGCAGCTATACTATATCCCTATAGGCATGCCTATCTATCTACCACCAAGGCAATGAACAGGCTCTGTAACATTTCCTTGAACCATTTGCTAATTTCATAATTCATATATTGACAAGCCATATGATATACATTTCAAGTCATAAAATCTGTATCTATGTACACACATGCAAGTCATAACTTACCACCTTCAGAAGGGTGTCAAAATCAAACTTGTATTATCATACTATAGACATATGAGCAACAAATATGCATACAAATCATTTAATTACATTTAAGTTTTCTTTGGAATGCATTATGTTCAATCTTAAATTCCAACGTTCAATAACCCAATTCATATATGGTAAGTCCTATTTCATTTATTTCTCGATGTTTGAAAAGTTTCATACACATTCAAAAAATTTCGGATAAGATTCAGTAAAAATTGGAAACGAAAACAAACTCAAAATAGTGCAATTTGGGCTAAGCTCATGGTTGTCTAAAAATAGGCAAACAATCAATCCATAAGCAAATCACATGACAAACTCCACTTGTTCCTTAATATGTATATAGAAAATGTTCGAATTACGTTTTTAGGTCTTCTATAAATTTGTTCCACTATGTCTCTAATTTCCATATAACTAACAATCAGACCATTTTCACTTCTCAATCATGAGATATAGACCAAATATCACAAGCTGCTAAAAAATAGGGGCAACATCAAGTCACCATTTTTGATCCCAATTTTCAATGTCATAAAGCTAGAACTAAGTTAGAGTCTCTTCTAGAGATTTTTATTTCTATGTCTTAGGTTTTATATGAAACTAAAATCGCCAATTTAAAGGTTATTACACTGATTTATGACTCAAACAATGTGACTAGTTCAAAAGAACCTAAGACAGAATTCCACTACACGATACTCTCTTGTCATATACAATCATTTCCATACAAAATAACACCAAAATAACACCAACAATCATCCTAGAAATCATTCCATATCCAAATGAATCTTTATGTCCATTCAAACATACACACTAAGAGGAATTAAACTAAGTGTAGTCCCAAACCTTAAAATTGGCAAAGTAGTTCTTCTAATGCTTTTCCTTCCCTTCCTCTTTGGCTTTGCTTGAATCACCAAATGAAAAATGATGGGATGAAGAAGGTGAAATGGAGAGAAGAAAAATTTGAAGTTAAGCAGCCAAAGTGTTGTCCATCTCCCCTCTCCATATGCCTTTTTATGAATTTTCTAGTCTTAGACACATGTTTCAACCCCATTGGACCATATGTCACAATATTATTGCAACATGTGTTAAAATCTCATTAGACTATGTGTTACAATTCTATTGGACCATGTGTTACAATTCTATTGGACGCACACAAACTTTAATCTAATTGGTCACACATGCTTTAATTCAATTGGTCCATGCGTTAACTTTATAAAAATTGCATATTGGTCCTTCTTCTTCCTTTAATTCCCACATTGGCATATGATATTATCAATTAATTTCATTTCCCTATGTCATATTTTCTAATGGCATAAATTTCATGCAATTTGGTTAATTATATCGGGAGTTATGCCCCAAAAACTACAGGCTATTCGGAAACAAAGACAACAGACAGAACTCAACTTCAAACCAAAATTCAAAAATCTTAGA
The DNA here is from genome assembly GCA_027576715.1 of Erythroxylum flavicans. NCBI lineage: Eukaryota > Viridiplantae > Streptophyta > Magnoliopsida > Malpighiales > Erythroxylaceae > Erythroxylum > Erythroxylum flavicans. Next base: position 14,101,630 of record JANZXP010000004.1, on the reverse strand, counting down.
GGCAAAATAAAATTTCGGTTTTTTCATAAAAGTTTTAGAACTATGTCTCTAGTTTACTCTCTAATTGGAATTATCTAATTTGGAGGTCTACAAGACAAGATATTGCCAAATTACAACAATCTATTCAGTGGAACCTATCCATTTAGTGAGGTACACATCCCAAATCAACTAACTTCGATCTTATCATGCAAGAGTAACAAAAAAATACATCTAATTTAACCAAAAACATCTTATTTGGTTATGGAATACTTCTTTTATCAATTCTCCTCACATAACGCTCATAATCCAATCAAACATATCAAAAACTTCTATAAATATTTCACGTCTAAGTATGCATATCCATGTCGAAGCGAACAAATTATCCATTTACCCATGTCTTTTATATTAAGTACCATTATATCTCTTACTATACTTAGAAGTACTTAAATTCGTTATGTTCATTTCTTAATACACCCTAGACATGCTATAATACTTCCAGGGTATATGTTGGGGCCTTATATGAATTTGGTTTAATCTCTCTGAAAGCCCCCTTAAAACCCTTCATTGGTGTTAGAGCTAGGTTAGCAAAGTTTGATAAATAAAGATTTATAAATTTGGGTCAGAAGAATAGGTGATTCATAGGGCGACTCAAATGGCTTCGTGTGAGCTATGCATTAAGGGGGAGTTAGTCTAATATGGATGGATTCAATTGTAAGGGTGAGATATTGAAAATTCACAAGTAAAGTAATCCTACATCGAAAAAAGATACAAGAATGAAGTAAGTTATATATAAAGATACAACTTATAACTCATTTTTTTAAAGTTTTAGGTTGAAATATGTTGTCATGATTATATATGAGCTTAGTTGAATGTGGTCCAATTTCTCCCCAGGCTCCTCCTCAAAACCCTTCAATAAGAACTCTAGCTAACTGCAATTATTTAATCTACTGCATGTAGCAAGAGAATTTAACACACAATAGCAAAAAGAGATGTTAGTGAGATTTATCCATGCTTCAAACTCCTAATATATTGTTTTGAGTTGAAGGTTACTGCCAGAGTTGGAGTTTGTTTTTGGTTTTTGTTTTGTAACACCATTTTGAACTATTGTGTATTGGTTGTAGCTTCACTTCCTTCGAGTACCCTGCGTTTTCAGACGGTTTTAATATAATTCCTTTTTAACTTTTAAAAAGAAAAAGGCTTGCCCCTGTGTTGCTGGACATTACATTTACCAGGTCAGCTTAGTATATTTATAAAATCTTAAGATAAGGCTGGTACCAATTATTTATTCATCTGACCATCAGCTCCACAGGGAGGCTTTAGTATTATTTCTTTCAACTTTTAAAAATGATACACCTGTATTGCTGGACATTACATTTACCAGGTCAGTTGAGAATATGTATGACATCTTAGGATAAGGATGATATTAATTATTTAATCTGCCGTCAAGTCCTTTACCACATTTTACGCCCTGAATATCCCTTAGTGTTTACGTTAGGTGCTTCCATTACAGCTTGGATTAGGTTTTTCCGTTTATTGTGCGTGTCTTAGTCAAGTTGTTAGATGACGTACGTCGACGACATGTTTCCTAACTGCCACAAGTTCGACCATTTTTTAAACATGTAATTTTAGTTAGATAGCAGAAATATTTATTCGGCCTTCTTCAGCGTTACTCGTGGATTTTATCCTGAAATCTTGATTTTAGTCTTGAAGATAAATAGCGTTAGTTAATATACTGCTTCCTTAATCCTTCTTTTCCCAATAGTGATATAAATGATGGGATATTATCTGTACCAGAGTAGCCATTTTCTTGTTGATTTGGACGATAAGGGCATGAGTGAATTTTGACGTCAGCTGAGATTTGTACCCCAAAAAAAAAGAAAAATTACTGAAACTATGCTGTAAGGTGCAGGCTAAATACAGATCATCCCTCAGTGAATGGTTGGGTCACACTACAATAAAAACATACATTTCGCGTCGTTTTGAAAGTAGACGTCGCGAATTGTAGGAGGCTTTCGTGACGTTTGAAAAAATGTCACGAAAAGAGTCAAGATTCCGCGACATTGTATGCAGACATCGCGGATAAACGAAGTGTTTAACGTCATTTTGTTAGAAAGATGTCACAAAATAGTAAACGCGACGTTCTGGTGAATTAAACGTCGGGAAAGGCCAGGTCCACATTGCTCCCCTCGCCCCCACCAGAACGACGTCGTGTCGTTGGCCCAACACGATGTTGTTGTTGTATCCTTGAAAGTTAAACTCCCGCCCTCCAACCAGATGAGACAACGTCGTGTTAAACTCCCGCCCTCCAACCAGATGAGACGACGTCGTGTCCCCGCCCCTATAACGATGTCGTCTCATCTTCTGTGTAAATGAAAAACAGAGTAGCTTAGTCTCCCGCACTTAGCTCTGTCGCCTTCCCTCTTCCTTGAGCCACCTTCCCTCTCTCATCTTTTGTCGCGCTTGGAATCTGTGGAGGTTGCTTCACCAGTTGACGTCCCTCTGTCGTCTACAGTCGGAGTGCATGTGCGTGTTGGTTGAGGTAAGTCATTCAACTACTTTGCTTGCCATTAATGTCGGGTAAAATGTTAGTTTTTGACTCGATTGAAGTGGACGATTTAATCTGGGTTTAAGATTGCTTATTCGTTTGTTTTGATTATCTATAACACAATGCATTTGGCTTTGCATTGTGTGACAGTATGTTAAGGAAGAAGAGATTATACGTTTAGGTGATTTAGGATAATATGGTGAAGGCTTTAAAGTATTCGATGAAAATTCAGAGAGAGTTTATGGCTTTAAATCACGTTTGTATTATAGATAATATAGAACTACAGAAGTAGAAAATGAAATATTATCAATTGCAATCCGCCCTAATGGATAAATATTATTCACTGATAACAATATATGTTAAATTTAGTTATATGGCCACATTTGACATCACTTATCTTGTGAGAAAATATCAAACGTCGTTTGCTCCATTTGTAAGTGTAAACCATCATGGACATCTATATTGCTTAGTTATACACTTTTAACCAATAAGCCTATTGACAATTTATATTGGCT
>JANZXP010000004.1:14057995-14077601 GCA_027576715.1 Erythroxylum flavicans | reverse complement strand
GGAAGATGAAGCCAAGGAGGTAAGGCAACCGCAACGTCATTTGAATCCACCCATAATGGAAGTGGTGAAAAAGGAAATCTTAAAGCTTCTTAATGCTAAAATTATTTATCCCATTTCAAATAGCAATTGGGTAAGTCTAGTTCAGGTAGTTCCAAAGAAAACTGGGGTAACTGTAATAGAAAATAGTGATGGTGAGTTAATACCCACTTATGTTCAAAATAGGTGGAGAGTTTGCATAGATTATAGGAAGCTAAATTTGATTACCAGAAAAGATCATTTTCTGCTTCTGTTTATTGAACAAATGCTTGAAAGACTTGCAGGTAAATCTCACTATTGCTATCTAGATGGTTATTCATGTTATCACTAGATTTTCATTGCACAAAAGGACCAAGAGAAAACAACTTTCACATATCCATTTGGCACCTTTGCCTACTGAAGAATGCAATTTGGGTTGTGTAATGCACCAGCGCCATTTCAAAGGTGTATGATAAGTATTTTCTCTAATCTTGTAGAAGATTGTATGGAAGTTTTCATGGATAACTTTACAGTTTATAGAGAATCTTTTGAAACATGCATTATCAACCTTGAGAAAGTGCTTAAAGTTGCATTACTAATTTGGTTTTAAATTATGAAAAAATGTCATTTTGTGGTTGATCAAGGCATAATTTTAGGTCATACATTCTCTTCTAAAGGAATTGAGATCGATAAGGCTAATATAGATGTTATCATATCTTTACCTTACCCCACGACTATGCGGGAAGTTCGCTCTTTTCTTGGTCATGGAGGATTCTATCGGTGGTTTATCAAAGATTTTTTGAAGATTGCAAAACCCATGTGTAGACTACTCTAAAAAGACATGAAATTTGATTTTGACGAGCCATGCAAGATTGCATTTGATGAACTAAAAGGACGACTCACTACAGCACCAATATTTTAGCCACTAAAGTGGGACATTCCCTTCAAATTAATGTGTGAAGCTGGTACTGCTGTCTCCTGCAACCAAATTAAAAAGAAACCAACTTCTGTTAACACAAATTATTGTAGTAGTGGTAAGTGTATATCATTCCCACAAGGAATCTTAACGATAAAGGAGTTACGAATTCAAAACAAAACAAAGTAACAAAAAAGGGGGTTTTTAAATTAAATTACGAGTTAAACAAAATTTAGATGGAATACGAAATTGAAAAATAAATAGCAAAATAATGAAAATATAACAATCAATAAGAATGAATCTTGGCTTCTGGTCTCCTTAATTATTGAACTTGCGTTGATCATCGATACTAAATATAACCAATTTATCAGTTAAGCATTCGTCGTGGTAAATTTCTCTACCTATTTTCTCTTATATTTAGTTAACCAAAACATGTATTTGAATTAACCCTTGTTAATCAATAACCTGGATACGATCTCAGATTTAATTAATTAATAGTTTTACAAATCAAGAAAATTGACGAACTAAACGACATACATACAATATATATTTAACCTAGACAATTATTTTTCCTAGAATTCTGTCCCTAACGTAGTAGATAAAAATCCTAGTCGATACTTTTGATTAAAAGAATTGAACGTCAACCTATTTAATCTAGCGATTGATTGAATAAAATCACAAACTAGTTGCGCACCTAGTCGTAAAATCAAACAATCAAATAATAACCCAGAAAAATAATTAATACTTGACTGATAAATCAATTGAAACAAAGAACAAAAGTCTCACAACATTCAGAGTTCAATAACTAGGATTCCGTAAACCAAGAAAAAGATTTAGCTACTTATAATGGAATTGAACATAAAAGAAATAACAAAATATATTGTCTCCATCCCAGGTCTTTATAGAACTTCTGAAAATATGTAGCAAAGTAATACGGAAAGTTAAAAAACTATAGCTGTCGAAAACAAGAATAAAAGTGCATAAAACGTCCCAAAAACGTCTCCTAAAGTGGCTGCATGAACAGTAATGTGAAATCAAACACTACAGAAATTAAGCCTAACTATATCTGACCAAAAATAGAAGAAAAACTACAGAAACATAAACTATCTAAAGGTGGATGGTGGCTGTCGAAAGATAGAAAAAATAATGCAGAAAATATGAAACTAATCCTAAGGTGGCTGTCGAAAAACAAGAAGAAAGACTACTCCTAAAGTGGCTGCAAAAAATAGAAGAAAAAGATTGCATAATTGTAAAACTACTCCTATCTATGGTTGAATAGAAAAACAGAAGAAAATTCTGTAGAAAAACGTAAACTACTCCTAGTACTGCTTGCGTGAACAGTAACTCCACCCTCCTTTTATGCTTTTTCGATTTCTTCTCTATCTTTCCATGATTTTCAGCAGATAACGTATCCCTCAATTTCAGGTGGTCAATCCCCTTGATAAGATGGCAATATGATCTTTAAAGATTGTGAAAATCTCAATTTTGAATCTTGAAAATAGAACTGCAGATTGATTTCATCCTTACACGTGGTCACGTCTAATGACTGAGTTGCTGCCAGATTTGGAATTTCATATTTTCTTCATTTTTTTTCATCTTTTTGATTCAATTTCATCTCTAAGGTGTTAAAAAATCATCTACAAACAATTATAAGACAATTCCATTAATTTTAAACAATACTTTCAACACATTAAAGAGAATTAAATACAAAAGAAGCGCAAATTGATAACTTAACACCACCAATTTATGTCAATTATCATAACAAAAAACATAGAGTATTTTCTTCTATGTTTAAGAGGAATTTTAGCTAGTTTAACTTGTTATACACTTTTCCAATCAAATATTCTGAATGAATGCATCTAACCGCAAGATATTCTCGATTTATGAATAATCTCCATAACTTTATAGCTATCAAAACTTGATTGGTTAACTTAATAGTGAGAATATCAAAACCTTCATTTCTTTAAAAAGAAAAGACACTCGTTCTAACTTATCTTACTTTTGGACTTGTTGTTTGTAGATCCTAGCTAGAGGTAGTTATGCATAACTTTTTGTATGGTGTTGAATACACTTTTAGGTGGAGATAGGTGACAAGAACAAAAAATGTATAGGCTCGTCGTAATAGATTTAATAAGAAAGAGCCTACCTATTTAGGATAAAACCTTCTCAACTCTTAATTTGATTTTTAATTTGATCTATAAGAAAAGAATAAAGAGAATAATCCCTAAAAGATTGATGGCAAATGGAGGAAGACTAAGATCACAAATAGGAAGTTAACCTTCGTTGAAGTCAGTTAAATTTATGCAATGTTGAGCCAGTTAGAAAGATTTTGTTGATAAATGAAGCATGATTTACTCATGTTCATTGCCAAACCTGAGAGAGTTTAAAATTCTCATACGAATTTCAAAAGGAGTTCAACTAAGTTTAATTCATTATGAAAAAATAAGAACAAATTGTCAACTAAGAAAGATTAAATTTGCTTTTGGAGCATCTATAATGATATCTAAAATTTCTAAAGTTAATAATAGAACTCTCAATAATAATAAACATGAATTCTTGAAAAGGAAAACTAAATAGGGAGGGAGAGGATATCTTTGCCCTAACCATTTTATCATTTGAGAAGCTTTTAGTAGCTTCCCTATTTACTAGCACTACTAAAGAGGTTATTATTACGCATTGAAAATCAAAGCAATGAATTTTCTAGGATATTAAAAAGCTTGTAAAGATAAGATAATGAAATCCTACTATGTGGTATCATAGCCTTTAGAAAAATTAATTTTAAATAAGCATATATTGTGGCCATTATTTTAAGATATTACTATAACCATTGTTGAGCAAGTAAGATGTTGTCATTGATAGTTAAACTTGGAATTAAGTTAATTGGGTTTTGTTAAGAATGGATTGTAGAGTTCCTTCAATCTCTCTACAAAAAGCTTTAAGATAATTTTATGAATAATATTGGAGAAAAATAGGTTTAAACTTGTTGAAAGAACCCAAATTGGCTACTTTGAGATTAAGGAGATGATAGTACTATTAATTTCTTTAATAATTTTGCTATGTTTAAAGAAATTAAGAATGATACATGAAGTGGAGTCATCATATCTGAGGATTTTAAAAGGCTAGAGTCTAAATACAGTTTCTTTTATCTCTTGCTTGGTGAATGGTCTAAAAAGATTCTTGTATGACTAAGAACTAATTTGTGGAGTCCAAAATGAGTGATACTGTGAAGATGAATATTGGAGAATATTTTAGTACCTAGTAAATTATTAAAATAATTAAAGGTTTAAAAAGATAGATCATTTAGCGTGTGTAGCAATATGCTTGAATCTGCTTTAGGAGCAAAGATTTTATTAGAGTTTCTCCTTAGGAGCCAAAGTAGGAAGTATTTGAGTCTCTATCCTTAAACTAATCCAATTTTTACTTTTTTTCTAAGAAAAAAGTTGTGACATTTGACAACTTGAATACAGGCTTTTAATTCTTTTACTTTTTAAAAAGATTATAATATTAAGGATGTATACAGAGCGGATCTTAGCATTTGGAAAGCTCATTCTTTGTTGCATTAATATTGCTCATCATATCACCAATGTGGGATTTATTCAAGTGCTTTAGGTTCTCCTTAATTTGATTTAACTTTTTAATATAAGTATTGATGTGATATACATAAAACAAAATACAAAACAATACAAAAGAAACTCGAAAAGACAAGTGCACCTATTATTTCTTATAGTATAATTTAAGTGAGTTGATTGTCATTCTCACGAGGACTATAGCTATTAGAACTAACTGACTTTCAATTACTCAATTTAAAAAAAATGACTGATAGATTTTAAAAAGAAAAATTAACAAAAATAAAATAACAAATAAGAGATAGTTAGTCTAGATCATAAATAAGAATTAAACAACCAATATATAGGTAGGATATATATGAAGAATCCCCTTAGAACATTTCTTGTGCTTGAATTTATCATAATTTAATGAATAATCCTAACTACTTGGATCGACAGGAATTTTAAAATTACAATTTTACTCTCATAGTCAAGACACAGTCCCTATCCTTAAGTATTTTGACTGAAGGTTCTCTCAAATCAAAACTCCTAAAGAATATATTAATTCGCTTTATGAATTTCCATGATATTCAACCCTCATTATTCATTATGTGATCTAATTATCTATAAGATTTTTTTACATTTGTTACTTTAATCATATATATGAATTCGAAGATGAATCTTCTATGTTCATCACTTTAATCCAATATAATAAATAATTGTCAAGAAAAATGTAACTTTTATTAAATCAAAGAAATCAAATTAAATCAAAATATAATTCTAAGGCTCATCCCACCTAAATATATATCCCAATTTAATGTATGAAAAATTAAAGAAAAATAATAATGAACAATAAAAGGAACAAGATAAAAGGATGAGTTTTATGGATCTTGAGTCTTGATTGATTCTTTGATGGACTTCTTGAACTTTTCTCTAAATTTGTTTCATTTTTTATGTGTCCTTGAATCTCCTCTGATTCCCATTTTCTAATTTCCATATTGAAAGTGAAAAGATAAGGAGAAAATGAACTACATAAATAAAATATTTAGGTCTTTGCTTCAATCACAAAATTTATAAAAGGTTGACTTTTTGGTCTTCTTATTCCAACTAAGTTTACAACATTTAATATTTTTTAAAAAAGGTTGGTTTTGAGATAGACTTTGAACCATTTAATATTTCTTTAAAGGTGTTAGCCTTTAGAGCTTTATACAATCAATTAGGTTTAATTAAAGCTTAACTAGACTCAAGCAAAACTTAAATGTGATTAAATTTCAAACTACTCAAATTTTGATCAAGTTCGAGCTTCGATCAGGTCTCTCAAACTCGATCAAGCTTTCAGCTAGACTTGAATTTCAAAATAAAAAATTTTTCCTGCCTTGTTGGAATTCAAAGGATCCTCCAGTCGTAGCAAGTGGAACTGCCAATTTTGAATATCGACCGTCTGAAATTATTTCTATAATTAAGTAGTTCCTCCTTGGAAAGATTACAAAAGTTCGTAGCTGTTAACGTAATTTTCTACAAAAACGCAAATGAATGAACTATTCTTACCATTTTCTTAGAAATAGTTGCTATTCTTGCAATAATGCTTATCAAAGGAAGAGATTGGCATTTTTTAGTCAAAAATTTTTTTTCGCAATTCCAGCAGCTGACGAGAAATTTCTTGAACAAATTGCACTCCCTCCTTTCCAGCTTCAAGAGAGTTAAGAGTATGCTCCAGAAAGTTGTGATCAGTTTCAAGTGATTCTACCCTTTCATTGAGATCTGAAAGTTCACTTCGAAGACTCATCCAATCAACTTCATCGTATTGATTGAGGAGTTTCTTCTTATGGTGATTGACTTTGTGATCTTTGTCTCTCTTTTCATGGGCAGGAAGGGTTAAAATAGATTCAGGTTGATCATTTACCTGATCATCCATTTGACATGGCTCCTGATTCAGAGAATCTCCCACATCGTGTTCTCCATCTCTTGTTTCACTGGAATCATCACTCCCAGAACTGTGAGGTAAAGCCCTGTCTCGACCAAATTGATGAAGTTTCCTCTCCAAACCCTCTAAACAGTGTGCAATGTACTTTCTCTCTTCTTCAAAACATGACATTGAAGTTCCGACAGAGCTTGGTTTTTCACTAAACATGGAGCTAGAAGTGACGTTGGCATTACCTTTTGTATTAACCTTCTGCCGCAATTCCATAATTTCTTCAAATGTTACCTCTAGTGCCGATTCACCAGGATACTTCAACCTGAAATAATCAAGTTCTGCTTCTAAATCTTGTATTTCCTTTTCCTTCTCAGCCACAAGGTCATTGGCTTTCTCCAATGCATCTACATCGTATTCTGCTTGCTCTTCCATCATTCTCAAGTATTGCAAAGCCTCCATATGGAGTGCTGCTTTCTCCTCTTGTAACCTGTTGATCATGGCCATCGCCTGATTGGCAGCAATTGCGGAAGCGTTCCTTTCTTCCTCTAACTCTAAAGACAAAGCACTGATGCATTCTTTATCATACTCAACTTGATGCTTTAATTGGTCAACAATGTTCTCACCCTCAACTTCATTCACATCAAGAGATTCAAACCCAGAAGACTCACCTATTTCGGTTGAGATTGATTTCTTAGTCACAACTCCATCGGAGTTGGATGCATCAATTATCTGTAACTCATTAACATTTCCCTGATTGCCTGGTAATGGACAACTCAAATATAAGCCAGTCCCTTGAGTGGCACTATTTTCTCTAGGAAATGGTTTCAGTTCTTCTATAGTTTCACCGGCATCCTTTTTATTGGTATTCTCTGCCACACAATCAAATACATCTCTCTCCTTATTTACAATGCTAGACTTCAACCCACCACTCAAATCTACAGAAGGTGCATTTGTTGGAATCAATTCTTTAGAAACCTGGTTACTTTTAGTGCTTGTTCCACCTATTGCGATCATTGACTTCACATTTCCCTCATGCTTATTAATTGGAGTCTGTCTTATGATGCTAGATCCAGTGCTATCTGCAGCTAACAATTCATAGATGAAGAAGATAAATTACATGCAGAAAATATCTTTTACGAAATTAGGTAAGCAAGGAGAGAGATGAAGAGCTTACACTTCTTATGCGATGCTTCAAATGGACCTCCAACAACAGTAAATGACGAGGGAACATCAAGTAAAGATATAAACTCTGAAAGTGCAGAAGAATCAGAATTCTGACCAACAGCAAATTTGACCTCACTCCTCTCTGTTGAAACTCCAACAGAAGCTTCCATCATATTGAATGAAAGATGAAAATCATCAAGCAAAATTAGTTTGGGAATTGGGTGGGTTTTCACATTACCTTGCTGCTGGTTACTGTCCACTAGATCCTGCCTACTATAAGAACCACATTCTAAATGTTTGCCATCAAGAGGGACTCGTGCATTAGAAGACATATTGGTTAGATTTTTTGTGGCCACAGAGCTGGTCCTTGACCCTGTAGGAAGTTCATAAACATCTTGAATCTTCAATCCCTCCTTAGGTGCCATTTCATCAGCAACACTATTATGGTCATCATCATCAGAAAATGGGAACTCGTTCTCAGAATCAGAAGTGATTTTGAGCTCAGTGTATGCTACATGAGAAGGATCATAACCACTTTTTGCTACACGGTTAGATATTACTGGACCAGCAAACCTCCCTCTCATCTTCTTCATATTTTCTCTGTGGTTCCAACTACGTGGCAAAGGAATATTGGGCTTAGTCATGCCACTTCTAGGTGATTTTAGCTGGAAGACTCTGTTGCCATGTTGTCTTGATATCCAAGACTTATTGCAACATGAGCAGAGTTTTGTAACATTAGAACCAGAAACACATCTGCCATTAAAAACTGAACCCTTGAAATTGCAAGCACTATGATCTGATCCAGTTTGAGCTGTCAATAACTTGTGCATGTCTGTGTTTGATCTGGGTTTGTTATTGAATGACAAGACACATTCTTCACACATACCACGGGCATCGGCAAGCTTTCCATGATTATGACACGAAATCAAGAATGAAATTTCTGATCTATGGTCTTTGCAAAATAGATTCCTATAAAACTCAGGTTTTTCCTTGCCCAATACATGGTCTAGCCTGGAACAAAAAATGCAAGGCAGTTGCAATTCACAATAACTTGCAAACTTTGTCAGTAGATATGAGATTACAGCATGAATCAGCAGAAAAGAGATCAAAATCCATTCACATGCCGCAGACTTAAGAGCAGACAAAAACCCCAACAAATTCCTCTGTGATTTGGCAAATGAGATGCCCATTGCAGCCATTAGTACCAAAATCAGTCTAAAATTCCATAAGATGCTCAATTGAGTGAACAAACAAAGGTTTGGAATTGGGCTGATCAAAAGAAAACTTAAACCGATCATCCAATGGTGGAATTGAGGAGTCCATCCTGTATTCAATTCTGGAAAATCACCCAGATGCAGAAGAAAAAAGAAAAAGGGAAACATTTAGTCAGATCAAAGATACCTTAAGTATGAAAGCCAACAACAAGAATTTGAGCGAATTTACCAAAAAAAAAAAAAAGAGAAGAAATAACTTCCATGGTTTATTACCAACCTAGACATTTTCATATATACTTTGCTTCCTTCATGTAACACAAAAGCTATTAGACTTTACGAATATGGAAACATAGGGCTGACAGATGATGTGAAGACCACACTACAGTTAGTTTTAAAAAGTCATCAAGGAAAGTATCATGAACTCAGCATAACAAATGGCAGTTGAGCCAGATTCTTAGAAACCCGTTAAATTGAGGGCACCATAGCCAAATGAACATTAACCATATTTTCCAATGCTATGACACAATCAACGAATGTTGGAAAAGAATGATTGAATTCAGCATCCAACGGATAATCTAAATACAGAACATAACGCCAGAATCAACAAGTAATGACAAAACACAATATAAGGACCAAAATAAAAACCCATTTGCTACGGATAGATGAAACTCATTTGTTTTAAGAATTGGTCCAACAACAACACCACATTAATCCTTTTTATTTCATAATAAACAGATATAGATATTGCGTTCAAGAAAGATCTGCACTTCCTACATGTTAAAAGAACACAAGCGCCATCAAATTAAGAGTCATGAAAGAAATCAAAAGGGTCAGTACCAAGAAGAACGTAGAATATAGAGAAGCAGTACCTGGTTGACGATGGTCTCAGGGTAGGAGAAGAGATTTGAACAATAAAGATCAGAGGTGAAGAATAAAGGGAGGGGAAGAAGTAAGGAAAACGAGAAAAATAAAATGAAATGGGAAACTCCATAACTCGCTTAAAAAAGAGCGATCGTTGAGATTTCAGTTGACGAAAAGAAAGATTCTCACATATCTTATCTTATGTCCACTTATGTTAAAAATAAAACAGTAACTGCCTGCTCAATTAAACAGAGCTCAATTATGAAAGACCTGGGCCATGTTGGGCTTTTGGATCATCCATGACCCATCCAGGTCAGCTGCCACCTACTGGTTCGAAGTCGACACTTGGGCGTGCTATAGCTAGCCTCCGATACCGAGCTAGGCAGCATCTGGCAATTCTTCTCTTCTAAGTTCCGGTTTCTTAAAAACCTGGAGCTAAGGAGCTCTGTGTCATGAAGATTTTCTTGCGATCTCTTGCTGTAAGTCGATTTTGTATGCCTTTTTTGTTAGTATACTTGTGTTTTATGTTTTCCCATCCCATGTAGAGGCTTGCAGGTTTACGGGGTTATGCGAGTTCGTTTGACAGATCAAAACTTCGTCTTGAAGGGGTTAAGGATATCATTGCCGTTGCTTCTGCTAAAGGCGGCGTCGGCAAGTCCACCACCGCTGGTAATTTCTTTATTTATTTTTTAAAGCTGTTTTCTGCTCTAATGCATTCTATTCTATTCATACTAGAGATTGGTAGATGGGATTGACCATATGTTACGCTATTCTCATTTAATTTTCTGTATTAATGTTTAATTAAGAATATTTCTAGTGGGGTAATTTGGGAAGGTTGTTGAAGAAATGGTTACCGGTGAGCTAGGAGAAGGTTAAGTATGTGTGCTTCAGCGCATTTTAGTATCCCGGTTATGTGTTAAAAGTTTAGAAATTTAGGTCCACTTCAATGGTATCATTGGTCTCTCTTAAGTAAGAGCAAATGGAGAGAAGTCGAAGGATTTTTACTTCATTTTCAAAGTACGAATTTAAGCAGATGCTCTTTGGCAGCTGTGGATTATACGTGTTTTCTGCTATATGCAGTTAATTTGTCCATTGCATTTGCTAAGAAGTGCCAATTGAAAGTCGGTTTGCTTGATGCTGATGTTTACGGTCCGTCTATTCCTATGATGATGAATGTGAGCAGAAAGCCAGAAATAACTGCAGGTAATGCTTCAATTTTGTGTGGCACTATAACTATAGGCTGCATATTGTTGATTAAGGGATGTGTTTTGTACACCTTTCACGTAAGTGTAAAGGCTGTTAAATTATGCACCAGCTGCTAACAAGCTAATGTATGCATGATGGAGGTCGTGAAGCTGTTGACGTGTGCATGAATTAGTTGAGAAGTTGTTAATAACTGTTAGTTAGTTGTGTAATTTGTCAGCGTAGTTGTAGCTTAGTTGGAGATAGTTATAGATAGTTGAATCTTCTTGTATATAAATAGTTTTTATTTTAATTCTTTTCAATTCAATTGAATGAGAATTACTCTTTAATTTATGTATGGTATCTTTCTCTCCAAAAGGAAAGATTCGTTAATGGTATTAGAGAACGATCTACTGTGCCTGTGATCGATTTATAGTGAGTTGCGATTTCTTTAGTTAGAAGATACATGGAGGAATTGCAAGGAGGCCTGAATGTAGAAGGCTCTGTGGATTCAAGAATTCAAAGCAATGGAGTTAATGGAGATCCATTGCATCTTCAAGAGTTAGACCGTCCATTTATGACTTGTAACGACAACTCTGTTTGGAAGTAATTTTCAATGCTGGAGTAGGGCGATGAAAATGACTCTTGGAGCAAAGTTGAAGCTAGGCTTTATCGATGGAAGTTGTGTAAAACCTGATAGAAACTCAATTGAATTTGATTTATGGAGAAGAGTAGACTGTATGATGTTGTCTTGGATATCAATTTCAATCTCAAAGGAGATTGTTGAGGCTTTTATGTACACTAATTCAGCTAGGGAGTTGTGGCTCAATCTGGAGCAGAGATTTGGGGAATGCAATGGCCCCTTATTATGTCAGTTCAGAGAGAGATAAGTTCAATCTACCAATCAAATTGTGGTGAAATATTTTACAAAAATTAAGAGATATTTGATGAATTGATGCTGCTTATGCTATTCCGCAATGTTCATGTGGGGCTTCAAAAGCAGTGGGAGAAATTACTTCTTTAATCAAATCATGCAGTTTTTAATGGGTTGAACGATAGCTATGACCTTATAAAGAACCAAATCCTTGTCATGGATCCTTTACCACGCATTAATAAGATTAACTCAATGGTGCTGCAAGTAAAAAAACAAAGAGAGGTTCATATGGGAATCAATGATGGATAGACAACATTGCATTGATGATTGGATCAACAAATGTAAACAGGATGCAAGGAGGAACAAATGGGAGGTAGATGAAATATAAGAAAGGAATAGTGGATAAAAGCAAATTGCACTATGACCAAGGCAACAAAAGTGGTCATTTAAAGGAAACATGCTTTAAATTGCATGGATGCCCTGATTTTTGGAAGGATTTACAGGAGCAGAAGGGAAAATCAAGTGGAAAGTTAAATGTCAAGTATGACAAAGAAAGACAGTAAAGAGGCAGATTGGACTTCCTTGATTTCTGAATTGGTGAGACAAGAGGTGTTGAGTCGTGAAAGGAAAGGTACCAATAGATCCTTTCACAACAAATATGGGAAAATCAAGTGGAAAGAATAGGAGTATTGCAACAAATGCGGTTAAATGTCAAGTATGACAAAGAAAGACAGTAAAGAGGCAGATTGGACTTCCTTGATTTCTGAATTGGTGAAACAAGAGGTGTCGAGTTGTGAAAGGAAATGTGCCAATATATCCTTTCACAACAAATATGGGAAAATAAAGTGGAAAGAATAGGAGTATTGCAACAAATGTAGTTGAATGTCAAGTATGACAAAGAAAGATAATAAAGAGGCAGATTAGACTTCCTTGATTTCTGAATTGATGAAACAAGAGGTATCGAGTTGTGAAAGGAAAGGTGCCAATAGATCCTTTCACAACAAATATGCTTACATCCATGACTTCGCGGGTACTGTTCTAAACATTCTTTACTTTGTCTTGATGAGTTGGATTCTAGCTCTTGGATATTTGATAGTAGTGCTCCTAATCATATGTTTGTTAACCTAAACCACAGAAATAAATCTATAACCCTTAATCAAGTAGTTCCTACGTTTATGCCAGAGGAGTCTACAACCTATGTTAAATGCATTGGTGGTGTTATGATGACAAATTAAGTGATTTTAACCAAGACATTAGACATTCCCACCTTCAAATTTAACCTATTATCAGTTAACAAATTAACAAACACATCACAAAATAACTTTGAATTTTATCCTTCCCAGTTCACTGTACATGACTTGAAGACTAACAAGTACTAATAGTAGGAAGATTGTATGTCCTTGTCCAAAATTTCTTCTATGAAGACAATATTAGTAGATTTACCCAAAGTCCTTTTTTGTTCATATTGTTACTTCTTTTCAATCGTTGAACTCTTGTTGTAATTCAAATTGTACTCACTTTGTGTCTATGGTTTATGTTTGGCATAAAAGGCTTGGCCACCCATCTTCAAACGTGATTTGGCGCACTAATATTGTCAAACATGAATTTGATGAAGCTGAAAGTGCTTGTGACGTAAGTCCCTTTGCCAACCAACAAAGACTGCCTTTCCCTTCTAATACCATTCAAACAAACAGAGCTTTTAATTTAGTCCATGGAGACATTTAAGGACCTTATAACCAGAAATCCATTATAGGTGCTTTCTACATGCTAACCATTGTTGATGACTTTAGTCATGCAATATGGACTTATTTTATGCATCACAAGAGGCAAGCTGTCCAATTATCATATTCTTTCACCAAAATGGTTCAAAATCAATTCTAACAACACATTCAAGTTATTGGAGAGACAATGGGTATGAGTTTTTGAGTCACAACTGTCAAATATTGTTCAATTAGCTGGGTATTGTCCATTAAAAAACCTATGTCTATACGTACATAACAAAATGGAGTTGTTGAAAGGAAGCACAAACACCTCGTACAAGTGGTTAGAGCTCTTGTCATTCAATCTTCACTTCTTAGACAATTTTAGGGTGAAGCTATTCTCACTACTACTTATCTCATAAACCGATTACCCACTCCCATCCTTGATTGGAAAACTCCATAAGAAATGATTTATGGTCATGCTCCTTTATATAAAACTTTGAAAATATTTGGATTCCTTTGTTTTGCCACAAATACAAGACCTCATAAAGACAAGTTTGATAAACTTACATACAAATGTCTTTTTTTTGGATATTGTCATGGACAGAAAGCCTTTAGACACTTTAACCTTGACACCCAGACCATTCTTATATCCAAAGATGTTAGCTTTCATGAGAACATTTTTCCCTACAAAACAATACGGCCCTTAATGAAAGAAGCTTGTTTATCCTTAATTTCCAATAAAATAGACTTACAATAAGTTAAGCCCATTGATTATGCTCAACTTTTCCCACCTATACACCAAATACATTAACAAATCAATCACCACCTTTTCAAACAGTTCTACAGGATATTGGCCATAATGATCATAACTTTGATGTTCCTAACCCTAATGCTCACTGTCTAGTTCCTGTTATTAATCCTCCTGGCTTTAATGTTGAATCGAGAAGAAGTTCTAAAATCAGGTTTAAACCTAGTCGGTTAAATGATTTTGTCTCCTGCACTATATCTTCTATCTATATGTCTACTGCCAGTACATATAACCACACACCATTACTACCTGCATCCTTTCATTTTGCATTTATCATTTTTAGCAAAATTTTCAAATACTCAAGAGCTAGAATCATTCCATCAAGTAAAGCACATAAAGGAATGGGGGCAGGCCATGCAGCAGAGTTGAATGCCCTTGAGCCCAATCAAACTTGGGAGCTAACATAGTTACCAAATGGAAAACGAGCCATTGGTTCTCGATGTGTCTATAAATTAAAACTTAAACCTGATGGAAGTGTTAATTGCTTTAAAGCTAGGCTGATGGCTAAAGGATACAATCAAATCAAAGGGATAGATTACATAGAAAACTTTTTGCTCGTGGCTAGAGAGTAAATAGTAAGGTTGTTGCTAGCTTTATTTTCTTCGAAAGCCTAGCCATTACGTCAATTAAACATAAACAATGCATTTTTGTACGGCTTTATATATGAGGAAGTCTACATGTTCATCCTGAAGGTTATTCTAAAGCTAAACCAAGTGAAGCTTACAAATTAAAACGCTCTTTGTATGAGCTTAAGCAGGCATTAGGACAATGGAACAACGAATTCACTCATCATTTGTGTAATTATGGCTTCATATAGTGCCACCATGATCATTGTCTCGTCATTAAGACATTTGGTGATAGTTTTCTTGCTCTAATTGTACATGTGAATGATGTTTTAGTGACGTGAACCTCACAAAAGGAGGTTATTGACGTTAAAAGGTTTTTACATAAGATATTCACCATTAAAGATTTAGGGTCAACATGGTTTAGAATTTGTTCGTTTTGCAAGGGTTACAGTTATTAACCAATAGAAATACATTTTAGATGTCAAAGATGCTAGCTACCACTTCTCTTCCGACAATGATCAAGTTCTGTGAAGATGTAGATCCCTTATTTATTGATCTAGAGACATGTAGGCGATTAATTAGAAGCTTGTTGTACGTACGCTTTTCACAGCCTGATATCACACATGGTTTATAGCAATTGAGTTAGTTCTTATAGCATCCTTGCTAGCAACATTGGGGTGCAACTATTCATTTGGTTGAGTATTTTAAAGGTTGTCTTTCAATTTTTTTTTTCCAGTTGATATTTAACTTGTTTTAAGGGCTTATTGTGATTTTGATGGGGTGAGTTGTATTGATGCCAAGCGTCCTTGACTGGGTATTGTATATTATTTGGGACATCTTTGATATCATGGAAAACTAAGAAACAAAAAACCATTTCTTGTTCTTCAGCAAAGGCTGAGTATAGAAGCATGGCTTTTACTATTTATGAGTTGAAATAGATTAGTTATCTTCTTCAAGATCTTCACATTGATTGCCTCGTTGTTTGAGATGAATAAAAACGAGGATTCATTTCTCCTTAGCTTATTTGACCCAAATTGCAGCTGGCTGGTATGTTTACAAAATCCTTACAAGCCCCTGCTTTTACTTCACTCTTGTCCAAGTTGTGTTTGGTTGACTTCTGTCAAAGCCCAACTTGAGAGGAGGGGGTGCATGAAGCTACTGGCGTGTGCATGACTCAGTTGAGAAATTGTTAATAGTTGTTAGTTAGTTTTGTTATCAGCATGGTTATAACTTAGCTGAAGATAGTCACAGTTAGTTGGTTCCTCTTGTGTATAAATAACTTTTGTTGGGGTCCCAATTAGAGAGATGTTAAGAACAAGCAAAAAGAAAGAGAATTGCAAATATTATGCTTTTGGTGAGAACAAGCCAATGATTTAATTGACTAAAAACTGCTATCCACATCAATTAATGAAAGCTTGTATATATACAAGATATGCAATCAGAATCCTATCTAAATAGAACTAATTTAGTGGAACTACTAAGCATGTTCTCCAATTGAAATCCTAATTTAATGGAACTTCTAAAGACTCCTAACTATCAAAGTTGGAATTAGCCGACCTTATTAGAC
Source organism: Erythroxylum flavicans (assembly GCA_027576715.1). Taxonomy (NCBI): domain Eukaryota; kingdom Viridiplantae; phylum Streptophyta; class Magnoliopsida; order Malpighiales; family Erythroxylaceae; genus Erythroxylum; species Erythroxylum flavicans. Next base: position 14,061,271 of record JANZXP010000004.1, on the reverse strand, counting down.
CCACAATCAACAAAAACTTCCTATCTACTACAACTTGTTTTCTTCACACGTAGCATTAGTATTTTGGCTTTCTTCTCCTTATACATGTTGACCTACGGAGTTCATCATTACCTCCCCCTTTAAGCGGAACCTTGTCCCCAAGGTTCATGTTGAGAAATCTGTGTTGCAGCACCTTTGAATTTTCCCACGTGACATCTTCTTTTGACATTCTCTTCCATTTTGCTAGACTTTCTTCCACAAAATGCTTACCCCTCTTAACCCACCTTGTGTTCAATATAGCTTCAGGTTCACAAATGACATCTCCATCATCATGCATTGTTGGCAATTCATTGGTGACGTCAAGCTCACCTATTTGTTTCTTTAGCATTGACACATGAAAAGCAGGATGAATTCTTGAACTTGCTAGCAACTCAAGCTTGTACGCTACTTTGCCAATCCTTTCAATAATCTTGTGGGGTCTGTACTAGCGGTTCACAAGCTTTTGAAAACCTTTGTTTGCTACTGATCGTTGATGGTATGGCTGCAACTTCAAGAAAACAAGATCACCCACTTGGAGCTCTAGGTCTCGCATTCTAGCATCGGACATTTGCTTCATGCGGTTACTGGCAGTGGAGAAGGTAGTTTTGAGCTGCTGCAACACAACATCCCTTGAGACTAGAGCTCGATCCACCTCATTAACTACCGATGTACGTTCCTCGTAGTGTGGAATGCTTGGTGGTGGCCTCCCATATAAGGGTTGAAAATATGTCATTCCAATTGATCTGTGATAAGTTGAATTATACCAGAATTCAGCCCAAGGGAGGAAGGAATTCCATTTGCGAGGTTGCTGTGAAGCGAAGCACCGCAAATACTGTTCGAGGCAATGGTTGACAACTTATGATTGACCATTAGATTGAGGGTGGTATGCCGAGCTCATGCATAACGTGGTTCCTGATAATTTGAAGAACTCACGCCAAAAGGTACTAATGAATACAAGGTCACAATCACTTACTATGGATTTCAGCATGCCATAGAGTTTCACAACATCGTCTAAGAACTTCTCTGCAACAGTTTTAGCCGAAAAAGGATGTGACATTGCCATAAAGTGAGCTGACTTTGACAAACGGTCCACCACCACAAAGATTGCGTTCTTACCATTAGAAAGGGGTAACCACACTCCTCCTTTGTGACCATTATTCCTAACAATACCGCCCCTGATGAAAGAACCTTATCCCCAAGGTTAAGCTCTGGAAATTGGCCACGGATAAGCTCTTGGTCCTCCCACGTAGCATCCTCCATCGGTTTGCCTTGCCAATGAATCAACCATTGATTACGAGTAACTCCTCGATTATGAAGTGTCCTACTACCCAAAACTGCAGCTGGTGCACACAATTCAGGAGTATAGTCCAACTCTAGAGGTAACTATTCCTGAACATGGTGGTGCTCGATAGCCTTTTTCAATTGAGACATGTGAAACATTGGGTGTATGCGGGCTTGAGGGGGAAGTTGCAGTCGAAATGCGACGGTGCCAACCTATTTGTCCACCAAATACGTTCCATATTATCGAGCTGAAAGTTTCGAGTGCAGTCACTTAGGCATGGACCCTTGCTGATGTGGACGAATCTTCAAATACACCCAATCTCCTACCTGAATGTCATGAGGACGCCTACGGTCATCTGGAAGACGTATCATGTGATTGTGAGGGCGTTTTAGATGATGTTTCAACTATGTCAGAGATTCGTCACGACTCATTAAATCCTGCGCTACAGCTTCCACCAACGTTTCTCCAGGAATAAAGCGTTTGATGGAGGGAGGAGGTCTGCCATATACTACCTCAAAAGGAGAACATTTAGCTGCTGAATGAAAACTGGTATTATACCAATACTCTGCCCATGGTAAATAATCTAACCAAACGTTGGGTTGTTCTGAGCTAAAACAGCGAAGATATGTCTCAATATTGCGGTTAGCTACCTTAGTTTGGCCATTCGATTTGGGGTGATAGGCAGTACTCAATTTTAATTGAGTTCCCTAGAGTGTAAACAATTCTTGCCAAAAATTACTTAAGAACGTAGGATCCGGGTCACTTACAATGGAAAGCGAAATTCCATGTAATCAGACAACCTCCTTGGTAAAAATTTCAGCAATAGAACGGGCTGAGTACGGATGTTTGATAGGAATAAAATGTCTATATTTGCTCAACCTGTCCACTACGACTAGCAAGGTATTATAGCCTTTCGATTTGGGTAGTCCCACGATGAAATCCATGCTCAACTCTTCCCAAATGGCGTTGGGAATAGGTAATGGTTGGACTAAACCTGCTGGAGACGTAGCTTGATATTTGTTACGCTGACAATTGTTACAAACTGCTACAAAATCAGATACAACCTTTTTCATACCCTTCCAAAAGATAGATTGAGCTATCCTCTTTTAAGTTTTGTAAATTCCCGAATGTTCCCCTGTCAGAGTAGTAGGAAACTCTTGTAAAAGCTTGAGAATCCATTCCGAAGATGCTGATGCAACTAGCCTCCCTTTATAATATAATCTCGCATTCTCCAAGGTATAAGAAGGATGAGAATCCGGTTCCTTCTCAATTTCTTCTATGATTTTGCTCAACTGTGGATCAGCCTTTACCTCCTTATTAATTTGCTCCGGGGCTTGCCAAAATGGCCTAGAAATAACCTGCAACTCCATGTCCTCGCATACCTTGGAGAGTGCATCTGCTGCCCTGTTGGTACTTCCAGACTTGTAGACAATATCAAAATCATATCCCAACAATTTTGCCAACCAATTCTGCTGGTTTCGAGTCGTAATTCTCTACTCCATCAAATGTCTTTGGCTTTTCTGATCCGTATAAACTGTAAATTTCCTCCCCACTAGATACGGTCGCCAATGTTGAATGGCTAACACTAGCTCCATAAGTTCCTTCTCATATATGGATTTATTCAGTGATGCTTCAGCTAATGCTTTGCTGAAAAAAGCCATTGGTTTCTTGCCCTGTGTTAGCACTGCTCCCACAACTTTACCCGATGCATCGCACTCCACCGAAAAAGAGGTATTGAAGTTTGGTAGTGTCAAAATCGGAGCACTGGTTAGAGCATTCTAAAATCTCTTAAATGTTGTTTCTCTAGAAATATCCTATTTAGAATTCCCTTATCTTTAACAGATTGGTGAGAGGTTTTGCTATTTTCCCATAATCCTTCACTTACCTTTGGTAATACCTCGTCAGACCCAAGAACCCTCTCAAAGCTTTGAGAGATGTAGGAATAGGCCATTGTAAAACCGCTTCAATCTTCTTGG
>JANZXP010000004.1:14026362-14039162 GCA_027576715.1 Erythroxylum flavicans | reverse complement strand
GTTTACATAAACAAAGTGTTTTTGAAAAGAAAAAGTGGGCACACAATAAGGGCTAAGTGTAAAGTGTTTCAAAAAAATTTATACCGACTTTTGTTAAGTGATTTGTTAAGTGATGTGACATGCCACCCTCGCGGGGCATGGATCCAGGTATCACTGTCGATATCGGATTCGGGTTCAGCGGGAGTGGGGTGTTACACATATCATTAGCATACACACATGAATTATGATTTTGTACACTATGCAAAAATAATATATGTACTCAATTAACATGTTTTAGGATATGAAAGGTTTAAAATGATCATGATGTGAATTGTGTATAGTGTATATCTTGAATTTTGGTTTGATGGATTACAATTAGTAATTTGGAAGTTATTGTTATAATTAGGAGATTGATGAATTGATGTACATTTGGACTAGGAAAAATGCCAAGTGACAAGACAAATTTAGACATGGATAATTAGGATGACTAAGCCTATATAATAAGTGACAAATTGCATAGATAAATGAGTGACATTGGTATGGGTAACTAATTGAAAAATGGCAACCTGATTGAGTGATAAATGTACTAGTAAATAGGTGACATTTGGCAGCTATAATATGGGATAAATGGAAGGCATGTTTAATGACTCATGCTAAGGTCAAATGGTAACACGTTCCACCAGTTGGTTTAAGCTAATGCAGTAGAAGTTTCTGCTGAAACATTCATCATCTTCTTCTCTTCTCTTCACTGAAAATTGCTTCTATCTTACATCTCTGAATTTTGTTGTAAGTCTTGCTAAATTGCCACACCAAATTTATACTTTTACCCTTCACAAGATAGCTAAAGAACTAGATTCTTTTTGTCCTTTGTCCTTGCTGAAAACCAACTTATTTTCACTTTGAAATTGTGATGATCTTACTTGCATGGAGGACTAGGTTAATTTAATGTATTGGGGTGGAATTTAAGCTAAACAAGTAAGTAGAAATCTAATCTTTAATAGTATGATAATGATGATTGAATTAGGATGGATTGTATATGATGTTAAAGATGAAGTGTACTGGAAGATGTTAGATGAACTTGAATACTTCTATGCTTTGTTCTTGAGGTATTAAAGACGTGAGTTATAGGTTGTTATATGGATAAATTGTAGTGTTCTTAAATTGGGAAAGAACTAGGACTATATGCATGATAGTGAATGATAGTTTCTGTTTTTATTCTTGATGCATAAAAGACAATAGTTTATGAGCTGTCAATTGAATAATTTTGAGTTGGAATTGGAGATGCAATTGATGAGGAATTGGAGTACAATTAAGGTTTAATTGAGGTATATTTAATGGACTATTAAGAAGATGCTTTGAATTTGGTAGTAATATGCAAAAATATGGAAAAAATTGAAGGAAATGGATGGTGAATCTTCAGTTCACTCATCCCACAATCGTGGGAGCTATATACATGATTGTGGGAAATGCCCTTAAAGTGAAGAAACTATTATTTTGTTTGATTCTTGAACTAATTAAGGATAAGTTACTTTTCTTTGGTGCATTTGGACTTGATTGAGGCTTAAAATGAACCTAGTTTGAAGCTGGATAAGTTGGTTAAATGTTTGATAAGATTAGGTTATTAATTGATGTTATAACTTAAGGAAAGGATTGTTTGATATCAATTTATCTAAATTTGGAATTTATTAATGTTAAAGGAATGAAGGTGTTCTTATGAATACAAATGTGATCTAAAGAATATGAATAATGCATTAGGAATGAATGAATGAGAATTGGGAATTGTGTGAATATATAGAAAAGGGTTGGTAAATGTATGGTTGATGAATTAGAACAATTTAGTTTACTTAAGGTATAAACCTAAATTGCAAACCAGTTATATCCAAGCTATGTTGTTTGAATGATCAAGAATTATGAATAAGGATACATACCGGGGAAACTCAATTGAGTATGAATTGAATATGACACATAAACATGCGCATGGCTGAATATTCAAATGATTGGTCAATTTAGTAATGTGTAAAATATGCGTGTATTGCTAACTGAAAAAATACCAATCGATTGTCAACATCCAGACATTGTCGGATCATCAAAGCAACAATTTATCTGGAGCGTACTGTGAGTTAACCTAGATGTTTCTTCACTATGACTAAATTGTTTTCAATTATTCTTTAGATATTGAACTGTTATTGATATGATTGCGATAATTTTGGACATTGATGGTCTAAGGAGTTCAATACTCAGGAATTAAATTTGAAGTGCTTTCTAATTGTATGTGAATATGGAAATTGTGTAAACTTGATTTTATGTGCTTCTATATGATACGTACGCTAAATATGAAATGTGAACAATTGAATGTCAATTGCTGGAGCTAGATCTGACGAATTCGATACATGTGAAAGAAGCTCATAGGAATGAAAGGTAACGAAACATGGCATATAGAATGATGCATCACATTGTTATGCATGATTAGATAAAGGAGTTATGATCAGAGTGACCAGTGAAAAAGAGCTTAAAGCTCAGAAATGTGCACAAAGAACCACAGGCTCAGTTATTAATGAACACGATATTCACAATAGATACGGGATAGTAAATAGGCGCTCGGTCACAACAAAGTAAAAATGAATAAAGTCACATATACATTTGAATATACAATTTGATATGTATCATATGGATGATTGAATTGAATTATTGGATTGTTTTGAAAAAGTGATGCGAAATATCGTATAGAAGTTGTACTTTTTTGAAGCATGATAAAATGTGACGAATTATTCAATAATTGATGATATGATTTTCTTGTCAATTTGAATGTGAATTGTCCTTGTGTTTTGATACGAGTGAGCACATCAATGATGGTGTTCGTAAGGTTACACGCGTTAAGTTTTACTATTTATAACCTTGGTAAATTTTGCAAGCGCACGAGTCTTTCGCGTAGTACCTAAGGTATCGATGCCACGAGGAAGCCAACTCTAGTCCTAAAATATAAAGTTGTACTAAAATTTTAATAATTCAAATCAAAATAAATAATACAGAAATAAATCAATCAATAATTAATTCAAAAATTGAGTTGCAGAAATCTAACTAAGAAAATAAATCACACAAACCAATCCAAACCCTACCTAGAAACTACCAAGTGAGAGAAAGGGGATTTTGATCTGAAATTAAGGAAAACCGAATTAATTGTGAAATTATCGACCTAATAAGTCTAGACTGTCCTAGGGTGAATTACTCTATCTCAAGTTATAATTCTTAACCCTAACTGATAATCCCTAATTTAAATTATGGAATTGCGATCTCTCGATTCACAATTGACCCAAAACCTAAATTAGTTCTAAAACTTTCTACTAATCTATCGGAAATCTATGCTTTATCTCTCGTTACACCACTCTACCAGCTCGATTTAATCCTTTACCTATCAATTAATCTAACTCTTGTTAGCCCAAATTGATTATTTTCGCTTAACTCACCTTCTCAGTCTATTACTAAGTTATTAAGAACATAAATTAAATCACAAGTAAATCAATAAAAACCCAATCAATCCAAATTTTATTAATCATAAAAATCAAGATCCAAAGGTGAGTACAAACATAAACTCAACATTCAACACAATATATTCTCAACACCTATTTCAATTCTATATATAAATAAAACTGAAATAAATGGAAAATACATTGGGAACAGAGTCAGGGAGGCGGCGATAGTAGGAAACCACCTATTCCGAAAATTACGTCACGTCAAGCTCTTCTTCGTGTCTCTCTTCCTTTTTCTCCTTTCTCAATCACTCAATTTCTCTCTAGGTTTTTCCAAGGTTGGATCACGTCAGTGCTCTCTTTTTCAGACTCTCCAGCTGCTACCTCTGACTTGTAATGTTCTATTTATACTTTTGAGGCTCTAAGTTAAAGTCGAGGTCGAAACGGTCCAAAAAATCTTGAGAAACTTGAGTTTTTCTATCAGCCCGACGCAGGCCACAAAATTCCCGCAGACTCATATTTGTGGAATGGATGATCTCTGACCGAAATAAGTGATGATGGTTGAGGAAGTCAGGAGGTGAACTATTAACCCCTCCATTCCACACCAAAATGTTCTACAATGGCAGATACTATGCATCCCATTCCAAGATGGTTGCTCCACTTACACGGAGTAGCAGCAATGGCATTTAGCACATACATAGATGTGCATACCGAAATACTATGGTCCATACACCACAATATAAAAAGGTTCCTTGGTGGAACACTTGTTGGTTTTTGACTTGTGAAAAACTAGATGACACATAAATTTGTCCAGCAGTAAGTGTTCATGGGACCGGAAAATGTTATTGTATGCATTCTTAGCGTGGAATCACTCAATTCTGGTTAGCTAATGCCAGTATTAGGAAAGAAGAAAGTCGTCATGTTGATCAACGATGGTGGATTCAGGGAATCAACACATCTCACATATAATTTCGAAATTTAGTTCATATGCTCGCCCTTCCAATATAAACCACAATTCTTTGGTATTCTTAAAAGGTCAAGGTAGTAAAGAATTCCATTGTAAGTTCCTCATAAATAGGGAATTGGAACCATATAAACTGAACCTATTAGATTCTCTTGGTTAGGTTCTCTACCCGCTCATATAATTCTAACCTATCTAACGTGTTAACATCAAAGTATTTAGGAATTGAAATTTGCTTAGAACGAAGGGATTGAAAACAAGTACCTTCCTCTTTAGTATAAATGAGGAGTGGTGCTTCGAAGTCCAATGCTCAGTTCCTTCTCCCCCATTTTGTAACTTACTGTCTTCCATAAGGTTCCCATTAGGCCGATTGCTTGATGCATGGCATGATTAGGCAGAGTGTGAAAGAATTTTAGAAGGTTAAAATTTCTAGTGAGAGGTGAGAGTGTTTGGACGCATGAATTCTATAGAGATAAAATGAAATTGAAAGTGAAAGTGAAAAAGAAGTAAGAACTAAATATATAGGTGGTAAAAGGGTAAAATGGTAAAAATTTCATTTAAAATTTGCGCCTCCCTTGCTTCTGCATAGTCGCTGGGCACGATCATGGCATGCGGCATCCCACCAACTCCAATGTCCTTCCACTTTGTTCTTTTCCCAATTCTTTTCTCTTTCACTTCATAATTCTTTTATAGCCCTTTTTCTCTCTTTATGTTTGCACAATCTTCCCCTGATTCCGAAATCCTATTCTTTTCCGCTTTTATTCAACAAAACCAAAAAAGAACCTAACAACTGAGTTCAACTGTTCTAACAAAATTAAACAACGAAACTATTTTTTTCCATGGTTGCCTCCTATACAGAGCTTCTTTTCACGTTAGTAACTCGACGCTCCTTTAAGCTCACCGTGCTTAGAATGAATGGTTCGATGGTAGCGTCGTCATTAATCTCAGAGTCTGTGCCTTAGCTACCATACTGTAATTACCACCGTCCTTGTAATTTTCTTTGCCTCGTCTTCTCCTTCGCAAGTGCTTCTTTTGGAAAGCATTTTCAGGATCCTCTATGTCCTCCCATTCGCCTCGAGGCTGGGTTTCTTTGCGATCCACTAGAGGTGAAGGAGCTCTGTATTCTCTAATGGTTTCGTTGAAGGTTATATGCTCCTTCCCTAGTTGCAGAGTTAACTCACCCCTATATACATCAATAATTGAGCACGCAGTGGCCAATAACGATTGCCCAAGAATTATCAGAGTGTCCTCATCTTAGTTGATGTCCAAAACATAGAAGTCCATGGGAAAGATAAATTTACTGACCTTTACTGGCACATCTTCTATGATTCCCATCGGTATATGCAACGTTCTATCGGTCGTCTTAACCAAAAACTTAGTGGGACCTAACTCTCTTAACCCTAATTTTAGACTAAAAGTATAGGGCATCATATTTATGCTTGCGCCTAAGTCTAAGAATGCCGTATCTATAATAATGTTGTTGATATTACAAGGGATGAAAATGTCCCCTGGGTTATATTTCTTCGTAACTATATTGGGGTTTTCTTCCAGTGGTTGCTCCTTAACCTTCTTCTTGACGGACCTATAGTCTGAGCTTCGACTGTACTTGTTCCGTCACTTCCTTGATCTTGTTATGCTTAATTTCTCACAATTTTTTCACTTGCTTCTGTGCATATAACTCTTGTTGTTGTGTAATGGGGAACGGAAATACCCATCGAGTTACTTGAATTGACTCCATCATGGGCTCAATCGAAAGGTCTTCTTCAACTACTTGACCTTTTCCTCTATCTTCTACCTTTTCTAGTTCTTCGTCCTGATTCTAACTTATAACTATGATACGTACCTTCGAGTTTGACTCGGTGTTGTTTAGAAGAGTTTTAGTATGCTGAGCAGACATTGCCTCTACGAGTTGCCCCACTTAGACTTCTAAATTGTGTATGGAAAAAGCATGATTCTTTGTTACTTGCTCGAACTTGCTCTCGAGCCTTTTTTGAGCTTCCTCCTGTCCAAAATTTTATACAACTTTGACTCCATCGAGCTTATTTTATCCCGCTAAAAGTTCGATTGACATTGAGGCCTAAACTGCCCTCCATTATTGTTGTTTGACTAAGAAAAGTTAGGGTAATTCTTCTACCTGGGATTGTAAATGTTGAAGTAAGGATTGTTTCCCCCTCCTCATCCATATTACACCCCCATGTAATTCATTTGCTCCTAGTTGTCCTCTCTCATCAAGTAGCAGTCCACAATATCATGATCTACTTGACCACATAACTCATACTTCAATTGCATGGCCTTAACCAAAGCAAAGGATGATGCCTTCATACCATTGAGTTGTCGCGTCAAATTGTCGATCTTTGCTTGCATCTCTGTCATCTAATCGACTGTGACAATTCCCTTTTACTCTCAAAACGTCGTAGGCTGCCTACCTCTCTCACTCGTCCAAAGGCAGCTATTGCTGGCCATCTCTTTGATCAACTCCTCTGCTTCATCAACCATCTTCTGTATTAAAGATCCTCCTGAAGTTGCATCGATGGTGTCTCTAGTAAGTGGGTTTACTCCGTTGTAAAAAGTCTACAGAAGGAACTCCTTGGGTAGGTTGTGATGTGGGCACTTCCTCTACAGGTCCTTGTATATCTCCCATACTTAATAAATTAATTCTCTGTCACCTTGTTGGAAATTGGTATTTTCCTTTATGATCTTTTTAGTCTTCATCAACGAGAAATATTTATTTAGAAAAGCACGTATGAGCTGCTCCCAAGTCGTAATATTAGCGAGGCTGAGTGAGTGATACCAAGCCTTCGCTCTATCCCTAAGTGTGAAAGGGAACAGTCTAATCTTAATAGCATCTTCTGACATTTGTTGATACCAGAAAGTATCACAGATCTTGAGAAAATTTACGATATGCTTATTTGGGTTCTCATTCGCCAGTCCATAAAATTAGATGTTCTACTGAAGCATGTTCAGAAGGGTTGGCTTAATTTTGAACGAGATCGCTTGATTTGGTGGTCTAGCCACTCCATGGTTAGATGAGTTAAACCTTGGCCTTATAAAGTCCATGAGGGTTCATTGTTGCTGTCTTTGAGTTGCTCCTTTGTCCATGTTTCTTTGAAATTGCTCAGCCATTGTTGACTTTTCTATCTCTTGCTCTTCTTCTTCTCACCGAGCTTTCCTAAGGTTGCGTTCTAATCATGTTATGTCTAAATTTATCACCTCTGCTACACGACTTGAACCCCTCGTGACTTTTATGCTCATGTAAGGACACGATTCCTAAAATAAACGAACGAACTAAAACTAAAAATTATAACTAACCTAACGCCTTAAACTATAGAAATAAATTTCCTTCCTCGACAATGGCGCCAAAAACTTGTTCATAAGGTTACACGCACTAAGTTTTACTATTTATAACCTTAGTAGATTCCGCAAGCGTGCGATTCATTCGTGTAGTACTTAAGGTATTGATCCCACGAGAAAGCCTAATCTAGTCCTAAAATCTAAGGTCATACTAAAACTGCTATAATTCAAATCAAAATAAACTAATACAGAAATAAATTAGTCAACAATTAATTCAAGAATTGAGTTGCAAAAATCTAATTAAGAAAACAAATCACACAAACCAATCCAAACCCTATTTAGAAACTAATCGAGTGAGAGAAAGGAGATTTGGATCCAAAATTAACAAAAATCAAATTAATTGTGAAATTATCGACTTAATAGGTCTAAACTGTCCTAAGGTGAATTACTTTCTTTCAGGTTATAATTCTTAACCCTAATTGATAATCCCTAATTTAAATTATGAAATTGCAATCTCTCAATTCACAATTAACCCCAAAACTAAATTAGTTCTAAAACTATCTACTATCCTACCGAGAATCTATGCTCGATCTCTCGTTACACAATTCTACCAGTTCGATTTAATCCTTTACCTATCAATTCACCTAACTCTCGTTAGCCTAAATTGATTATTTTCACTTAGCTCACCCTCTTAGTCTATTGCTAAGTTGTTAAAAACAGGAATTAAATCACAAGTAAATCAATAAAAACCCAATCAATCCAAAATTTATTAATCTAAAAAATCAAGATCTAAAGGTGAGTACAAACACAAACTGAACATTCAACCAATATATTCTCAACACCTATTTCAATTCTATACATGAATAAAACTGAAATAAATGGAAAATACGTCGGGAATGGAGTCAAAGAGGCTGTGACAACAGGAAACCACCTATTTCAAGAAGTACGTCACATCAAGGTCTTCTCTGTGTCTCTCTTCCTTTGTCTCCTTCCTCAATCGCTCAATTTCTCTCTAGGTTTTTCCAGGATTGGATCATATGAGTGCTCTCTGTTTTAGACTCTCCAGCTGCTACCTCTAACTTGTAACGTTCTCTTTATACTTTTGAGGCTTTAGGTCAAAGTTAGGGTCGAAACGGTTTAAAAAATCTTGCGAAACTTGAGTTTTTCTATCAGCTCGATGTAGGCCACGATGGTGGCCCTGCCTACCATGATCGTGGCCAACGCTTTAAACTTTCTATCATGATCGTGGCCTAATGTGCACGATCGCGGCCTGACTTTGAGGCTTTCTATCATGATCATGCCCTATGTGCACGATCGTGCACGATCTTGGCCTGGCTACTTTTGGCTCGTCCTTTTCTGTCACGATCATGTCTTACTTTGCCACAATTGTGGGCTAGGTCTTTAGCACAAAACTCTTCGAATCTTCTCCGTTCTTCACCGTTTACCCTGAAACACTAACAAACGCATCACGATACTTAAAAAATATAACATTTAAGCTTGAAGACTTAATCTAACCCATAAAACACTAAAACACTCAAACTAACATAATTAAACCCTAAATGCATACTCAACACTCAAATTCAAACTAATTACGTAACAAATTAATCCCTAAAACATCTTGCAATTGACAACTATCAGATGGTACACTCACTGAGTTCACAAGTTCATCAAAATTGCAACGTTGATTTTTAGGTACGTGAGAGACATAGCTATTAAGGCAATCTAGTAGAAGTCTAGTACTGAAAATTTTGGGAAACAAGAATGACTTAAAGGTCTGATCAGCTGACACCTGCGGAGTCTAGAAAGAATACTTTTATTTAGTTTCCCATCTTATGTAGAATATTTTGTAAATATATGGATTGTGAAATGTAATGCCACAATATAAGTTATGTATGTTAATGAAATAGGCAAAGTTGATATTTTAAAGACTTATGTTCTGTATGATGCCATAATAAATTGATGTACTTACTCTAACATGCCATTTTCATAGGGTATGTTCTTGATTGTCCACTGGATGTTCAAGCATATGTTCAATGGTAGTGGTGTGTTACATTTTCACAAACAAGTTATATATGAAGCAAAGACTATTCATGCTAAAGATACGTGAGAGAACAAATTTGGAACAACATATCAAAGCATTTAACCAAATAACTAGTGATTATTATGGACAAGGATAAAAAATATACTTTTTTCTTTATCTCTTTCATATAAACATCTAATGACCATTGTTACATTGGATAAGAAGACAATTGATTTAGAGGACATCATCATTGTGATCTCACAACTAGTGGAGACTTAATACTAATGAAAGCTCTCAAGTCAAAAGGTGTATATGAAGGAAAATTAGAATTGTAAAAGAAAGCAATGAAAAAATAACTCATCTAAGTGGAGAGGTTAAAAATCCAAAGATGAAAAGACAGTATGATGCTACGAATGCGAGCAAATTAATCATATAAAAAAGGACTATCCAAAAAAAATGTTTATTTGTTTGTTTTATTCTCTCTCTCATTTTATTGAAAACTTAAAAACACACATGTACATAAGAAAGAAATGTGAAAATGTAAAGGAAAAGAAATAAATTTCCCTTAAGTTGCCTCCCAAGAAGTGTCTTTATTTAGTGTCGCTGGTTCAACTGCATACTTTCCTCATATGACAAAATTAAAATCTTCAGGTGTCACAGTTTGCGCTTCCTCCACGTAAGGTACTTCAGAATAGGGCCTTGGTTGATAATCTTTCATATTCAACATATGCCTTATCTTTAGATTCTTAATCTGTACTGACTCCTTACACTCTTGAAATATATCAAAAGTCTCTTAACCTTGTTCATCCTCGTTCAATTTCTCCATCCTGCTAGGTAACACTACAATAAATATACCCTTTTGTGATGTTTTATTTTGTGATGAAAAGGCATTCGTCGCCAAAAGATAACATATTGCAACTATTAAAAGAATTCGCCACTAAAACTAAACATTTAGCGACGAAAACAAAAAGTGTCACAAAAGGGAAAACCTTTAGTGACGTATAGAGCAAATCATTGCTAAATGCTGAATATTTAGTGAAGATTAAAAAAATCATCACTAAATGATGCACAATGGGTGACGATGTCAGATATTCGTCACTAAATAATGTTATGGCCATGATTTTAGAAAACGTCACCATAACTTGTCAAACATTTGGAGATAAATCCAGAAAATTGTCACTAAAGGTTCTATATTTTGTGACGATATTTTGAAGCGTCACCAAAAGGTCAATATTTGGTGACGACAGTTTCATTTGGTCGCAAAAGCTAATACATTCAGCAATGATTTGTTTTCATCGTCACTAAATGTCAAGCATTCAGTGACAATTTTTAGATATCGTCACCAAATGGTGCACATGTAATGACGAATTATAAAAATCGTCACTAAATGTATACATTTGGTGACGATTTCTTGAAATTGTCACCAAATGATTGACATTTTCATAAATTATTAAACTAACATTTTTATAATCTATCATAGCGAAGATATGTTTTATTGGAGATTTGTTTTGAATGTTTACAACATATTATTAAAAAAAACTCACAACATATTTTTAAGTGTTAAACAGTAGTATTAATTAATCTTTAGTATTTACTAACATTGCAAAAATTAGTTATAAAAATTTTAAATAATTTTATCACTATAATAATATGATATATGGAGTAGTACGAACTTTGAATTAAAAGTTACCCAATTCATACAGTCATAGAACCAGGACAATAACAGTCTATATTCAATAGTACTCAACTTGAACCCTAAGTAGTAGATATGATGTTTGAAAAATTATTACAAATACAACAATAAATAAACTTTAAAGCTGAGTTCAGTTGATTGACTCGCCAACTGACAATGATTAATTATTTATTTAGATTCCAAGTAACATGAGAGTCGGTAAAGGTAAATGAGTCCCCGATATATGGATTCCCCAGAAGGGTCCTTGCAAATTCGAATGCACCAATTGGAATAGTAATAGTTGTTCCCTCAAGTGTAGGGTTTTTCACAACCTCTTGCAATAGCTTTTTCGTTATAGGTAAACTTGTAAAAGATGCAGGAATAATTCACTAGATTTAATACCTAAAACATAATCAATATAGAATTTAGATATTTTCATATTAGTAAATCGTTATATCAACTAAAATTGGAGTGATATGCATACGTGTATGAGCAGACGAAGTATTTGGAATTGACAAATTTTCTAAAACAATCGATTTCCCTAATCCTTTACGGATTGTTGTGACATCGCTCCTGCCACCATGCCACCATGTACATACATGTCATCTTCGAGACTCAAGGAAGCTTAAGACAACATATAGTATAAACCATCAAATGTGAATATATATAATAAATGCATAAAAGGAAATGAGATGTACATAATAAGGAAAGTAACGTTGTTTAGATGATACTAAACACCTTGAAGCGGAAGATCGGCTATGGACGGTAAACGATGATTAGTGAATGAAGTGGAGATTTTTCCTACATTGTTGGTTTTCTCAGTAAGGACAATTTTGCGACATTCCTCCCAACGGAATGAATTAGGGCCATCCAGAACTAGTCTCCATATCGACATTCCTTGATTAATAATGTTAAGAGGAAAATTCTGCAAAAGTTGATTTAGAGTAAAACGATGATATGTTTAACTCCAATTTCGATGACAACTAAAACTAGTCCAGTTTAGCACTTATACATCTTCAATGTGCCTAATGATATGAAAGTTACCCTTACTAATATTTCAAAAATTTATTGTGTAATTTGTATCTAATGCCAAATTTAGAATTTAAAGTAGAATAGACGTGACTATGTTCTTCATGTACATAAATATAGTATTATCTATATGTCTCTATAGTACTATTAATGGAAATGAAAAAATGTAAAATACTCTTGAAACAATTTCATTAATGCAGAAACAAAGCTTTCATGAGATTAAGCGTTAAACGTCGGTGGGAAGATAGATATAAAGAAATAACAAAGATAGACAGTAAATCATCTTCAAAACATAACTATACATACAACTCATACATCAAATGCATAATTAAGAACTCACAATAAACACCTAAAGGGTTTTAGTGAATAATCACAATAGAA
>JANZXP010000004.1:13979636-13989832 GCA_027576715.1 Erythroxylum flavicans | reverse complement strand
ATGTAATGGTATGATTAATTAGGATATTTAATTCAATTAATTAGAAATTTATATAAAAAGTTAATAAGTTAACAAGTTAAAAGTTATTGTTAAAATTATGAATTACATTAATTTCAAATTTTTAACTTACTAAATTATTTATTAATTATTTTAATAAATAATTTTAAAAAAATTTTTTGTGGTGCCGTTGCCCACGGGCCATACCCACACCGCCCACGGCCTTGTCAAACCTATTGACCGCAGGTCGGGCCGGGCCGAACCCAAATTGACATCTCTACGGGAAATTAAAGATTGTGAAAAAGTTTCGTAATTATTCCATTATGGTCGGGATCGAATCTCTACCCGATTTTCCAACATGAAGACAATCTTAAATAAGTAGCAAGAATTCCTGAATGACCCCCTGCAACACTGTCATGGAAGTACTGCAACAATTGGTGTTTGGATCAGCATTTTGGCTCACGACTAGTTTCCCTTTCCACCGTAGTTGATCGTGAGGCCAATTATAGATATAGATTGACCTGCGTACAATAGTTAAATCACATATTGCAAATTAGTATCATTCTGCCGAGATGCTTTGATTTCATCCAATAAAGTTATGGAAATACTGGATAAGGCATTGATGGTGACATCCGAAGAATGAATTCTGGATAGAGCTTCAGTAGTTGCATTTGTCCTGCCTTCTTTGTATTGAATTACATAGTCATAAGCCGTGAGTTTAGAAAGCCAAGTAAATTGACTTGGAGTAGTTAATTTCTGATCAAAAAAGAGCTTCAAGGGCTTACGATCAGTTCTGATAATGAAATGCCTTCCATCAAATATTGATTCCACTTCTTCACTGCAAATAGTAAGGCGAACAATTCTCTACCATAAGCAGGTAAGATTTGATGTTTAGAAGACAATACCTTGCTAATGTAAGCAAAAGGATGCTCATTTTGGATCATCACAGCTCCAACTCCTGTTTTCGAAGCATTTGTCTCAGTTTCGAGTCTTCATTGAAGTTTCAGAAGGCCAATACTGGAGCAACTGTCAATGCTTTCTTAAGAGCTTCAAAAGCTTCTTGTGCTGATGTTGACCAAATAAATGCAGCTTTTCCTCTCAACAGCAGGTTCAATGGCTGACTTATCAAAGCAAAATTTCTAATAAGCCTGCGATTGTACCCTGTCAATCCCAGAAATCCTCTCAACTGCTTAATAGTTACAGGTGCTAGTCATTCCTGTATAGCTTGAATGTTCTTTGTAGCTGTAGCCACGCCCTCCGCATATATGAAATGAAATATTCTACTGTATTTACTACAGAACAACATTTATTCCTCTTGACAAACAAAGCATTGCCTTGCAACAACTGCAAAACTTGAGTTAAATGATTGACATGCTCTTCTATATTAATGTTGTACATTAGAATATCATCAAAAAAAAGAACAGCACAAATTTTCTAAGGAATGGTTTAAAAAACTTATTCATCAAACTTTGGAAAGTATATGGTACATTAGTTAAGCCAAAAGGCATAACTAGGAACTCATAATGCCCTACGTGAGCCCTAAACGTTTTTTTATGAATGTCTCCTAGATACATTCTAATTTGGTGATAATCAAACCTTAAATTCAGTTTAGAAAAAACAAGAGCTACTTGAAATTCTTTAAATGACTCTTCAATAATTGGTATAAGAAATTTATCCTTAACATTTTGACCATTTAAGCTTCTATTATCAATACACATCCTCTATGAGTTATCTTTGTTCTTTACTAAAACCACAGGAGAGGAGAAAATAGAGGTGCTTGCCTGAATAATGTCTTGCGAAGGACCATTTTGATAGGGCCTGATACAAACAGGTTAAGCATATTCCTTCAACTTAATTACGTGATCATGACTCCTATGAGGTGGTAGAGCTTTTTATTCTTGAAAGATGACAGCAAATTTCTTAATAACATCTGAAATCATTCCAGGGAGATCAACACTTACTGACGTTACTGGATTGCAAATTTTAGGTGATGAACCGGTTCCACTGTATGTAAAATTACAGTAGGTAACTGCAATGATAAAGCATAGCAATGAGTGAGTGACAATTGAGATTTCCTTGCCAGTAACTTCTGCAATTTCTCAGGCGTTACTATCCAAAATTGATTGTTTCTTTCTCCCTGCAATACATATTCTTCTTTGCCCAACTGGAACTTCATCTGCAACTTTTGAAATTCTACATAATATCACTTAATGCAAAAAACCATTGCATGCGCAAGACCATGTCATAATTATTAAGGGGTAAAATTAACAAGTTGGCCTCAAATTGATAACCTTGCATCCCCCATTTCAAAGACTTGCAGATTTCTTTACAAGTTAATATGTTACCATTTGATGCCGTAACCTTCAATTCAGCGATAGGCTCTAAGGTGCACCCTAACTGTCTAGCCATATCAACTAGGGATGGTAATCGGTTGGTCCATAGGCCAATTTCGTTAATTTTTTTAAAATTAAAAATATAAAATAATAGTTTTTTTAATTGAGTCTAAGATTAAGTAGCCCAAGCTTAAGTTTGCTCGAGATCCAACTTTTTAAAAGAAAATGATATTAATTAAGTTAGTCTGGCCCAAGTCAGACTTACCCAAGACCTAATTCTTTTAAACAAAACGATGTCATTTTTTTTAAAAAGTTAGACCTTGTACCAATCTAGGCCTAGTTTGGCCCATAAGAAGATTCATTGAAAACACTTAAATCTAAGCTCATAGATCAGCCCGTTGTCATCTAAATTTTGTGTGCTACCTGAGTCTATTAACAAAAATAATGCCTGTTTTCCAATGGCCCCTTCATTCTCATAGTTTGATAACTATAAGTTCTAGTCGTCACATGGATTGACAACCGAGGTTCTAACAATTCCTCATCTGTTAGCTGTTCGTCAATACATACTTCGTCTACTTCTGGTTCCACGTTTTCATCATTTTTCTACAGTTAACATATAAAGTTGTCTCTTACTACCCCTATGACAAGGCATAAACTTTTCATCAAACCTAAAGCATAAGCCTTTTTGCCTTTTTTCATCTAACGCCCTACTAGATAGATTCCTTGTTTGTTTAGCACTGTTAGTCCCGTTAACAGAAGTAGGAATTGGTAACATACCAGATTTAGGAACCACGGTCCTTGTGTTAGGACAAAAATGAGTCTTGGCTACTGCTGATTGTTGATTTTTAGCCACTCCTTCCTGAAATTTGCCCCAACCATCCACAGAATCTCTCTTTGACCATAAAACATCTTGTACCTTGGCCAATGCATATGCAGATTGTAAGTTTGTTGGATTAAACAATCTTAACAACTTAACAGACATTTCTTTCTCCTCCTTTAATCCTCCCAGGAAGTGGCTAATGGCTTGTGAATCACTCAAATCAATTCTGGTCAGTTTCACGTCAAATTCATCGACATAGTTTTGAAGCAAACTCACTTTTTCAATTTCTTTAGTTCTGAAACAGGATCCACGAATATTTTTTCTGCAAATATTTCAAATAAAGTTTCCACAAATTCATTCCAATAAATCACCTTGTTCCTATCTTTAGTCTTCATAAATGATTTGTACCAGTTAAGAGCTTTACCGTCTAGCTTCACCTTGGTTACCTCCAATGTATGATCAATTTCCAAAAACTGCTCAACTTTGTACACCCATTCGTTTAATCCTTCTTCATCAAATCTGGGAAACTCTTAACTTGGTGTAGTGACCATAACCACCATTCCGTCCGAAAATCCCTTGACTACCACTAGCAGCTTGTGGCTGAGATTGGGAGGCCACTTGTGTAGTTTGTAAAGCAATTCCTGCGATCATCATTTTAATCTCCTCCATAGCTTTACTACTTTGCTCCTTAATTTCTTCAATGGCTCTACCATACTTTTCGTCGGTTTCTCTAACGAGGTTCTCATGATCCCTCAAATCCTGCTTCTTGTTATTGTTAGCCATTGCCAGGAAAGAGCTCTAATACCAGTGCCACGAATATTGACATAGATGAACCTTGGAACTTGTTACGAGAAGAGAAGTGAAATAAGGAAAGAGGAAGAAGAACAGAAGAGAAAGTGTAGAGAGACTTGAGAGAACTTATGTGTATATTTCTCTATGAATCCTTTCATTATACATCCAATGTCCATTTATACAAATGAATGAATGGTACAAATTCTGTTATTAGCTAATCAATATTGACAGGAAGAGCTAAGTGGGTTACTCACTTGTTATCAGCTCTAACCAATTCTAACTGTCAACTGACTTCAACTTCATTATCTAACTCTTGCCCTTTTGCTACATAACAGAGAGCAAGAAAGTTATCACCTGTAAATTTTAGTGCTAACTAGGTAAAATATTTTCACTGGTACATGCCATTTTACGCTTTTCACTGGTACATACCATGAGAACATAAATAATTTATCTCCAGGGATAGACGGTAACTTCTGTTTATTTTAGTTGAAAAGAACTGAGCTGCCAACTAGAAACTACAAAGAGGAGGTCACAAGCCCATATAAATCAGCTAATGAAATGTGCCAAACATCTTTGGGGTTAATCTCAGCACATTTATTGGACTTCCAACCCCCGAGTGGAGTCCAAGATTAGCTGCAGAATCTCATTCCTGTTTGGCAAGCACTAGGCAACAACGACTTGCAACATGCACATTTTTCTTTGCTGTTGAAAGTGTGAAGCTTTTATGCTTAAGCATTTTATTCAAGCACCAAATATTTTCTTGTCATTGGTGCATAAACCTCTGTATACTTAACCAATGTAACCAACATACGACTAGGGCATACCTGAGAAAGATTCTAGAGAAAGATTCTAGAGAAACATACTTCATATAGCGGACATCACATCTAGAAACAATCAATATCCTTCCTGATAGGCATGTAACCAGATGTAGGCAAAGGCATCATTTAAGCATGTATAATTTTGATGATTTATGGAGAACAGATTTTAGGGAACTCAACTAACATATCACAACTTTTGTGGTTGATTCTAGAGTTACCAACCTACTTTGTAGATATAAGGAACTTCTTTCTAGTGTCACCCTGCGACATGTTATCATCAGAACACAAAATCCCCGTGCTCAATCCCAGGTTTTGACTGCAGTTTCCTGGACAGATTGCTAAAACAAACGAGAAAATGACAGAGAGCAGCCATGTTGAGAAGAAACCAGAATCCCAAATGGTTGAGATTTTTTCTTGATATCCTTAAAGAACATAATCAAGACCTGATTAGGCCTTGGAGAGCAACAAATTAGGACTTACGAAGGGAATTATCTGTATCTCCACACTCCACTGTTAATACCTTTACTCCTGCAGATAGCATCTATCACTGGAACTTGCCACTAGGTGAAGGTAACCAAAGCTCTTTTTAAAATCTACATAGAAAATGTCGAAGTGAATCTACCAAGGAACCAGCAGACCAGAACTTGGATAAAGAAATTTCACCAAAGAAAGGAATTGGTAACAGATTTGCATCAGATAGGTCACACGTAGAAGCTGTTGAACAAATGTTCGACTAAACATCATTAGAAATTTAGAAGACAATCAAATCTTCCAACTGCAGAACAAGGATCAGAAAAAAAAAAATCAAGCTATCTCGTCAGAGCCATAAAGAAAAGAAAATATAGCAAAACTTGGCGACCGGCTTGTTAATACTTCACACATAAAACAATAGAACATGGTATCATTTCTTACGTAAACAGGTTCTTCTCTAATCATATGATAAATAACATTAATACAATACCCATAAGATCTCACCACGAACACTTCACAATTTATTTATACAAAAACCTTTTCGATATGGGTAACCAAAACCAAACCGGCAGCACTTGGGACGCTTTCCCGTATGAAATTAGAGTACTAGTCGGCATTCGCATTCATCAGTACGGATCTCTAACCCCACAAATTCGATGAACAGCTTTTTCTTCCATATATAACAACAAATACTAAAAAAACTAACTGAGACAGCAACAAGTTATCACCCGCTATTAATTCATTAACCAACCATTACATCTAATAAGCCTGTATGCAACCCCTAGCCTTCCAAGAAAATAAAAATCATAAAAACTACATATATAAGAACCGAGAATTAAACAAATCAGATCTCTCATCATCCTTTCCATGATTTGGACTTGCATGCACTCATCAAGCCCTAAAGACCGCGAAATTTACACAACTATCCCTGAATAAACTCTGTCATCTCTCCTCCGCGATCATTTCTTTCCCTTCCTAGCAGTCACCTTCTTCGCCGGAGACTTTACGCTCTTCGGCTTCACGCTCTTCACCTGAGTCTTCTTTGCAGCCGGAGCCTTCTTCGGTGCAACCTTTGGAGTCACCGCTTTCTTTCCTGGAGAAGTCCTCGTGGACGTCCTTGCAGCCTTCGCTGGTCTCTCCTTGGCCTTCGGCTTTGCCGGCGCTGCCTTGGTCTTAGTAACCGTCTTAGGCTTCGCCGAAGCTGCCTTCGCCTTCGGTTTTCCAGGAGCTTTAGGCTTCACAGCATCCTTGGCCTTTGGTTTTGGCTTAGAAGCTGCTTTATTAGTCTTAGCCTTTGAAGTTGTCTTAGACTTGGTTCCCTTTGGTTTCGCGGCGACTTTAGGTTTGGCCTTAGAAGCGGCGCCGGTAGGCCTTTTGTTTGGTTTGGCCAGAGCAGGAGCAGCAGGCTTTGGTACCGATGATGATTTCGGCGGAAGCTTGAAGGAGCCTTTGACCTTCACAAGCTTTCCAGAAGCTACAAGCTTCTTCAAATGGAAGAGCAAGAGCTTTTTAAAGGTAGGAGGCAACTGCTTATGCTTTTCTTCAATGAACTTAGCAATTGCATACTGGCTCGAGCCAGTCTTCTCCTTCAAAGTGACGATCGAGTCACTGATCATCTGCACAAACACAGAAAATTACGTAAGATCAGTTAAAAATAAATCAAACATAGTAGGAATTGGACCCAGAATGATAAAAACAAGTACAAAAGCTGTACCTGTTCGTATGTAGGATGAGACGTCGGATTACGGCTTCGGGGCTTCCTAGGTGCAGCTTCCTTCTTGGCTTTAGGTACCTTAGCGGTTCTCTTGGCTTTTCCAGCCTTGGTCACTGGCTTCTGATCGGCCGGGTTATTATTAACCGGCTCAGTAATGATTTCGACCGCCGCAGTCGGCTCTTCGGTAGCCATTGAAATGGATCTCACGCTTAAAGATCTAGGAATAGAATGGGTTAGGCTTGATACTGGAGCCTAGGATTAGGGTTGAAACAGAGAATCGCAGGATAAACTAATATAAGAACCTTGATCTAACAGAGAGCTCCGTGCATTGAAGGTTCGATGTTTGGGCGATGGATTTATATAGTCAGGGGTATCCAAGAAGGTATCCGAAAGTTGTGTGCTGATTGGTGGAGAGGCTTCTCACGCGGATCGCTGGCTCTTCTAAATTTAAATATAGACCATTGGATAAGCACTCTATCTACGGTTGAAAAATGGGGGCGAGTCAAACATGTTGGAGCAAGGTGTAGAACATGAAGTTTAGGTGTGTTTTTAATCTCAATTGTTTTGGGTATAACTTAATGGACAATGGTTGGATTTAAGTGGGATCTTTTTCATTTTGTAGTTTGTTATGTAAGCTTTCTAATGAGTGCTTAAACATGTTATGGAGATGAGCAATTTGAGATAATTTTGGGTCTGAAGCCATGAAGGTCAAAACTAGGGTTTATATTGATCTTGCTAGAGTTATCCTGGATTTGGGAAAAATGCTGGACCTAAATTGCAGAATTTTGAATCCCGTTCTATAGTAACGTAACAAAGGAACATATTGATACAAGAATTATAAAAATCCAATGTGATTTGGTCACCCAATCATTGAGTGGAATGACATTGAAGTTGAACAAGACCTATAGCCATAGGTGTGCTGATATAGTGCATTTTGCAAATATGTGTTAAATAGCGGTTTAAGAGAATGTAACATGTCGGTATTTTGATATATGAACTTCTTGTAGATATTTATTTATTTGGGAATTCAAGTGTAGGATGGATCTGAATTCAAGTTTGAGTTTAAAGAGACGTTTAGCCTCCAACGTTTTAAGTGTTCATGTCAAAGGTATTTTGGGTGGATGCTGGCATTTGGATTGGAGTCATACTGTTCTTACAAATAATACGTACATTACAGTCATTATCGCCACACAAAGTTAAGGTTTAAGGGTGTCTCCTGCACTCCCATCTATTGTGTTAAATGCATTGAATAGTTAAATTTAAAAAATAAAATTTGTATATTGGGCATCAAATATTCAAATGGAACAATTTGATAAGGTCATTTTGATTGAGCCATTTTTTATATGCTTCTCTCAAACCACAAAGTATAAGTTTAACTTTCTTTTTTTGTATGGGGTTGCTGTGTTAGATATGTGCATTAACTCTTGCAAATCTATTTACTTAGAGGGTTCAATGCCACCACAATTGGCTAACAACCTTCAAGGTGCAGTTGCCTAAGTTAAAACATCCGCTGAGATGGAAAAGGTACAGAAAATAATTTGGTAGCCCAAAAACTTCATGTTCTTTGTCATTTACAAGAAATAAAAGGAGACATGAACCAATTATAGTTAATTTTAGAGTATATAAATATAAGCAATTATGATCCTACTATGACTAGTTAAAGAATGTGACTGAATCCAAGGCTTGCCACTCTTATGCGTCATTAGTTTGAATTCAAGAGTATCTTTCACGCCTAAGTATAATATACCACTTCTTAGCAAACCAAAATAGGCAAATGATATATTTCACTATGGTAGTTCAATAATGCTACATTTTTTCTCTTAAATGAGGACCATTACTTTTTTGAATATTAGTAATGCTATTTTAAGGTATGCGAAAGTGTAAATGTGTCACACTTTGAACTACAATAAAAGAGCAAGCAAGTTGAAACTTGCATAAAATTTCATTTTTCAATCCCTAAAACTTAACTATTCTAGATTCTAAACTTAATATTAGGACTAAGCTTTGCAAAACAATAAATGCTAACCTACTAGCCTCAAGATATAATAGTGCTTGACAAGTTTCTATTTTTAACATAAATCATATACTTATTAACTTTGTTAACACAACCAATTCATGTCAAGCTAGATTAATCAATTTTATGTCTTTTTAATAGACCTTTAACGAGTAAACCCAAAGCAATAAAAAAAGAAAAAAAGTGTAACAACTAGATACTTTATACATTTGTATTGTCAAAAATATCCACAAACAAAACACATTATAAGTAGACAGTCAATTCAATGTTATTAAAATGATATTAAGATATCATCTTAACTACCATCAAGATACTATCAAAAAATTGGCCTATGAGGAATTTATCACAAAGTTTTCCAAAAGATTAATCAAAATATCATATTAACTATGATTAAGAAATTTGTTTGATGATAAAAAGAGTAAAGGCATTCCTTCACTTGGCATATTTCAAATCTTGTGTAAAAGTATATGACACTTTTCGTATTTAATAAAATTCTCTTATTGCCAAAAGAGAAAAGATCCATGCTTTTTAAAGTATCAAATAAAGAAATATCCTATTAATTGTACATGATATTTTTTTAATTTGGTCACATATTAATTAGAATTTCACTATAATTAGTATGATTAGTGACTATGTCTATATTGATATTTATCAACTACTTATCACATGATTAGTAAAAGTATGATTAAAAGATTATTGAACTTTATTATTTATGTTCATATTCAAAGTTATTGTACATTCATATCAAAACATGAAATTTTGTCAAACTAAGACATGTTCATCCCTAAATTAGGTGAGTCCATATCTAACTAAATTGATGTTATATAATAAAAACAGTTGAGTTATGTTATACCAATATATTTAAATGTGATAATAGATGGCATAAAAATTACTAGAATTAAAATTAACAAGTAAATAAGTTAGAATATATGGTGCATCCAAGATGTGTAGTCCTACTTAAGTTTAAATGTTATATTTTTATGCATATAAGGTTGGTGGAGGTCAATAATGCATAGTTTTCATTAAGATTAAAAATAAGGTAAAAGGGATATTTTTGATCTTAAGATTTTCACAAAAATTCAACATTTTAAAACTGTACCAAACATCGAACCGATCGAAGGGAAGGTTTAAGGTTTATAGGTTCAACCGGTAGTGAACCGCTATAAAACCGATATATAATAAATAAGAAGTAAAACTTATAAGAATAAGTAAAAATAAAATATTTTATTGAAATAAA
>JANZXP010000004.1:13951418-13978496 GCA_027576715.1 Erythroxylum flavicans | reverse complement strand
GCACCAATAACAAAACCCCAGCTCAACACCGAAAAGGCAAAACAGGATAATCAAGGTAAAGAAGTGACAATAATGTTGTTTCTATCCTCACCTTCTTCAAAAGACCAAAAATTTCCAGTTTTGAACAGCTAAGGAAATGACCACTAGTAGCAAAAACTAAAAAAGAATCAAACTTTATCATAAAAAAAAGAATGCCAATCAAAAATTGACCACCCCAGATCGAGGGCAATCATCTTTTGAAGGAAATCACAATGAAAAGAAGCAGATTCGGGAGAAACTTCACTATAAGAATAATATTCAGATTCAAAGAAGTAGAAACAGAGTTATCTTGAACTTATTTTGATAAAAGACAACAAATCCAGGACAAATAAACAAATAACGAGTAGTAAAATAAAACAATATAAAATGAAAGAAAGAGAGCAAGCATTAAGGCCTAAGCACAAAGCTGAATTCTTTTTCCAAGATACAAAAAAGAATTAGCAATATCCTTGAAAGAAATCAAATGTAAAACCAAACATAGACAAGAAATTTACCTATCGAAGATGAAGGTAATGAGATCTGCAACGAGGACGGCGAAGAGAAGAGAGTAGCAGTGAGTAGAGAGAGTCTTGTTCTTTATGAGGTCGACAAAGATGATAGATGCCCAGAAATGGAAGATGATGGCGAGATCTGGCGAAGATGGCAGAAAGAAAGATGATTTTGTTGCGAAGAAATCTAATAAGAGAGAAGATGGTGGAGCATATGAGAAGAGAGAACATGGTGGAGGCGATAAGTGTTTTCTGAAACTGAAACATTTAGAGTTATTATCTCCGTATATCGATTAACCGGTTCGTAAGAAAACTAACCAGTTTTCTGATAAACCGGTCGATTTTTTGACCCAAGGGTTATAAATTAAAACCGAACCAGACAGATAGCTAGTTCAGACTATATCTAGTTGGACCGTTCGGTCCGGTCTGGTTTTTAAAACCTTGCAAAAATTTAGCTCAAAAGTGGAATAAGAAGTCGAAATTGGTGAATTAGGTTGCTGATCTTTTTGTGTTGTGTTGGTTTAGGAAAGTTAAGAATTTTAGGTGTTTGCATTGGGTATTTGGAAAACTTTTAGGGTTTTGATTGTTCAATGGCCTCTTATAGGTCGTTTCCTCCATAATCCACATTCCCTCCTCAGCCTCCTCCACTATCGTCTTCAAATCAAGCTTTGCCACCTCCACCAGCACAACCAGTTTACTCTCAGCATAATTACCCCTAACATTATCCACCACCATCACCACCACACTAGCAATACTCTTATCAGCCACTCCTCGGTCGTCGCTAGAATCATCATATCCTCCCCCTCCTCCTCTACCAAAACCACATCAACAGTACTCTGTAAGGCATTTTAACTATGTTAGTGAAATTAGGAGTTAATTTTAACTATAGTTACTAATTATAATTAGTTTACTTGATAAGTTATTTGGTTAACTTATTAATTTGTTAAGCTAACAAAAATTAGGGCTAATTAATTATTATGGGTTCCACAGATAAAAATTAACTAAAATTTAAAATTTTTATTTTAAGAAAGCAAGTCCTACACTGCTATGTCAGATCTGATGTACTAATATGAGACCTGCCTACGTAATAAAATAATATAAAAACTGTCAAGTCATCACTGACCTTGCAAAAAGTTGACAGCATCATATAGCTGTCAGTCTCTGATTATTTAAAGGCTATATTTAAACGTTTTTCCAAATGTTAGGGTTTTATTTGTACTCTCTGAAACCATGAGATTAAATTTATCATAAATTGTAAACATTAGGGTAAAAAATGACTCTTTTGCTTGTTTAAAAAGAATCATAACATTATAAAAATCATTCTATTTAAACTTTAAATTGACAAAACCCTAAACTTCCTTTTAGATTTTGTACAAAAAATATGTCTAATATTCTTTAATTTTAAAAGTGGGACTCATATTAGTAACTAGACGTTTAGCTGACAAGGTGAGCCTTGCTACTTTAGCCTCATCTATAAGAAAGTAATCACTTTCTACTAACTCTAGATTAACATCAAGGTCTTGCTTTGGAATGTGTTTAATATTCTTAAATCAGTTTCATAAATAACCCAAGCACAAGACAAGCCTATTTATCTTTTAGAAAAAAGAATAAAATAACACACAGTAGGATAAGAATTACAAAGGAGGGGTGAGATACTCCACATAAATCAAAACCTAACATGATAAAAAAAGTATAAAAATATCTTTACACTCAAACATTGATGATAAAAGGTACTTTAATTGAAGATGTGGTGCATCAAAATGCAAACCTTTGAAATAAGTAACCACCTCAAAACCTAACAAAAGAACCAACAACGATAAAAAGAGTTTGATGGATTTCTTTTTGAAATCAAACATCTACTACTCAAGCATCAAAAGTTGCTAGAGATCTATTGAAGAATATTGGTGAACTATTAACATGAAGTAAGGTATAGAAGGCCAAAGAATCTCTCAATAACTTAATGGTGGATCTTTATAAAAAGAGTAAAGCTTCGCTATTTCAAGAGAAAGAAGTTAAGAATCATAATGTTGATTCAAGAGAAGGAGCAACCTGAAGAATGTGGTTATAAAATGTAACTAGCATTTAGCACAAAAGACAATTAGGACTTATCTTATGATAACTTTTAAAGGTTGAGAAACAAAATATAACTGATGCTAGAGTTATACCAGTGTTAGGTACCAAACTTATGCTAGCTTTGTAGAAAGGAGAAATAAAAAGCAAACCAACACTGGACTTATCATTTTGTTTACATTTAAAAACAAAACTAATGCCAAATTTGGACGCTGGACCAGCCACTAGACTTATGTGATGGTTAAGAACAAAATATAACCGATGTTAGAGTTATACCTGTGTTTGGTACCAAACTTATGCTAGCTTTGTAGATAGGAGAAATAAAAGTATTCCAACACCAGACTTATCATTTTGTTTACTTTTAAAAACAAAACTAACGTCAACTTTGGAAGTTGGACTAGTCATTAGACTTATATTTTTGTTAGTTTTAAAATTTCAAACCTCTATTTAGATAAGGATTGACTTAGCTTTCAAACTTATTTAATCCCTAATTATATTACATTAGAATAATTATTTCTTTATAGGATTTTAGTTTTAGGGTTTTGTGCTATAAGAAGCTTTTTTATGATTGTAATAGGGCGCTTTTGGTTTGTTCAATCAAATTACCTCAAAAAGGGTTTTACAAAATCTCTTATTTTAAACTTTTTAATAACTAACGATCTTACCTAGCTTACTAGTAGTGATCAACTATAAAATCTTATCACTCTCAATCTTTTTTTTATGAGCATGATGATTCATATCCTTCTTTTGTCTTTTTATTTATTTTTCTAATATCAAACTTATCATGATAGGATGATCCTTAATCCTATCATATTGATATTGAATCTAGCTAATCCTATTGGTAAGAGTTGTATTGGAATTTGGTATCAAAACCATCTTTTATGTTTTAAATACTTTTTGTCTTTTATTTCATATATTCAATTTTCATTAATGTTCTTATTCTCCTTTAGATTTATTAGAAAAAATATCTATAAATGTCTTACTCTTTGTTTCTTAAATTTTCCTTCAATTTAAAAGAAAGAAAGATTAGAAAAGTTCTGTGGAGGAAATATTTAGAGAAGTCTCATCTAATCATATAAAAGTGGTTGATAGTCATATTTAAAAAAGGAAGAATATTTAAACTAGCTTTCTTGATTCATATTATCTAGTTTGCAAAGAATACTTGGTTAAAAGTTTAGGTTATGAGTATAATAAATGTTGAAAGAAATGAGAAAAATGATGTTGCTACTAATTCTTTCTTATATGTACATTATGAATCAAATCTGAAATAGAAACTTGTCAAAAGATAAAAAAGTAAGAAAAGATGAAAGAATAGGGATAGACTAGAAGTCTATTATGAACATCATTCAAGTCCAATATAAGCTACCTAATTGATAGCACAATCAATTTAAGGATAGATTGGAGAAATATGAAGTTACCATAACTGACCTACTATATAACTCACTTATAGCTATCAGGATAGATGATTTTGAAGTGTAGGATGATGTAAACGGTGTTGATAAATAGGTAGGAGGGTTAAAACTAAGGAGTAATAGAGAAAAAAATGAAAAAGAGGAGTAAAATGGAAAGAGAAGGAGGAGGCAGATTTAAAATAAGTTATAAAAGAGGTTATGAAGAGAGAGTGAATAATATATGAGTAGCATTAACATGACAATATCACCTTTTGTAGAAAATAGAGACCTAGATGCCTACTTTAATTAGGAGAAGCATATTAAGCTAGTTTTTAACTGCTATAATTTTTTTGAGAGAAAAATGTTAAATTGGTAGCTAGTTATTGAGTTTAGTGAATATGCTATCTATTGTTGACAATAATAAATTCTAGTAAGAAGAAGGAATTGAGAATTTCCTATTAAGATAAGAGAGGTGATGAAGATGGTGATGAGGAAACGTTTTATGCTAATTTCATACTATAGATATCTTTATTAAAGGCTAAAGACTTTAACTTAAGATTCTAGGAGTGTGGAAAAGTACCACAAAAATACAAAGGTTGCCATGTTTATGGCTAAGTTGGAGGAAGACTAGAAGGCAACAATATCTTTTTAGTTTATAGACTAAATCTAGAAACTGTCATTGTTATTGAGTTAAACCATTTTGTAGAGTTAGAGGATATAATACACATGACCATGAAGGTAGAAAGACAAATTTAAAAGAAGTCTTTAAATGTTTTGGTGTTTTTAGTGCTAGTTCTTTATAATGGAACAAGATATAGAGTAAAAAGAATGTTAAAGCTCGAAAACCTAAATATGAAACAATCAACCTAAAAGTGTAAGCACTAAGTAGTGAGAAAGGTAAGACCAATTCCATTTTAACAATTAAGAATGAAGATATCAAGTTCTTATAGAGAGGAAATATAGTTTCATAATATCCTAACAAGAGTGATGAAAATAAGGGAGGATAGATAGAGATGTCAAAAAGGGGCCAATCTACCCGGCTCGGCCCGATTTTGGCCTGAGTTGACCGAGCCAAAGGCAGACGGGCCGACCATGGTCGACCCTACTGGGCCATGGGGCAAGGTCGGGCAGGCTAGGAGCTAGTCAACTCGTGGTTAGGTTAGGCCAAGAGCTAGTTAGCTCATGGTTGGGTTGGGCCACAGGCTGACCATCCTGGCCCACAGAGTTATGGGCTGGGCTATGGACCACGGTCCCCCTGTGCCAGGCCTGGCCCATTGACATCTCCAAGGATAGAGAGTATGCGTTCGAGAGTAAAGAGGGAAGGATAGTAGTCAGTAAGAAGGCATCGAGCATGCATATAGGTGAGGATGATGTAAATGAATAATATGAAAACCTCTTCTATACAAGATGTGTCATCAAGGATTGAGTGTGTAATATCATTATAAATGGAGGCAATTGCACAAATGTAGCTAATATGTAGTTGGTGGAGAAGTTAAGTCTACCAATTACAAAATATCCTAAATCATACAACTTGTAATGGTTGAATGAGAGGGAGAAGGTTAAGAGCACAAAATAAGTATTGGTTTTCCTTTGTCAATTTGGATGTATAAGAATGAAGTATTGTATGATGTAGTTCTTATATAAGTGGGTCACATTCTTGTATTTTGAGAATTTGATGGGGGAGCCATGCATGTTGGTATAAAAATATATATATATTTTTACCATGAATGATACAATGATGATGCTTGCTCCATTGTAACCAAAGCAAGTTTATGAAGATCAACATAACATTTATCAGAGTGAACAATAGAGATTGAGTGAAAAGATACAAGAGCAAACACTAGATAAAAACTTTAAACCCTTTGGGCAAAGGAAAAATAAGAGATAAACACTAGTGGAAATGTATAAGCTTAGTAATGAGACTAGGATGTGAGAGATGCATTCTTAGCTAAGCATTAGATGTCTTTTTTCTTATTAACAAAGAGTATTTCCTTTCCCATGATGTTGATGCTATGCTACTTTACCTAATGGTGTTGGGTCTCTTTTATAAGAATGTAGGATATTTTTCAAAAAGATATTTTGAGTGGATTAACCCCACTGAAAGGTATTGATTACTAAATTAACTTAATTATAGGAGCTTAAATTCCAACCTGGACAACATATAAAGTAAACTCGAAGAGGATAAAAGAGATACAAAAATAAGTTGAGGAACTTTGTAAGAAATATAATATCATATTTTTCTCCACTAATCCTTAGTCTTTTTTGTTTATTATTGGGCTTATGTGTATTTTTTGATTTAGATGTGTTATGGAAGAAAAAGAAGCAAAACGAGATAATTTCAAAATCTGGACAATTTTGACACATTTTCGTATTTGGGCCATAAATTTCATATAAAAAGTTCGATTGAGATAATTCAAGTGGCATTGGAAAGCCCACGAAGATACCTACAAATTTCATGTTTTAAGTTTT
The DNA here is from genome assembly GCA_027576715.1 of Erythroxylum flavicans. Taxonomy (NCBI): domain Eukaryota; kingdom Viridiplantae; phylum Streptophyta; class Magnoliopsida; order Malpighiales; family Erythroxylaceae; genus Erythroxylum; species Erythroxylum flavicans. The sequence continues at coordinate 13,972,039 of JANZXP010000004.1, read as the reverse complement.
TAGTGATTCTGACTAGAAGAGGTCAAAAATTAGCCCAGAAGTGAATGCTACTGCATTGATCCAACCTTTTTGAGATTACTGCACAATAATCAATGAGAAAATTAAGGAAGCTTCCTAAGCCAACTTGGACGTGAAAATGAAATATCAAATGAAAGGCCACTTCCCTCAACCAAGAAGACTATTATTCAGATTATTATTATTATTCTTAATTGGGTTTTTTGTTGTGGAGAGAATATTTGGCATATCTTTAAGAGATTTTCTAGGTTTCTATCTACTGGTTTTTTTATTACGTAAAAGAGGAGGGGAAGAGATCCATAAAAAAAAGACACACAACACACGCCTCTTTCTCCTCTCTTCACACCTTAGAGCTTCTTCTATGGCCCTATGTGGCTAATCTCATTCTTAGAGGAAGGAATTGAAACCTCGGAACATTGTGATATCTAAATGAGTTTATTGTTTTAATTTCAACTTTAACTTCTATTGTTTTACTGTTTTAATTTCAAATTTGACTTCTATTGTTCTTTCATGCTTATTATTATAATTATCATTCATGATTGCTAGGAGGCCTACTATTTAATTGTGTTTGATAATCTACTGCTAATTAAGTAGCAAATAGGATTTAGTAATTTCGCTAGTGTTGTTATTAAATCTTAGGAAGAATAAAAGGCTAAGTCTCTTTTAATCACTGGTGGTTAAAGGTACTTTGATTTATTGATCTTTCTATTGCTTAATGCTATTGTTAGATTAGATCTTTCATGCTGGGCTTAGATCATCTAATAATTAAGGTTAATTGGTTCGCTGGTGTTCTTTGTTAACCACACATGAGGAAAGATAGGAAATACTTATTTCCCTGATAAATACTCAAACTAAAATTAATTATCATTGGATCAAGGATCAGTCGTTAGTTCTGATGACGGATATCTCCTTTGTCTAAGCTAGTTATTATTGATTATCTTTAAGCTTAATCTTATTAGCGTTTTATTTTATTCGTGACAAACAAAGGCCCCCATCAATCTTAGTAGTAATTTACATACACTTTTTGTTGCCTTTGTCTGTGGATTGACTCTTATTCGCCCTACTACAAATTTAATTTTTAGGAGTAAGGTTTATTTTTGATAGCCCTCAATAAGCTCGTCAGAACTCGAAGAGAATAGATATGTGTGAGAGAGCATAAGCTCTCACGCTCTCCCTATATTTTTAGTACCAAAGAAGGATAGATCTTGGATAATATTTGTGGATTATTGCTTCATTACTAAATTATTATAAAGTTTAGAAACCTTATTCATAGTTTAGATAATATGCTTGATGATTTGTTTAGTGCCTATTTATACTTTAAATTAATTTAAAATTTGGGTACCATTAACTTAGGATTAAAGAAAGAGATTAATGGAAAACTATTTTTAGAACCAAATATAGATTATATGATTGGCTAATAAAGTCTTTTGGTTTAATTAATGCATTTAGCACTTTCATGAGGTTAATGAACCTTATTTAAGTGATTTTGGGCAAGTTTGTAATTATGTACTTTAATAATATTCTTATATATTAAGACCTTAGATGAGCAGTTGAACATTCAATAAAGGTTTGTATGTGTTTAAAAAAAGTTATATGAAAATTTAAAGAGCTATAATGTTTGCACTAAAAGGTTATACCTTTTGGTTATTTAGTAAATGTAAAGGGAATAAAGGTAGATAGAAAGAAAGTGAGAGTTATTAAAGAGTGACCAACAGCCAAAACCATTAGTGATGTTAAGAGTTTTTATAGGTTGGTTAGTTTCTGTACGCAATTTCTTAAAGATTTTAGCTCATTGAATGAAATAGTAAAAAAGAGTATATGATTTAAGTGAGGTGAAGGTCAAAAGAGATCCTTTAATCTATTGAAAGAGAAGTTCGAATCCTTTGTTAACTTTACCTAACTTTGCCAAAACTTTTAAGAATGAATGTAGTGCTTCAAGTGCTAAAATGGGGGTGATTTTAATACATGATAAAAAATAAATAGCATAATTTAGTGAGAAATTTAGTGGAGTATCTTTTATTTATCCTATTTATGATAAAGAGATGTATACATTAATGAGGGTCTTAAAGACTTGACAATACTACTTATAGCCTAAAGAGTTCGTAATAAATATGAACTATGAGTTATTGAAATATATTTGAGACCAAAGTAAGATAAGTAAGAGATATTCTAAATAAGAGAAGTTTATTGAGACTTTTCCTTATGTGGTAAAGTATAATCAAAATAAAGAAAATATTGTAGCTCATATATTATCTAGACATGCTTTGTTGAGTATTGCCATATTAAATTGATAGGTTTTGAGTGTATCAGAAACTTATATATTGATGATCCTAGTTTTAATAATGTGTTTAAAGTATATAAGGATTATGTTCTAGAAAGTTCTATAGGTATAAAGAGTACTCGTTTATAAAGAATTTATTATATGTGCCTCATAGTTCTTTGAGGAGTTGCTTCTAAGAGAGTCACATAGGGAGGCTTAATAGGACATTTTAGAGTTAGAAGAATAGAGATTTTGAATGAAAATGTATTTTGGCCACACATAAGGCTATATGTAGAAAGGATGTATAAGAGATGTGTTGTAAGTAGGCCAAATCTAGAGTGCAAACTCATGGTTTATATTTTTTTTTACCTATTCCTAATAAACTGCAGATAAATCTCTCAATGAATTTTATTTTAGCATTGCATAGGTAGGAATGATAAGGATTCAATCCTTGTAGTAGTGTATATGTTTTCTAAAATGAAACATTTTATTGCATGTCGTAAAACCAATGATGCATCATACATTACTTAATTGTTTTTCACGGAGATTATTAGATTGCACAAATTTTCTATAACCATTATTTCAGATAGAGATATTAGGTTTTTAATACTTTTTGGGAACTAAATTATTTTTTTCTACAACTTGTCATTCATACACTAAGGGCCAAACTAAGATGATTAATAAGATCTAGGAGCTTTGTTGCGTGTTATTTTGGTAGGAGTCTTGGGACTTAGGAAGTGTCTTTTCCTTTTATTTAATTAATTTATTATAGAATTATCCTTAAATTTACTCCATCTGATATTATTTATAGATTTAACTTGTTATCTCCTTTAGATCTTGTACCTATTCCTTTAGGTGAAAGAGACAGTCTGGATGGCAAAAACAATGTTAAATTAATGAAAAAGTTTTATGAGAAAGCAAGGATGAACCATAAGAAGAAGACCCTGAGATTGAGTTTGAGTACACATAGGAAAGGAGAGATTTCTAAGCAAGTGGAAGTCTAAATTAAAGCTAAGAGTATGGTGTTCATACTACCTTTAATGTTGCTGATTTATCTCTTTTTTTATTTTGTAGATGAAGATGTTAATTTGAGGACAAATTATTTTGAGGAGAGAGAAAAAGATAGAAAACAAACATTTATTACTTAGGAATAACACTAGTTTGGGTCAAGCTTAAGCTATAAATTTTAAGTAGGTTGAGGCCTAATAAGCTTGAACCTGAGCCTAATTAGACTTAGGTAGCCTGAAGTTTGATCAGGTCGGTCCAAGTGTAAATTATATAAAATAGTTAAATTTTATATTAATAAATTTAAATCATTTTATGCCAATTTCAAAATTTTGAATAATAAATGCTAAAACTTAAAAAAAACTGAAAATTATATAATTTTATGAGTCAGAAGATTAAATATACCAATTGTCTTAGAGCATCATTAACAATTTCAATACACTTAAAATATAATTTTATGAGTCAGAAGATTAAATATACCAATTGTCTTAGAGCATCATTAACAATTTCAATACACTTACAACTTATGTATTTGCAAACTTGTAAGGTTTAATAAACTCAAGGGAGGAAGGAGGAAAAGGAGTAAACCAAAGTGAATCTGAATCAACAAATTTCTTCCCAGAAGTACCAAATCAATATCATGGTTCTACACATACAATACACTTTATTCCCTCTAATATCAAACACAGTATGTATGTTATAATCCAAATGCAAAGGTCTTGAAATAAAATAGCAATCATCAATTCGCTCTATTATACCATATTATACTTACCCTATTAAAATAGATTAACAAAGGATATAGTGTAAATTAAACATGAGTTTACAAATTTAGCGAAAAGATATGCATATGCAAGGTATTAAAGGGAGACCAAATAATTGGTATTTTCGTATTTCTTATCAAAGGAAAATTGTAACATCCCGTTCTCATATTAAGGGTTAGAGCCCGGGAATACCGTGCATAAGAAATAGCAACGAGAGAATAGAGAAATGTACTTCATGCTTATGCATAATATAACATACATACACATGAAATTGATTACTGCACACATTATAATGATTTGTTCATGCACTCATTTGACATTTTATGGGTATAAATAATTTTTTAATGTGATTATGATATGAATTATGGTTTATATGTGTTGCCAGTTGAATTGGTGATAATAATTATTAATTTAGAATTTTTAGTGAAATTTAAAAAATTACTGAAATTTTGAGTATTTTTGGACTAGAAAAATGCCAAATGGCAAAACAATTGACAAATGGTAGTAGAATTAAGTGTCAAATGACAGTAGAAATAATTGATATATGATATTGGGATTTAATGACACATGTCATTTAAAATTGGGAGTCAATTAGATTAGAATTGGGAGATAATGGACTAAGTATTTAAATGATAATAGGTAGCTTAATTAGAAGACTTATAGATTGGCTCTTTACTTGACAAGTGGCATAAAATTCACCATACACCATTAACCAATGACACCCTCTCCTAGATGAAAGACTACCTTTATTGCTAATTGGTCTTTCACTTTATTATTTACTCTCATTTCTCTTATTAGTCTCTCATCTCACCTTCTTCGTGGCTTTCCCTTCTTCTTCATGATTTTTATTCACCCAACCATCATCAACGTTACACCTTACTTTCATCTATCAATTGCTACTTCCATCTTGTTGTTTCCTTCATTCTCCACAAGAAAACCCAACCCTACCACCCTTGAATGATGATGTACGTGTGAGAGAAGAAAGCTAGGGTTAAGTGAGATCTTGAAGAGTTTGAAGAATCTTGGAGCTTAATTAAGTAAGTAGCACTCTATTCCTTATGGGTTGTATGAATATGAAATAAATATGGTGATTAATTGATATAAAATGATCATGAGAATAGTGGTCATGATACATGTGCATCGTGGATGAAGAATGAGAACATTGATTTTTTGTTTCCTTTAGAGTATGATGAGTTAAATTGAGTTGATCATATTCTATAACGTGAATTAAGAAATGGATTATAAACGTCTTGCTTTTGTATATATATGGTGATTAATGATTCATAAGATGGTGTAGTGATGATTTGAGATAGAATGATCCCAATAATGGTATGTAAAGAAGTGCAAAATTTTGATTAGTGAATGGATGTTTTTACACTCTATTTTCCTTATATTAACATGGATTTCTTTGAATGTTATAGAGATGAAATAGAATGAGATCAAAGCCAAAGGAAAGGCTAGTGTATTGTCTTAAAATGAGAAGAAGTAAGATGATAAAATAGAGACAAAGTAAAGTTGGAAATGGAGTTAAGTGTGTGCAAAAACATTTGACATGTAAATGGATGTTTACTTGTTATGTTTTTTAGTATAATAATGTGTATCTCTTTGGTTGTTTTAAAGATGAGCAAAAATGAGTTTAGAGATAAAGAAAAAGAGTACTACGGTCTCTTGAAATAGGAAGAATCAGTGTGATAAGTTAGAGATGAAATGAAGGTGAAAAAGGGAGTAGAACATGTGCAGAAATTTATAATGAATGTGTATAAGTTTGAATGTTATGTTTTTGGATTGATGATCAAACATAGATTATAATTTGGTTGTAAATGATATTGAACTGAAATGGAAGTGAGAATGAAGTGGAAATAATGAGAAAAACAAGTTAGAAATGATAGGATATGCATAAGATGTGTTAGATGTGATTATAGAAGCTGGAAATCTAGAAATTGGCCAGTAAAGGTCCGTTAGGCAGACCTTCTTTAGAATTTCAGTGTTCCAACTTCGTTCATGTCCGTTTGGAGGGACATACATGTCCACTGGGCAGACATTCTCGAGATAGTTACATAAATTTGCAAATTTTACCTTTTAGACAGCAAAATCTCTCTTCGGGGTTTTACGGAAGTTGTAGAACTCGAAGTACTATTCGAAACTGTACTTGAATGATCTTAATCCGTCATCCATAAATCAGGTACATATATATATTGTGGACTTATCAATGCTTTCCTATGATACATTAGGCTTGAATGGAGCTTGAAATGTACTTAGTTTGATGTGGAAATAAGAGATAAAAATGAGTAATATGTTTAGGGTGACGATTGAGGATATAAACATAAGAATGGATTGTTGTATATCAAATGTTCAAATGTGGAATTTTAGGATGTTATGAGAACGAAGGCGAACCTACGATGGCTAATAAGATTCCATTAAGTTGAATAATGAGTATTAAGTAAAGATGAATGATAAATGGGATTTTTGTGATCTTAAGAAGCCAAAATAACCTTAGTGAATGATTGAATGATGTGTATTGGGTAAGAATGAATGAGAACCTGAATATTATGTGAACATAAAATTCTAGAAAAGAAATGATGAATGATTGAATTATGATATTTGAATGACCAGGTTCTTTAAGGTTTGAACTTAGAGTAAGCCTGACATACACAAATGATGTTAAAAAAATCAGGTGATGTGATTAAGGATAAATACCTGGAATAGTCAACATGAGCATGCATTATACATTACACATATAAATATGTGTATAACTGAATGTTTACGTGATTATGCAATTAGTAATGTGTGTACAATGTGTATTGCATGAAGTTGATACACAAGATTGAATGTCGGCAGCCAGACATTTCCAAATCACGGAAGCTAATGCTAATCTGAAGCGTACTGTGAGTCGACCTAGATGGTCTCACTTTCATTGTTTGTTCTGCTTTGAAATTTTGTATCGAATTATGTGATGTGAATGTGTTAATTTCTGGATAATAAATGTTCGAGACGTTTGATGCATGTAAAAATCATTAGAAGTGCTCCTTGAATGTGAATTTGACTGAATAAGTGTTTCTCAACTTAAATGTTGAATGCTGGACCAAGGTCCGATGATAAATGTGAATGAGAATGTGAACGTGAAATGTGAAAGTGTAAGATTGAGCAGAATTGACTGATTGAATACATGTGATGCATTTCATTACGTGAATGCATTATAACATAAAGACTGTTGTGACCGAAGTAGCCACCAAAAAAGATCTTAAAACTCAGAAAGTGAAAAATAGCTTAAAGCTCATAATGTGGTAAGAGCCTTTGGCTCATTATGTAAAAATGAGCCCTGTATCTCCAACGAATAAGAGACAGTTATTAATGAGCCCGGTATTCATATTGGATAAGAGACAGTTACAGGCATTCGGCCATAACAATAACAATTGAAAGTGAGTCTCATGATCATTGCATATGCATTTGATATGTATGATTTAAATGATTGAAATAAATAGTTTGAATGATTTCTACTGTGAAATATGAATTAAGTAAATATGAAGTGTATGTGACTCAACATGTTGATTAATGAAATGATGTGAATTACATGATTACATAAATTGATATGTTATGTTAATTGAGTGAGCCATCGAGGATGGTCAACTCACTGAGTTCGCAAAACTCACCCCAAAATTTGCAACATTATTTTTAGGCTCAGAGGAGACACCTAGTTAGACCAACTAGAGTCTAACCACTACATTTGAGTAAGAGATAGAGGTCGGGATCAGTTAGCGTCTGCATACGTTTTCTATTATTTTTGTATTAAAGTATGTATTCCGCAAATACTGTACTATGTGTATGTGAATAATTCTAATATGTAATGACTTTATGACTGAAAGTGTTTCGAATTTGTAAAGGGCTCAAATGATTACTAGAATTCTGCAATGTGTATATTGTTTGTGACAATTGTGATTGAAATTGTTATTAATAAAATGGGTCATTAATGATTAGTGGTTTTCTAAAAAATGTGTATGATGTTTGAAAAAAATTTACAATGAGTTCTATTTGACTACTCTAGCACGCCACTTTCACAGGGTATGTGTCCAAATATCCTTGGGATGTAAAGATACGTGCTCGGTGGAAGTGGGGTGCTACAAAAATGGAAGTTACATTAAATTCAAAATTAAGGAGAATCACGGTACTATTATCAAAACATAATTGAGCAGAGCAATAATTAATAGTTAATAACAAAAATAACAACTTTCAAAAGCAGATACTCACCAATATCATATATTAGGGTGTGTAAAGAATATAAAGTAGAATTTAAGTTTCCAAATGAAAAATGTTACAAAAAATCAATTAAAGTTAGAGATTAGAGTTGAGTTAAATAAGTAGAGCCAATAATATGGAGTTTTTTCTATTAACCTGCATAAAAGCACACAAGTAAAAGACTCACATCTTAGTTTACAAAATGCCAAATCAATCACGTCTTAATTTACAAACCTCTATGTTACTTACACTATAATATAATGAATTGCATATTTGTTAATCAGGTAACAACACTTGCCTTTAAATAGTTGTCTAACTTCATCTTATTGTAATAAGTCTTATCCTTTTTCCCTTAATGAATTCTTCAAATTCGCGACATAAACCGTCATTTGCTATATTAGTAATAGTTGAAGATGAAGCTAATATTAAAACTAAACTATTAGGATGCTGATCTTTTTCCATTTTTAATTAAAAATTATTAAACAAATCATCTAGAATTTTTTAATGATATCAATATGTGATTGAGCTTGATCACCACACAACTTCTAGTAATCAATATGTAGCCTCTCCATCTTATATCTCGGGTCTAACATAAAAATCATTGTCATGATATATCCTATTGTAGATCAATAAGAATCAAAATTCTCTATTATCTAATCTGGCATGATTTGTATCACCTTATTGGAATCAAAAATCCAGTCGGATAATGCTCACTTGATCTTGCATATGTGGCTAAAACAAATGTGCGAAGTTGGATATTTTGTTCCTAAGAATAACTTCAGTAACATTATGAACACCTTAATGTTCTTGGTTACTGACTCTAACCTCTTGGATGTTGAATTCTATCTCATCAGACAATCCAAAACTAACTTCTTTATACATGGAATACATAATTATCATGCAATTTTCTTAAAAATTTTTAACTCTTTTGATGTGGCACTCTAATACCCTATGTTACTTTAGATTGCCTTAACCTTTTCCTTTATTACCTCTAACCCATCCTTCACCATCAAATTCACAATATTCAGGAAACAACGTATATAGAATAACCTTCCACCAATCAACAAATCTCAACATGTAACTTAATATTTATTTTTTTAATCATAAGATTATTTGTGCTATAGTTGTCTGAAGTTCTGTTAAGAGCATGGTGTTGATGTTCCAATCCATTAAGAACTTGGTCATTATAGTTGTGAACCTTTTAAATGTATATGACATTAGCATATAAACAAACCTACCATTTAAAAGCACAAAGCAATATCAATTATAATACAATCAATAAGTAAATAGCAACAAAATCAAATAATTTTATTTACCTTATGAGTCAACTATTTAAAGTCCAATTATTATCAATGTAGTGTACCATCACCATGATCACATAGCCCTTTTTTCAATTTTTGGCCGTCCACATATTTGATGTGATAACTACCCATATCTGGATACTCGACAATGTCTTTAATATCAAATTTTTTTATCTTTGCAAATCTTGAAATTGTCTTTTTTCACGATATTCTAAGTTAGATTTTAAAGTTTTGTTGAAGTGAGGTAACAAAAATCCTAAAATTTTGGTTATCAACAATTGGTTGTTCATTACCAATGATCATCTTAGCTAGTAAAAACTTTGATAGTAGTTATAACCTATGAATCTCACTTTTCCTTTAGACTAGGTTAGGGGTAAAAAATTAACCTCCGAATACCATCTTCCTTCTAATATATGACTATATGTGTCTTTTTAAATAAGAGGTTTCTCATTTAAATCCTTGGACAACATTTTATGATAATACTTGAATTTGAACTTTTTAACTCCATCACTTGTTCTAGTATTGGTGAAGTGATTCTAAGCATCTCTTCTCAATAAATCGATTCCTTCAGCTTGAATTGTTTCTTCACTTAGTATATTGCTAAGGACCATATTAGAACTCTCCATTAGTATAGTGCTAGGTACTTGATTACAACTCTCAAATGAAAAATTATACTCATCCATCTAAAATATTGAACTAAAGAACTAAATAAGACTATCATGTAAGCTTTTAATAATAAAAATGTAACAAGATTATTGCAAGAAAAAATATGTAACAATAATGGAAATCTAATAGATATTGGTATCATTATTGGAAACAACAATGCTTCAATTAAGCTACAGTTTTAATTAAATTTATGCATAATTTCTCTTCATATTCCTTGGTTTTATAGTTTTAACCCAAACAGATTGAAATTGGACCACATGGTAGAAGGACTAGTTTTAATCTTTGAACTTAATACAATAATGTCATTGATATAAAGTTTTAAAGGACTTGCAGTTTGAGAAAAACTATCACAAAAATAGGTGCAAAAATTATAATTACGAAAGATAAAGATATGTTGCAAAAGAAAATAGAAGTCATAACAAAACACATTTTTAACTATTGTTCATTTTTCTATTCAATTATTTCTTAGTATAAAAAATGAATTGCATTTGAAGAAAAGAAAGTAAATAATATATTGATGTTTACTTATTTTGAACCATTTTTTATTAATATTATAATAACAAATGATGATTAACAAGTTGTTAACCTAAACTAGGAATATGAAGAACAACATAATAGGATAATAAAGCTAACCATACATAAAACAATACAAGAATAGTAGCATTATAATAAATAATAAATATTGACAAATTAAAAAGTTATAAATTGCATAAAGCTAATATAATCAATAATCCAATGAACTACTATATTGACAAAGACTAACATAAAGAAACCAAAATTATTAAATTTCAAGCCATAAACCCATTTTAGATTTAACAGAGGTTTTCTTATAAAAGATTTAGTTTCAGTACCGTAAAATCAAGAAATGAGATTTAGATGTTCATTATTTAGATTAGTTTTATCTTTTTTTTCTCTGTGGCTCAACGCTAGGAATCAAATTTGTATTTAGAAAGTGGTGTAAGTTAAGCAGAGTATTTCATTGCTATTTTTAATAGAGAGAAATGATTAAGGAAAATAATAAAAGTTGATGAATTAGGATTTTAAAAAAAATGAATTAGGCCTTGAAGGCAAGTCAAGAAGTCTTAAAATATTAAGGATAAGTCAACCAAAAGATTTAACTACAATACAGTCAATTATGAAAGAGCTTAAAACTCTGCATAGGTGAGATCCCTTGGAAACAACCCTTCATCTTTATTTAATCTCGCAGTCCAAGTGCTAAGGCAAGCTAAGTATGTGATTCGTTATAGGATCGATTAGGAGGCAGGAGCTGCGTACCTAAATCGTCACTGACTTATGCGTTGGAGACTATGGCTATGTATATGTCACATTACGCATTTCTCTGTGTGGCAAACTTGTTGGTAGACACCACTACTAGAACTTGTCATACATTCCAGTATTGAACTAAATAGGAACCATGTGGTAGTTTTTATTTTTGTGAACATATTTATAGCTGAATCAGATTTTTTTTATTGTAGAATTGGTCTTGGGAGGTGATTTGGTCTTGGAATGTTTTTAGTTTTCTCTCATCCCATATCACAGTGGTTATCGAAGATAAGGCAATCCAAAAACACTTATGCGCTGTGCTATTTGTATATTTTGGCTATAATTTGTATAGACTTTCCAGTTTAGTAATTACTCTATTTGCCAGGTATCTGTAGCAGATCTTTAACCATATGTTACTGATATAATCACAATCGAAGAATAAGTGTTCACCTGTTTCTTCTACTTGTCTGCATAGACATCACCAATTTGGAAGCTGGGTGTATTTGTTCAATTTTCCACTATTTTTAATCTTCCTTTCATCACAAGCCATAAAGTGAATGATGCACAAGGTTGAAGGTAGTTAGCCATATGTCTTTAGTCTATGCCAACCTAGGAAGATGTTTAAAGAATAATTCCATACAAGAGTGGTTGGAGAACCTACCATCAATCGTGTGCTTCTATATATGATTATCTTGTTCAGTGTTGCAGTACATACTATAAATTTCAATAGCTAGAGATGTGAGGATAGTAGCTCTCTCGATTATTCCTTTATATTGCAAAGTTGTAGCAACTGTGACTTCTAAAGGTAATGATCTCTTAAGTGGTTCAACTCCATTGTAATTAATAAAAGGTCCTCCCAAAAGCTAGTTGTCATATTAGAAATTGTTTGAGTTTCCATCACCTATAGGTGCAATGAAGTCTGTTTGGTGTTGGCCTCTTAATTTTAAGTGAGGTAGATTGCATGCGGGAACACTCTATAGACCATAGGCTTCGAGTTTTGATGAAGTAAATTTGAATCCATCTACACCATAAAGATTGTTTATCATCCATTAGTCTCCACAATCTTTTTGTAAGTAGCATCGAGTTTATGAACTTGACAGATTTAATTCCCAATCCCCCACGATCTTTATGGGCACATAGATCTTTCTATTTCACAAAAGTCTTGTGATTTGTTTCTTGATTTCCTATCCATAAGAAATTATTGAATAGTTTGTCAATAGCTTTCAACATGGAACCTATAAAAGCCAATTGGTTTACCCAGTAGATATTTAGAGAGTTGAGGAAAGAGTTAATAAGTTGAGCCCGTGCTGTACGCGATAGATGTTTATAGCTCTATAATGAAATTCTAGCTTGTATTTTATCCAATAACTTGGCATAATTGTTAACTTTCAGCTTAAAAGGAGAGATGGGAATGCCCAAGTATTTCATTAGAAAATTTTGTAATTGAATACTTGTTAAAGAAGTGATCTGTGATTGTAGAGGGGATGCACTCTTGGACAAAAAGATAATGCTTTTAGAACAATTAATTTACAGACCTAAGGCTCTTTGGAAGATTTTTAGGGCTTTCATAAAGATTGTGATTGAAGTGGCATCAACTTTCAAGAGTAGTAACAAGTTATCTGCAAAACAAAGATTGGTTAGTTTGAATCTGCTGCACTTAGAATGGTATTTGAAGGTCTTCGTCTAATCCACAACATGCACAGTGATTTTATGGAGTGTTTGCATTACTAATGCAAATAAGTAAGGAGATAATGGGTCCCCTTGTCGGATCCCTTTAGTGCTTGGTAGGTTGCTCGTTCATTAGTATGCTATGGGAAGAAGTGGTAAGGCATTCCTCAATCCACTTTATGAAAATACCAGGAAATTGCATGGCTTTCAAAACATGAGAGATGAAGGTCTAACCAACATTATCATAAGTTTTTCGGAGATCAATCTTGATGCAGCAGTTGGGCTTACTTTTCTTCTTGGAGTAGTTTGCAATGAGATCTTGAAGTAGGAGGATGTTATCCCCAATTGTTATACCTGGTATGTAGGTACCTTGAGTGTGACTGATATGCTTGTGTAGTATGCCTTTGAGCCTGTTAGCAATAAATTTAGAGATGATTTTGTACAAAGAGTTGCAATAAGCAATCGGTCTAAAGTCTGCAAAACGGGTAACCTCTCCACTCTTCGAAACAAGGGTAATAAAGGTATTGTTGATTTCTATGAGAAGGGAGCCATTAGCAAAGAATTCCATAACTGCTCAGATACCATATTGCCATTAAGAGCCCACGTTTCCTTAAAAAAGTTGACATTGAAACCATCAGGGCCAGGGGCTTTGTGAGGGTGAAGAGCTCTAAGCGTTTCCTTGATTTCTCGTATGGTTACAGGTCTTACTAGTTGGTTTGCATCATCTGGAGAAATGGTATCATTTAGAATATGTTTAAGGAACAATGTAAAAGATTGCGTTTTTATGGCACACTCATAATTTTGCTAAAGTAATCGTAGGTCCCCTTGTAAGAGTTAGTCTGAGAGTCAAGAATGTTGTTGTTATTAATTAGAGATATCACATGGTTTCTAGCCTTTCGTGACAAAATAACTTTATAGAAGACTGATGAGTTGCAATCCCCATGTTTTAACCATTCTAGTCTTGCTCTTTGTTTGGACAACGAATAATCAAATAATAAGGCTTGAGAGTAACTGTGTAACACACCCCTTTCCATTGTTTGAAGTTATTGATCTCCAGGATTTTTGTATTGTAGCTGTTGGATGGTTTCCAAGGCTTTCCTAGCCGTATCGACAAGATGATGAGTGTCACCATTATTGGAATTATATAAGTCTTCATATCTTGCTTGATTAATTGCATTTTCTTTGAGTATATGAATTGCTTAGTTCCATGGACGTCTGCCCTCAAAGTAGCCCAATTATTTCTTGAAACCCTCCAAGTTGCATTAGAAAATCATTGAAGCAGAAAGGATGAACAATTCTCTTTGATTCTAGTGCAGTGATAATAGGAGTATGATTGGATAAGTGATTGCTAGCAAATATCGAGTAGCAATTGGGAAATAAACTCATCCATCGTAGGTTTGCTACACTTCTATCTAACTTCTTCCTTATCAAGTTATGTCCTGCTTGCTTATTCGACCAAGTGTAAAAGTTTCCTCCCATTGGTATATCAGTACACTGAGCAACCTCCAAACAACTATTCAGATCCATGCATGGCATACATACCGATCTAGGTCTTTCAGCTTCCTTACCTCTTAGAATGGAATTGAAATCACCAGATAAGAACCAGGGATTAGAGTTAGAATCATCAATCTATTTGATGTGATTCCATAAGAATTGTCGTTGGTATGCACTATTTTATATATATATAAAGGAGATACACAGCTTATGTTTGAGTTGTCCAATAGTGATCCCAAAGTGAACCATTTGATCAGTTATGTTGGAAGAGTGGATGGATACTATTGAGTAATCATATAGAACAAAAATCATGAAATTCGGATGACAAAAGTAGTTGGATAAACTTTTCCACTTTTTGGGAAGGTAAGCCAACATATGGTTAAGTTGGTTTTTTATTAGAGTTTCCAAAAGGTTGGCCAAGATGATCTAGCTTTGCATGACGGTGTCCCTAATCATCAGGTGTTTATTAGGGGAATTAGCCCCCTTAACATTCCATATGAGAATATTCATATGGTCGTCTCCCCTAGGGAGAGTTTCTTCTTCCTATTCGAACGTTACCTTATTACCTTCTCAAATCTTGGATTTGGTTCAGTTAGGGTGTGTGGCTATTTGTTACCAATGGGGCAATGAATGTTGGTTTCCACTTGTTTATCATCGACCTTCAATGGGGAGCCAAAATCTGAAATTTCTCCAATATCTGCACTGTTCATGTTACTGTTCATCTCACTATTTGTACACTCCAAAATGGCTTGTTTATTCCTCTACAGTATGTCCTCCTTTGGATATGTTGTTTTTTCCTTTTAGAGTAGGTTGCTTGATGACCATCTCACCGCGTAGTTCTTCTCCCATCTGTTTATTTGAAGGTACTATGGTAACTTCTTCACCAACAACCACTTTATCACCTTCAAAAGTTAACTCTTTATGTCCAGCAATTGACAATTTCATTATGGAGCTCTATTATGCGAGTTTCATGAGGCGTTTAGGACTGTGGAAGTGCTATTTTGTGGTTAGGAGCATACTTTTCTTCAATATCCAATAAGAGCTCCTGGTAACCCCCTTTTTTAAAGATCTTGCCACTACGGATCCATTTCTGCTGATTACCAACTTGAGGTCGCCAAGCATATGTTACACGTAATTAGTCCTTAATGGGTTTTAGATCTTCATTTAATCAAAGGAATGGAATGACATTTGGTAGATAAGTGAGAGAGGTCACAAGCATGCATACACAAGCATAGTTGACATGTTTGGTTTCAACAGTAGCTTGATCAAGTGCGATAGGTCTACTAATAAAACTTGCTTGGTGACTTAACCCGCTCATCGTCCAATATTCGAGTGCAACATTGTGTAGGCATAACCATAAAGGGATGTTATCAATCTTCAAATCATCTAGCTTTAAACTAGATCACCATACTTGTAGCAATAACGGTTTATTTTGCACACACCACGAGCCAGATTGAAGAAAACGTTTAGCTTCCTCTAAACTAGAAAATTTGAACAAAAAAATGTCATCATTGTTCACCAAAAATTCCAGCAAACCATATCATTTCTGGGCATTAAATGCCCAATGTTTCATGACAGGGAATGTGATATGCTTGTTTATAAAGAATTCGACAAAGGTAGTTCGCCATCTTTCCACACCAGCTTTTAAAATATCTAGGGGAGAGGCTACAATCCATTTTTCTGTTACCTCTTTAGGTGGACAATAAGTGAGCTTTTGTTTAGAGTTAGAGTCACCAACAACCTGCATCCTGTTGCAGAGATTATTGAAGACGACAAAGTTTAACGTGAAAAACAGACAAGAAGAGAAGTAGAGAGCTGTTATACACAACGTTTAGAATGAAGATCAGAGAATAATCAATGTACATGAGAGTAGAGAATGATTCGCACGTATATTAAACGTGCAATCCTACCTATGTATGTTATGTTGGTTATGAATGAATGATGACGTTTTCTCTCTCTATTTGAATCCTCTTTGAAATTCTTTCTCTCTCTTTCCTTTCTTACTCGTAACAAACTTTGTCGTGAAAATATTCGTGTGCGTATATCAGGTGATAACAATTTCCTTAACATTTGGTATCAGAGTAGACGAATCTAGGGCTAACAATGGCTGAAGGAATGGGAGGAGCGGATTTTTGTAGGTTGGAAGACACTCTGAAAGGATTCATAGAAGCGCAAGGTAGAAGTGAGAAAATGTTTGCAGAAACACAGAGTCGGCATGAGCGCCTGCTTTTGGAGTTGCAAGATAGAAGTGAGAGGTTACTATCGAAGGTGAAAAGTAGAACTGAAAAATTGGAAAAAGAAATATAGGAGTTACGGACGACGATTTCACTGGAACTATCAAAGCAGGTGGAAGGGAGCAGTATATACGATCATACCCCGAAAAACACACACGCACAATATGATAAGGAAGGACACACTATGTCTACCAGGTTGAGTATAATCGAATTTCCTTCGTTCAATGGAGACAATGTCAAGCTATGGCTGTATCGTTGTGAACAATTCTTTCACATCGATCAGACACCAGAGTAGATGAAAGTGGACGTAGCAATTTTACACATGGATGAGTAAGCACAAGAATGGTATCGATTATTCCTCAGAAACCGGAGTAAGACAGAGGTGGTAGATTGGACCGAATTTACAAGGACCCTGAAACAACAGTTTGATGCTGAGATTTTTGATGACCCAGTGGGAGATTTCAAGGACTTGAAGTAGAATGGGATGGTGTTTGAATACTGTGCACAGTTCGATCATCATTCTAACAGGCTCTCTCTATCAGAGGAATACTTAGCTGGGTTCTTCGTTAAAGGCCTCAAACCAGAGATTGGTGTCGCAGTGAAGTTGCATAAACCAAAATCCTTGCATCAAGCTTACACATTAGCAAGGAAACAAGAAGCCATAATGATGTCCACAGGAATATTGATGATGAATCAGAACTAGGCTGCTCGGAAAATGGTTAATGGGAGGGTCTCTACAAACCTTCAGCACAGCCCCAGCACAGAAGGTATACTCCCCACTCCATCCTCAACGTTACGTTCACCTACAGTGCGACCTTATAAGACTTCAAAGCCCATTAGCAGTAGGGATTTTGATGAAAAAAGAGTGAAGGGTCTCTGTTTTTGGTGTAATGAGAAGTATACATTCGGCCATAAATGTCCGAAGAGACAGCTTCAGTTTTATGTAGTTGCTGGAGAGAGTGATAATGGGAAAGGGCCAATCGACCAAACAGAGGAGGACCAGGAGGAAGGTGATGTAGATGAGGAACATCCTATGGTTTCCATGCAAGCGATGACAGGGTTTTCTGGCGAGATGGAGTTCAAACAAATGAGATTGATGGGGATGCATCAACGAACATATTCATATACTCATTGATAATGGCAGTACTCACAATTTTGTGGACATCACAGTGGCTAAAAAGGGGACATTTAAACTCAGGGAAATTAAGCCGATTACCATTACGATAGGGGAGGATTAAAACTGCAGTGCACACAGTGTTGCAAGAATTTTGCATGGTCCATACAGGGCGTACCATTTCGGATGGATGCATTAGTATTATCACTAGGGGGCTACGATGTCGTCTTGGGAGTTCAGTGGTTAGTCGGATTAGACGATGTTCTCTGCAACTTCAAAACGCGGACCATGACGTTTAAGTGGGAAGGAAAGGTGGTGACCTTAAAGGGTGATCTGAAGGGTAAATCAAGGGTGGTTTTAAGCAAAGGGCTTCAAAAGACCCTACAAGGATCATCTAGCGGATAATTATTCATGATCCATCTCTCTACCCCAATCGAGTATCAGCTACAGCAAATGAGAATGACAGAGGAGCAAGGAAGCGTATTTGATGAAATTAATGTAGTATTGTCCAATTATGCTGAGGTGTTTCAGGAACCATCTCAGTTGCCCTTGAATCGCAAATACAACCACAGGATTGTACTGGTGGACGGCGTCGACATGATTAATGTAAGGCCTTATCGTTATTCAGGGGCACAGAAGGATATAATCAAATAGGAGGTTAGACAGCTGATGGGACAAGGTTCATACACCATAGCTTCAGACCGTATGTGTCTCCAGTAGTTCTCGTTAAGAAGAAGGATAATTTGTGGAGAATGTACATAGACTATCGGGAGTTGAACAGATATACTATTAAGGATAAATTTTCGATACCCCTCATCGAAGAATTATTAGACGAGCTGTATAGAGCCAGTTGGTTTTCGAAGTTGGATTTGCATTCGGGTTACCATCAGATCCGAATGCAACCCGAAGACGTTCCCAAGATAGCCTTTAAGAGATATGAAGGGCATTACGAGTTCTTGGTAATGCCTTTTGGGTTGACAAATGCGCGTTCGACGTTCTAACAATTAATGAACGAATTATTTAAACAATTTTTACGTTATTTCATTCTGGTTTTCTTCAATGACATACTAATATACAGCTCTTCGTTGACACTGTATGTAGAACACATTTCGGTGGCAACCACAAAGAAATTACAAAAAATGTTTGTTTGGAAGGGTATGGATCGGGACGTAAGGATTTATGTCCAGAATTGTATGAATTGTTAGAGAAATAAGTATGACAATTCTGCCTACCCTGGGTTATTGCAACCTCTCGGAATACCGAAGGGAAGCTGGAAGGAGGTGAGTGTGGACTTTGTGGAAGGATTGCCTATGTCGAATGGTAAGTTCGTTATATTGGTGGTGGTTGATAGGTTCACAAAATACTCTCACTTCATCCTTGTTAAACTTCCTTACTCTGCCAGCGACATAGCCAAATTATTTCTTAATAATGTGTTTAAGTTATATGGAATGCCTAAATCTATAGTCAGCGACTGAGGCCTGGTTTTTTTGAGCAAAATTTGGCAGGAACTTTTGTGATTATAAGGGGTTCAGCTAAAGTATTCGACGGAGTACCATCCACAAACGGATGGGCAGACAGAAGTAGTAAATAAAATCCTTGAAACGTATCTGTGTTGTTTTTGTGGAGAAACGCCTCAGAAGTAGGGAGAGTGGCTAGCATTGGCAGAATGGTGGTCCAATACCACTTATTGAGCCGCCATCAACACTACTCCGTTTGAAGTTTTATACGGTTACCCACCTCCTGTGTATACTCCGTATATTGTAGGAGATTCAAAGATTATGGAAGTTGATAGAGTCTTACAGAGTCAAGAGGCAATGCTTAACGTTACAAAGTTCTATCTACAGAGAGCCCAGAACTGTATGAAATAGTATGCTGACCGAAACGTACAAAAAGGGAATTCAAGGTTAGAGAAATGGTATTACTAAAATTACAACCCTACAAGTAGTTTTCGTTACAAAGCATGAGCAACCAGAAACTTTCTCCATTGTATTATGGTCCATACATGGTGATCCAACAAATTGGAAAGGTGGCGTATAAGTTGGAGCTTCCAGCCTATACCACAATTCATCCAGTGTTCCATGTATCATAGTTTAAAAAAGCACACGAAGGTCAAGACTGCACTACTTTATCGCTACCCGAGTTCCTGACACTGACAGAATGAGTTCTAGTGGCGATCTTGGACAAACACATCACCAAAAGACATAATCGAGCGGTCACATAGTGGTTAATCCAGTGGTTTAATGGGGAGAACACTAATGCCACCTGGGAGTATGTCTTCGATCTCCAGAAGCGGTTCCCTGAAATTAATCTGATAGACAAAGATGTTAAGGGGAAGAGATTGTTGCAGAGATTATTGAAGACAATGAAGTTTAATGTGAAACGCAGAGGAAAAGAGAAGTAGAGAGTTGTTATACGCCACGTTTAGAATAAAGAGCAGAGAACAATTAATGTACGCGAGAGTAGAGAATGATTTGCACGTATATTAAGCGTGCAGTCCTACCTATGTGTGTTATGTTGGTTATGAATGAATGGTGATGTTTTCTCTCTCTATTTGAATCCTCTTTGAAATTCTTTCTCTCTCTTTCCTTTCTTACTTGTAACAAACTC
>JANZXP010000004.1:13934638-13947399 GCA_027576715.1 Erythroxylum flavicans | reverse complement strand
GATAGCTTTTGAGTGTTCTGAATTTCTGAAGCCAATTCTGGGCTGATGTGGACTGAATTGGATTAAGTAGTCTTCTGGAAAAATGTAGAGGATTTTCAGAGTTTTCCATTGATGTATCATTTGCTGTTTTTGGATGTGGGAGTTGAGAGATGTGGGATGTTGAAGTTTGCTGCAGATGTTGTTAAATGGGTTGTGTCTTCTGGGTTTTGAAGCAAATTTCCGGGCTGATGTGGATTAAATTGGGTTAAGTAGTCTTCTGGAAAGTTATAGAGGGTTTACATAGCTTTCCAATGAAGTATCATGTGCTGCTTTTGGATGTGGCAGTTGAATAATATGGAGTGTTAAATTTTGGTACAGATGCTGCCAAATTTTCAATTTTCTGGGAAAAACTTTCGAGTAACTTTTGACCCTCTTAGAGTTTGAAAATTGCTCTTGGGGTCCCCATAAAAGTTGTAGATTTTCTTTTTCTCTTTTTGATGATATGAAGTATGTGATTTTTGGCCCATAGAGTGAAAAGTTGGAGTGTTTAGAGTTTCTGCTGCTATTAAAGTGTTCTTCATTTTCTTTGTTTAGGCAGATCTTTTTCAGTGGATTTTAAGGCTCTTAGAGGCCAAATTGTTTTTTTCATCCTTCAGGAACGTTGTATAGTTTTATTTTAGCTTTTTATTGATACCAAATTTACAAATTTTGGAGTTTTGAGTAAAAAGATATGGATCATTGAATTTTAGGACAGATGCTGTCAAATTGTTTTTGAATTTTTCTAGGCAGAACTTTTGAGTAATTGTTGACCCTCTTATAGTTTGAAAATTGTTCTTGGAGTCTTCATGGAAGATGTAGATCTTCTTTTTATCTTTTTGATGATATGAAGTATGTGATTTGTGGACCTTAGGGTGGAAAGTTATAGTGTTTAGAATTTCTGCAGCTATAAATGTGTTCTTTTTTTTGTTTAGGCAGATTCTTTGCAGCGGCTTTTAAGGTTCTTAGAGACCAGATTGGTTTTTGAATCCTTCAGAAAAGTTGTAGAATTTCTTTTTATCTTTTTATTGATACTAAATTTGCAATTTTTCGAAATCTGAGTAAGAAGATATGAATTTTTGAATTTTGCTGTTGTTTTGAGAGGTTAGACTCGCGGCCACTCGCGAGTGCGAGTGCTCGCGGTCGCGAGCGCGCGCATTCAGCGCGCTCCTTGTGACCGCGAGACGGTTGGGAGAGCGAGCAAGGCTCGGACTCACGGTTCCTCGCGAGCGCAGGCCCGAGCGCCGAGCGCTAGCCCCTCGTGATCGCGAGGGTGCCTCCTCCGCACGACTTTTTCAATCCGAATTTTTCATTTTTCTTTTTCTAAAATTCAAAAGGATACATTTTGATTTTTCTACCAAATTAAATATTCTTGGATTAGTTTTGGACATGGAAATATTTTATAAATAGTGGGAAAATATTTTGACCCTTCCTATGAATTTAAATTATTTGAAAATCATTATTAGCTATTTTTATTAATTCATTGTTATCTATTAAATTGTGTATTAAATGTTTTTCTGAAATTTTTGTTCTTGATTTATTTATTTTATTGTCTATGCTTTTTCTACGATCCCACCACGAAATCTACCGGGGTCAACCTTTATTGAATTTTCTTATGAGCTACCTCTGATTTTTTTTGGAGGTAGGTTAAATGAATTTGTTTTGTTTAAGTTTGACCTGGTGGGGAATTCCTCCCTCGTGGGACACGCGTCTAGATGTCACGTAGGACGTCGGGCTCGTGACCCGCCCTGGGAGGGGTTCCAGCAATTTTAAAAATGATAAAATAATCTTTCAAATTTACATAATTAAAGTTTGATCCTCCATTATAAATTATACCTTTTCAAAGATAGAACTTATGTGATGTAACAACTTGAATAATTAAATTATATTAATTCTAATTTTTTTAGTAATTAATATTGAGTATTCAAATATTTTTCTTTGTATAATACTAAAATTAGATTATAAAAACTAAAATTACTTCATATGTTATTAAAAAATAACTAAATTAAAAATAAATTTATTAAATGATTTTTATTATTTTTAAAGAAAAATAAAAACAAAAAATAAGTTTATCAAACCTAAATTAAATCTACATGTCTATGTTATATACTTAAAGTAGATAGATGCTTACAAATAAATAGAAAAGGTTTAAAAATAAAATTAAAATAAATGTTAAAATTTAAAAATAAATATTTAAAAAAATTTAAAAAATGAAAGTTGCCAATAAACAATTATTATAATGATTAAGATGCAGACATAGCTTGTACCAAAATTTGGCACTAATATAGTATAATACTTCTATCCATTAATACTGGATACAATTTCATATTAATTTCTTTAAAATTATAAAATAGCTCTTTATTTTTATATAATTAAAATTTATTCCTTATTATTAATAATTTTAAATTTAAACTTAATAACTTCATTTATTAACATTAACATAATCTTTTATTTTTAAACATAATAAATACTTTTGAAAAATATTTATTTTTAAACATATATATAGATATTAATTTAACTCTTAAATTTTTTTAATTTACAAATTTGAACCCAGTATTTTTTTGATATTTTGGTGTACTGGTTAGGATAACCTAAATTATTTAGAAAAATAATTTTGTTCTAGTTTTCAACCAGTATAGTACATTATAGGTGATATTGACTGATAATGTACAATATTCATAACAGTGCACTATTAGTCTCATATTTTATCTCTTTTTGGGCATAAATATTCTTATTTACTGTAATATGCTGACATTGTATTTTATTAATAAAAGTAATAAAATATGCATATACTACAGTATTTTAATCTGTTTAAGACTTTAAATTTAATAATATAAACAAGATAAAATAAAATTTTTAATCATGACTTTTATAGAGTCATAAGTGTAAAGAGGCTATGTTTCAATGTGGAATCTATAATAACAACAATGTTACTCATGTAACATATGTTTACATTATTATTTAAAGATATTAAACATGAGTTAAACTACAACTGATATTTATGTTATGTAATAACCAATCATTAAACAATTAATTAGTTTTAATTAAATTTAATGTGTTTAAATATTCTTAATTAATTTATTACTAATTAATATTGTAAATTATAAATATTAAATACATAACATATGATATATAAGGTAAATAAGACACTTCATATCACACTTTTATATTGAATAAAAATAAGAGAAAAATATATTTTAAATCATAAAATTTAGTCTAAATTTTAAAATTTAACAAATAAATACATATAATTTATTATTAAATTTAACTAGACGTCAATTCTCATTAAAGATTATTAATTATGCTTACGTGACAAGTCATAAGTGTTTTTCTAAAATACTATGACACATGCCTTTTTAGTAAACTTAGAAAACAAAATAATGAGTGTGATCCAAATATTATAATATTTAAAATTATATTCTAAGTAACATTAAAAACTAATTTGACCATCAATCAATAAAGAAAGAAAGAGTTACGTAATGTGTATTAAATTGATTTTAAATTATAATATTGGAAAACTATTTTTAGACCCATGAAAACTATATATAATTAAGAACAATCTATGCAGAATTTTTTCCTAGAAAATAAATTGAATCAAATAGAGAAAATGGTCTGCAAGTGGAGTTATAAGTAGGAGTAGGCTCCAAGTGAAGTTATAAGCAGGAATAAGCTCCAAGTGGATTACAAGTAGAAGCCAAAAACAAAAGCAGCAAAGCTAGCTAAGAATGGCTCAAGCAATTTTAATACAAAGGATAAGAGAAAAGTTCAAGTGTAAGAAGGAATAACCTATTGAAAGTCCTAACTTTGTGATGAGAAACTTTGCTAGTTGAGGGGAGTTACAACTAACGTATCTGGACATTCATGTCAGTATATAACTCTTTTAATATTGATCTTTTCCTTATTGATCAATGCATGGACTTTCCCTAATTAGTACCTAATGACAAGCTACAACTAAATTGAATATTATGCATAAACATCAGTTCTCTTATTAAGCTCTCCAAGTTAAGAAGCAAATGTTGGAAAATTCTCTAGCTTCCTTCTCTCTCTATCGTATACACCAAATTATTAATTGCTACTTTGTAGATAAGGTCTCCTTTGCATAAACTTCCTTTTTGATATATCTAACTAATTATCCCCCAAGTTAGTCACCTAGTGGAGAAGAGAGGTTGTAAAGCTTAAGTATCTCTTCCAACAAGAGAAGTTACATTGAAAGAAAAGATGATTGATTGACTCAACCTCTTGGGCATATAAGGTATAATAATTAATATTGTTGTGTTTGCTCTTTAATCTATCAATTATATTGAGTCTTTGCTTAATAATAAGCTAAAGGATAAAGGAAGCTATAAGATTTTCCTACTTAAACCACACAGTTTTATATCAGTGCACCTTAGGGCTTAAGACCTTAATAGTTTCCTGTAAGAAATGTTTGTGAAGCACTAAGAGCAATATTTCATCCATTATATTGAAGCTTCCTTACTAGATTTGAGTAAAGGAGTTAGCTACAAGAATTGGCTATTCCTTTTCATTAAGACTATCTTAATTGCTCTCAAAGACATCTCTAACTGTAGCCTTATCTAGAGGAGCATTAAGATTAATAATTCTAAAAGGAGGATCCCTATTACTTTAATTACCATTCCAAAAGCTTGTATTAGATACAATACTAATCTTATGTTTGAATTCTAATATAACTTGCTCTCTTAGCTTGAAATTATACATAAGATTCCATGAGGTGTTACTTTTAGATTTGATATTCTAAAAGCTCCCCTCCTTTAACTAATGAGATTGGATCCATCTCACCTATTGGGCTTGCTTATCTATAAGGATTCTCCACATCCTTAATAGGAATAATTCCTAAGCCCTCTTCCCACTTTGGTAAGCAAATGTTACTGTATTTAATATTTTTTATTAATCTTATTGTGAGATCATATGGAAATAGGAAATTCCTCATCATTTGTTCCAATGTCTTGATCAAGTTCTTTAGGAACATCTGATAAATGTAAATTGCATCAAGTTTTAAGGCATGGTTTGATATGTTTTTAGCCGTTAATTCAATCATTTAGTATGTATTTAGGTTAGAAATGTGTTAGTTTGTTAATTATTTATGTTTTATGTGTTTTATATGTTAGTACAAGTTTTTGAGCTTAAATATTATGTTTTTGAAGTACCTTGATGTGTTTGCTAGTATTTCAGGGTCAACATCGAAGAACAGAGGAGTTTCCGAGTCATTCGAACTAAAAAAGCGATTCACGATTATGGCATGTCAGGCCACGATCGTGACAAAAGCTCTAGATTTGGCTCACGATTATGGCTTACAAGTCATGATCATGACAAAAGTCCAAGGAATGGCCCATGATCGTGGCCTGCATTCCACGATCATGACAGAAGGCTCAGATGTGAGCCACAATCGTGGCCTACATTGAGTAAATGCACAAACACTCAAGAACCTCAAGTTTCAAGGGATTTTTTAGACCTTTCAGATTCTGAAAAAACCCTAGTGATACCTAAAACATAAGAGGATATAAAAAGAACAAAAAGAGGCAGATAGAGGAGCTTTTTGTATTAGCCACCTTAAGAAACACTAGAGAGAGATCATCGAGAGATAGAGTAAGAGAAGAAGGAAGAGAGAAGAGAAGAAGTAGTTGACTCAAATTTCTTCCCAGATTAGAAGGTTTCCCAATGTTGCTGCCTCCCATCATCTATTTTAGATTGTATTTCTTGTTATTTTCAGTTTTATTATTGTATAGAATTGGATTGAACAGTTGATGATAGGATTTAGAATGTCGAGGATATTCTAAACTCACCTTTGGAATTTTATTCTTGAATTAAAGAGAATCTGATTGATTATGTGTTTATTGGATATTGTTATGGTTTGATTCTATTATTACATAATTCAATAATAACCTGAGAGGGTGAATCGAATGAAAAACTATTGCTAGCGAGAGTGAGGTGATTTAATAGAAACTAGAATTAAATCAACTCGATAATTTGTGCAGAGAGAGATCTTGTATAGGTTTCTGATAGTTTAATAGGGAACGTCAGAACTAATTAAGGTTTTGGATAGGTTGTGAATTGAGAGATTGCAACCTCCATAATCTGATTAGGGTTTATGATTTAGGGTTAATGATTATAATTCGAGAGATAGTAATTAACCTAGGATAGTCTAGAACTAACAATCTAATAATTCATAATCAATTAGGTTAGCATTAAGGATAGATAAAATTTCCTTTCTCTCAATTGGTAATTTCCTTCGGTTGATTCTTGGATGTGTTGCAAATTGCTTAATAATTAGTATTTTCATGTTTCATTCTCAATTTGATTGATTAAATTAAATTCTCATATTAGTTTTGTTGCATCTTGAATTTATATTATTTGTTTATCGCCTTAGATTTTATCAATAGATTAGTTCCCTCCTCGTGGGATCGACACCTTTGGTACTATGCTATCAAACCATGCGCTTACGAATTATCGAGGGTTAATAATTAAAACTTACACATAACCAAACCACAATCAAGTTTTTGGCATCATTTTTGGAGAGACGATTAATTCATCTCTTTAGTCTAAGGCATTTTAGATAGTTTTCAATTTTTGTTCCTTCTTTCTACTTATGAATCTATGCTATTGCATGAACACAAGAGTTATGAGAAGTTCGAGTCATGTAGCTAAAACCTTAGAACTAGATATCACTTGATTATAACTATAAATTAGGAAAGCTCAATTCGAAGAAAAAGAAATCGTAAAAGCAATAATGGCTAAGGAATTTCAGCAATATTTAGATCATGGAGCAAACCAAGGATGCCAATAAAGAACCCTTATGGATTTCATGAGACTAGGGTTCAATGCGGCTAACCAAAGAGTAGCTAGGCCACCCATACAAGTAGCCTCTTTTAAAATTAAACCAGCCCTCCTAAACATGCTTTAACAGAATGTGCAATTATAAGAACTAATGAATGAAGATCTCAATACACGTATAGTAAATTTCCTTGAAATTTGTGATACCTTTCGATACCATCAGATGTCGGAGGATGCAGTAAGAATTAGGCTTATCCCGTTTACCCGAAGAGATAAAACAAAGGCTTAGTACCACTTGTGATTAACTATTTCATGCCTTTTTAGACAAGTATTTTTCCCTTTTCAAGACCACGTAGATTATCAAGGAGATTACCAACTTCCAGCAAAGTGATGGGGAATCAATCTATGAAGCATAGGAATGATACAAGGACTTGTAATGAAAATGCCCACACCATAACTTACCTAAGGGGTTCTTGTTGCAAACATTCTATAATGGAGTAACCCTACATACGAGAGGTACGATTGATGCAGCTTTACGAGGATCACTGATGAGAAAGATGGTAGATGAAGCAGAAGAGCTGATAAAGGAGATGGCGAGTAATAGCTACTTATGGATGAACGAGTGGAGTAGACAACCTACTACTTTATGAGAATAAAAAGGAGTTGTAGCTGTTGATCAAATGACGAAGATGCAAGCAAAATTTGATAACTTAACTCAACAACTCAACAACATGAAGGCTTCATCCTTAACTTCGATAAAAGTTGAGCAATTAAAGTGTGAACTCTGTGGACAGATGGATTATGATACGATGGGCTACTTATTGACGAAGGATAATGATCCAGAGTAAGCTAGTTATATGGGAGGTTAATATAGACAAGGAGGGGGAAATAATCCTTAACTTCTCTTGGACGAACAATGATGGAGGATAATTTAGACCCCAAGGACAACCAGGTTTCCAACAAGATTAACCGAGTTGTGGAATCCAAGTTGGATAGGATTTTAGACAAAATTGGAGGCAAAAAGGATATACATAAGAGGCTTGAAAGCAAGTTCGAGTAAGTCACTAAGAACCACGCCTCTTCAATACATAATCTAGAGGTCCAAGTAGGTCAACTAATAGAGGCAATTTCAACTCAAAATATAAGAACCCTTCCAAGCAATATCGAATCTAACCCAAAGGAATGAATCATGGCCATTACTTAGAACCAGGGAAAGAAACTCAAACATACGAAAGAAGATGGAGGCAATAGAGAAGGACAAATAAATATGGAATTCCTTCCAAGTGAGCTCGTAATTAAGCTAATAGAGGAACCTTGACCTAAATTTTTGTACGCTATTTTAGCTTAGCAGGAGTCAAATTCAAGCAAGATTTCAAGCTGAATTAAACAATGTTGAGGACATAATAGAACAACTACAAACAAGGCTCACATTAAGGGAATCAATCAAGAAGAAGGTTAAGGAGCTCATAGCGAAAGAAAACCCTAATATAGTATAGAAGAAAGAGGTCCTAGGGAATTTTGACATTCCTTGCAGTATCAATGGAGTTAAAATAGACAAGGCATTCACAGATTTTAGAGCTAGTATTAATATGATGCCTTATACCTTTAGTTAGAATTTGGGGGTTAGAAGAGTTAGAACCCACTACGATGCTAGTGAAGATGGCAGACAGAATGGTTATCGGCTGAAGGGTATTATTAAGGATGTGCAAGTACAAATTGATATATTTACCTTCCCTGCAAACTTCTTTGTATTGGATATTGGAGAAGATGTGGAAACCCTTATGGTCTTTAGATGACCATTCTTGGCTACTGCTCGCTCAATAATTAACATTGATAGGGGTAAACTAACTTTGAGGGTCAGAGACTATTAAATAACCTTCACTATATTGAAGAATGACAACAGTTCTCTGTTATTTCTAGTTAACATCAAAGAAACTGAATCTCAAGGACAATGGGAAGATATTGAGCATCCTAAGAATGCATTTAGAAAGAAATGATCATGTAGGAGAAGGCAAAGAAGGGTGAAGCAAAAGGAAGGTGGAACCTAAGGCATGGTAGCTCATGTGCAAATTATAAGATTAATGACTGCACTACCATTACACGATTCATTTGAACCACCTTGAGCATAAGAAGACTGTCGAGCTACCAACATTAAAAGAAGAGTTGCATAGGAGGCAACCTATGGATTATTAATTCAATGTTATTTCCTTTGACATTTAGATAGTTTAAATTTCATAGTTAGGTTATTTCATTTCCAAATAAGGTCGAGAAGGCATAGGACTTCGACATGAGTTAGATGATCAAGGAAGTAAGCAAAGAAGAGGTGAAAGGGCTATAAAAGAGTCAAGAAGGGAACTTAGGAATGTGTAGAATGACAAAAGAAGAAAAAATTTGGAAAATCGATGGCCTGCAGTAGGGTAAAATTGTCCCCGCAATTTTCAATTAAAATTTTTACCATTTTACCCTCCCTTCACCTATATATTTATTTCATACTTAATTCTTTCACTCACTTTCATTTTATCTCTCTAAGTTTAAAACCGTTAAATGATCTCACTCCTCTCTAACCAACTTCCAAGTTTTCATTTTATTCTAACTTCCACCTACTTACAGTCTATTATGCTGCGTATTAAACAGTCAGCAAAGCGCAAACAATCATCAGGAAGAATTCGAGTCTCAGGCCAAAGGTGAAGGAACAGGGCTGAAGATTTTGAATCACCCTTCCCAATCTACATAGAGGAGGAAGGTGTTCGATTCCAATCCCTTAATCTTAAACAGATAGTAGTCTCGAAATACTTTGATTTTGATATGCTTGATAGGCTAAAATTATGAGATAGGGTAGAGAGTTTAGCAGAAAGAATTCAGTGGAGTAAGTTCATACACTTCCAATATCTTGTCTACTAGGAGCTCACCCTTAAATTCTTCACTTCCCTTCAGGTCGAAACTAGTAACCCTAAGGAAATATGGGTTAGGTTCTGGGGATAACCTTATGAGCTGAACATTGAAATCATGTATGATATTTGCGATTTTCCTGAATATTCCATTGTCAATTAGCTCGATAATTTTTGTGCTTCTCGTTATTAGAATGAGCTCATTGGGTTAGAGCAATTCGATGCTAAGAATGCCCACAACAACATTATACAAACCTATGAGCGCTTGTTGTTATATAAATTCATGTGTCAAATGGTTTTTGACAAATTAGAGACCAATAAGTGCTTAACGAAGGAATTTTTTCTACTGTGGTGTATAGATCATAGCATCTTAGTGTGCACCTCCACATATGTGTTGAATGCTATTGTTGCGACTTTAAATAAAAGGAGCAACAATTTGGGTATAGGGTAATTGGTTTCGACCACTGCTAAGTACTATGGCATGGATTTTAGTAGTTTAATAGTCTACCTCCTAGATTTTCTAAATCACCATCACTTGTTGCATGCTAAAATTCTAAAGTCCCAAAACATGAAACTCCAGGACATCAGCCAAAAGACTCATTTAAAGATTAGGGTCAATTGGGCAAGTTCTAGTACAGTGCCACCTCAATAGGCAGAAGAGGACTCGACTAATGAGGAGTCCAAAGAGGAAGAAGACACAGAAGAACTTGGTTAGAAGAAAGTGCTCAAATCAATTTCCGCCAACACCAAAGAAATTATAGACACACTTATAGAAAACTCTAGAAGGATGAAGGAGATGGCCTGCACATAATGATGTCAAAGCTGAGATATACATTGGATTCATCGATAATTCGAGGCTCAAGGCATATAATTGCCAGCTCCGACACCATCCCCGCCTCCATCCCTATAAGGTTTTGTTTATAACCCTTTTCTTTTAAATTTAGTCTTTATTTAATCTTTATTTTTATTTTATTTTATGTTACTTCTTTCTATGTGTGTTTGTTTGTCTCCTTCTCACACTGAGGATGATGTGTTGTTCAAGTGTAAGGAGGGTTGTGTGTTTTGCTTTGAGTGTAAATTTTGCATATTATATGATAGTATGTTAGGTTACGTGTTATGACTTGTGTGAATGTGTCGATGGCTTAGATGGAATGAAATTGATTTAATTTTGAACATAACCTATTAGGTTGCGAAGAGTCATTAGCTCGCGAAATTAGTGATTTGGGTTCTTTGGCTAAATATGCAATTTATTAGGATTTAGTGTTAGTTTATCACCCTATAAGTTGTCACATTTATTCATAATTTTAGGTCTTTCGACTAAAGTAGCTTTGCTAGTATTTTTTCATGAAAACGAGTAGCTAAAGCAACAAGATAGGAATTAAATAATAATTAAAAACAATGTTAGTAAATTTTAAATAAATAACTATTCCGCTGGCCTTCAGGTTATGAAGAGCTAGTAGCCAGTTGACAACATGATGTAGCTGAGTAACCGGATCAACATGCATCAAATGCGTGCCTTCACGTCAAAAGGCTATAATGACATTCCAACCAAGCAACTTAATAAACCATGACTTAATCAAGTAACCGAATCAACATTCATCACCAATGTTTGGCTCCATGTAAAATGAATAAGTCTATGTCTACAAAAAGTAAAAAAATAAAAATAGTTTCTAATAAAACCTGTCAAAATTGTAAGTAGCTTAACTTTTCATGAAAATGTACTTAGGAGTAGTTACAAGGTTTGAATGACCAAATAATTATTAATGTATATGTACAATTAAAATGTAACACCCACATACCCCCTGGAAGAATATATGGATGCCACACAAAATAGTACAAACAAATTAAAACATTTGAAATCTTCCTTAAAAACCAATTCGGCAAACATACATTGTATTGCATTACAAGATGGATTACAAATAAAATACATTATACAAATTGAACTTATCACAAACATGTCTTAAAACCCAATCCATCCTATATTATAGTTATTACAAACCTTCCAAAACATTCCAACTGTTTCAATTATCAGAAACAACTCAAAAACAAATTCAAATATACATTTTGTCAAAACAAAACTCAATATTTTTGGCTAATGTGATTGTCCTTGTCCCAGTCTTTATACCCTTCTATCTAAACCTACATGGGACATTTCCACCATGCTAAGCATATAGCTTAGTGAGGAAAACTAAACATGATACATAATGGTAACTAACCCTAACAGTCATATGATAATGACATATACAAATCAGATCATATATAAAAGTGCATTCCAAACAATAAGTATTTCATAACAGAATATGCCAAAACATGATATATTGGCTACAAGTAAATCTTACAATTATCATAATAGAATATCATGATATCAGAATAGAACTTTTCTGTGTCAAAACAGTATCTAAATAAGTTATAACAAAACTTAATTATTTCAGAACATTGCTTAATTATAACTGAATTGTACATGTAACAGAGTATTAAAAAAATTAACTTGCTAAATCTGTTTTACAGAAGTGGGTAACGGGACCAAAATAGGAGATACCTAATGATATCACAGAACAAGAGAGACTTATGTCTCGACACTGAAGTGTCCTTATCAGGAGACACCAAAGTCTCAATATCAGGAGAGATTTATGTCTCTGACACCGAAGTGTCATAATCAGGAGACACCGAAGTGTCGACACCTTAAATGTGTCCAGGAGCAACTGCTGACCCTTCTAGGTATTCCTATTTACCCATGACTAGGACTTGACAATTTTTCAAACAATCCATTTCAAATTTCATAATTTTTATGCAAACCTTACAAATACAAACATGTGTAATTTTGCATCAATAGAAATGCTGAGTCATCAAACATTATGCATATGCACCCAATTAGCAAGCCCTTCCAATACAATCCCGACTATAAAACTCCTCGAGCAACTAATGGTTCAGTATTGTCACAATATTATAGAAGAAATTCCCAATTGACAATAATTCATATCAAATTCATAAAACATAAGCTTTAAGAGCTCATTCATTCATGATCACACCAAGCAATTCAACATTATGCTCATCATTAATAAACCCTAT
>JANZXP010000004.1:13896713-13929274 GCA_027576715.1 Erythroxylum flavicans | reverse complement strand
GGCACGAATTCGGGTATCACTGTCGATATCGGGTTCGGGTCCGGCGGAGTTGGGGTGTTACAGTTAGAAACTCTAGGACTAAGGAGTAACATTGAGAAATTGGCTACAAATATTAGTTAGGGTCGTTTAATTCATTGTGGTGTATCGATATAACCTATGATGACTATAGAATTTTTCACCATTGTGCACTACAATCCTAAAATGGACACATTCTAGTTTAGGATAGGTGGCCATGCATATAAGCTTGATTATATTGTCATTCGTGTGCTCTTTAACTTGTCTAATACCAAAGTTTTGGATGACCATGATGATTTTTATGTGGATGATTATTGGAAGATCCTTATGGGTGAAAACACTTTTGACTCTAGGAATGCACCCAACACTTTGATTCATAGCACTAAGCACTTACTTCTTCACAAGTTCATGTGCCTAATTGTTTTTAATAAAACTCAAAGAAATAAGTGTTCAACCAAGGAACTTTTCTTTCTTTGATGCGTGGATTGTAAATTTAAAATAAATAACCCTTATCATGTTTTTTTTAATTATTGTGAGTTGCATTACTAAGAAAAGCTCATATTTTGGCATAGCTTACAATTTTACTACTTTGGTTTTGTATTATAATCTTAATTTGGATAGTGTACGCACAGCTATACCTGATATATTTTATGAACCTTATTTGAGACATTCTAAAATTTTATCCTTAGACGTGCACTACTATTAAGAACAGGAAAGGCGGGGATGTAGAACCATCCTCCTCTCAGTTGAAGAGGAACTAACCATAGCAACAGATGTCGACAAGTTCCAGTAAAGCCTCAACCAAATGGCCAAAAACCATCAACAAATGACACTGCAAATTAATGAGCTTGGCACCCAAATGAGACAAGTGCATAAGGAGCAGTGGTACATTAAAAAGAAATCCCTCAAGTTCATCTGGATGAAGAACATTGAAGTCCCTTCCCCTACACCTTCGCCACCATAATCTCCATGAGCTTTCTTATCCTTTACTTTTTACGTTGTTTTATTTACCTTGTTAGTTTTTTTACTTGCTTGTTTGTTTGATGTTAGGTTTTGTGTTTTAGTTTCCCTTTGTAGATGTCTTGTCACATTGAGGACAATGTGTTGTCCAAGTGTGGGGAGGTGACATTTGTTTTATCAATTACATTGTTTTAGCTTGTTTTAGTCACTATTTGCATTTTGTTAATTAGGATGCATGTTTTAGGCATATTGGTTGTTGATTTATGTTGTTTTGTGTTAAGCAATAGAAACACACTTGAATCATTTTGATTTGTTTTGTCATGAGATTCGATCATGATAGTTAGAATGAGACTGAATGCATGCTTAAACTCGGATTAGGCTACTTGAGTAGAGAGTGAACCATGTTAAGTGATGAAAAGTAGTTGGTTGCATAAGCTTACTCAAAATTTGACACTTGGGCAATAGAGGTAGTGTAGAGATGCATAATGAATTTTCATTTAAGCCAATGTGAGGATTGAGCCTATATGACTCCATCTATAGTCATTTTATTTCTTTATTTATGTGATGCTTCCTTAGGTTATTACCTTTAGAACTTGCTTTGAATCGGTTCAGTCTATTGGATGCATGATTAATAGATATGATTATGGCCCTTTTTGTGTTAACCTTTGGCTTAAATGACCTACCTTTTATTATCCCTTATTACCCCTGTCGAGCCTTAACCCT
Organism: Erythroxylum flavicans; assembly: GCA_027576715.1. Taxonomy (NCBI): domain Eukaryota; kingdom Viridiplantae; phylum Streptophyta; class Magnoliopsida; order Malpighiales; family Erythroxylaceae; genus Erythroxylum; species Erythroxylum flavicans. Next base: position 13,927,576 of record JANZXP010000004.1, on the reverse strand, counting down.
TTTGTTTCTTAAAAATAACCCATATCTTAAAACCCGAAACCCCATTAGCCTACCCATTCACAAGCTTAGTAGAGTATTAAGTGATGCATTAGTTTGGGAATTTTGCTACAATTTTTTTTCGAGATGAGTTGAGTGATACTTCTGCTCTTAGATCACATTGCATTTAGTTTCTATTTTGTTCATTATTTCTTCAATTTTATGGAAAAAAAAGAAAAAGAAAAAGGAAGAACATTTTTGTACCATTAATAAGTATGGAGTAGTAGTATATTTACATTTGTGTATCTCAAAAATATGTTTTATTATCCTTTTGTCCCCTGTTACTTTATGAATGCTTGTGTTAAACCCTTTACCTCTTTTAACCCACCTTAACCCTTACCACATTACAACCCGAAGCAAGTCCTTTTGATCAATTTATGTAGTCATTGTAGAGGAGAATTGGTGTATTAGTAAGCCTATGGTAATGTAGTTTCCTACAGGAGCTTGAGCAAAAAACTAGCCATCAAACACTTGAGAGAAATGAGTGAAACTATAAGGAAGATTCATTTTTTGTTTGTACTTATCTTTGAGTGATGGTGCATTAGTTGAGTTTGGTTATGTACACTAATGAAAAGTATTCATGATATATATAGGAGCTTGAAATTTGAGTTGGCCAAACTTTGAGGGATTGCATGTTTCGATCTTTGTGAAAATGAAGTGATGGAATTGATTGGTTGTGTTTGATTTTGCTTGAGGATAAGCAAAGATTTAAGTGTGGGAAAGTTGATAGTTATGTAATAGTGTCTATTTTGTTGGCATGTATTTCTTGCATAATAGTATATTATTGTTGTGTTTTAGGACTTATTTTGTATGTTTTTGTTTAGTTTGATCTTCATGGTTGTTCTTTTATGTTTGATGTTGATTTAGGATAATAATTGATCATTTTGATGTAGGAATGGAGGGTGGCCACCTTTGTGATTGAGCTAGGGACTAAGAGAGGAGAAGAGAAGTGGAGTAGTTATAAGACAAGAACCCACGATAGTGGTATTCATGCTAATTCCCATGATCGTAGGATCCCTAACCTGAAGAGACTCGCAGGTTTCACTTTTTTTTTGAGGTTCTTGTGACTATATAAGGGCATAAATCCCTAAGGTCGAAGGGGGTTATCGTGAGAACTTGCCTCTTTGAGCTAAAAAACAGATTTAGAGCTTAGAGAGAGGTAGAGAATCAGGATTTTCATTCTAAGTTGGGTAAAGAGCACATCAATTCTAGTTTTCCCATATTTGGCCAAAGAAGAGGAGGAGGTTGTGTCATCTAGTTCTTATTTCATTTTTCTCTTCTAGAATCTTTATTATAGATTTTTCGGTTGTTGGGGATGTTAATGACATTATGAGTGGCTAAGTTATTTGTAGGGATTACTTTTGAACTACTTATTGAACTCCTACTTTGTTCATTTTATATTTATTAAATTGGTTCTCAAACAAAGCAGCCTGAATTAAAGTAGTGTCTAAACACAATCTCTGAGGGATCGATATATGTTCTTTACTATAAGTTTCACCCCATATACTTGTAGTTTTGAGGATAAAACTAGTGAATTGGTTTTGCAATCAACAGGTTACTTAAATAGGTTACCATTTCAAATGAATACAAGCACCACTCTTTAACTTTTATCTTTGTACTTAATTTAAAGTTAATGGAGTGAATTTATTCCATGCTTTGTTATTCACCCCCTTCTTTTTTTTTGTAAGAATATTTAAAATGCTTAAAAAGAATCCAATTATAACTCGTTGTATAACCAAATTATATAGAAATTATTATAGTTCATATCAAGTATCCATTTTTAAAATAAATGAAGAAAATTAAATTCCACTTAATCATTAAAGATCATAACTATTTTCCTAAATAATAAAATCAAAATAACAGTCAAACTTATAACGAATCATCTTGATCATTATTCTACAAATAATTTCCTATAGTTTCTCCTATTAAGATAATTATAATGAAATTGATAAGTATAACAATTAATTTTCTGCCACGAAACTTAAATTGAAAATTGTCCTCAATGTATACAACATGAAAGAGTAATGAAAAGCATTTAAAACAATGCATGAAGGTAAGGATAATTGAATTTTGTGATTCAAGTTGAAGTTTGAAAGGACATGAAGTGAATTTAATTAAATTATGAAATAATACAAGTAGTTAGTTATATAGAATTTTGATGACCCTTATAATGAGATAAATAAAGGAAAATCTTACATTTGATTTGTTTATAAAATTTTCATAATTCAAAACTATTTGGACAGAAATCATGGAATTGATTTGCTTGAGGATAAGAAATTACATAGGTATGGGGGAGTTTGATGTGTGCTATGCATACATTATTTTTAGCATTATTTCACAACACTTTGGACTAATTTAGAGGATTTCATACTCAAAATAAGAAATATGTTGTTTTAGGTCTTATTTCTTACTCTTTAAGGAAAATGAGAGAATTTAAAAAAGAATTAGACTAACTTAAAGCAACTTTAGAAGAATTGAAAGGGGACCATAAAACATTTCACATACACGCCATTGTATTAGGGTCATATTCCAATATTTTAGCATTTGTTTCTCCTTTGTCACCCTAGACACCCTCGTGTTACCCCCTAGATTAAGAAACATAGATCTTTCACAAACCATTATAGGTCCTGTGTTGGTGGTGAAAATCTTTTAAAAAGTTATAAAATGTGCTAAAAATAACACCACTAATAACGTAGTCTTATATTGCAATGTGTTATTAAAGATTAGTTCAGATTTAAAGAAAAAAGGGAGAAAATAATAAAGACATTTTTAACCAAGAGATAGTTTGAAAGCATTTAAAAATCATTAGAAAGCCATCTACATTAGTTATTGATCAAGAACTAGTCAATCTTAGGAAAAAGACAAAGATTCAACAGGACACATCAAAGATTTAAGATTCAAGACTCATGAAAATTCTTTTTTTAAAATTCTTGATTTCTTGTTTTTATTTTATTATTTATTTATTTAGTTATGAACTAATTAGGATATAGATTAATATGGAATCTTATAGTTTATATGTTAAATTAATCTTTGGTTTAATGAATTCCTATTTTTCAAATATATGTTTGTTTTTATAATTGATAGAATTAAAAGAAAAAAAGTCAAATATTTAATTATTTAATTCATGTATTAAGATTCAAGAGATAAGATATACATCTAGGTCATAACTTGGATAAAGAGGGTTAAGAATGAGTTACTAGAGAGAGAACTAGAAGATCTACCTCGGTTCAAGTAAAACTTGTCAAGAGGATTAATAGAGCAAATTAATTCATTCTTAGGTTGTATTGATTTAAAAGGGATTTTAATTTACTAATCTAAGGGAAGGGGTTATATGTCTTAAGAGAGAATATAATTGTAACTTAGGAATCCTTACTAGTCCAAAAAACTAAAGGTACTCATTAAATCAGAGTGAAATCAAACATAGTGGAGCCTTAGAGAAAACCTTAACTAAATCTAGCTTATTCATAAATTACTTAATCTTAATCATTGCTTTATTTTTCATTTAGATTTATTTATTTTATTTTCTTCTTTAGTCATTCATAATCGTTAAGTTTGTGAATAGTTGGTTATTAACCGACAATCCTTTTATGATCGAACCATATTCGTGAGTGTTAGCTATAGCTATGTCATGCACTTATAGTTATAATAACACAATCAATGGTAAGTAGTTAAATTCTTGAAAGTGCACTCATTCTTCCTCAAAAGTTGCGTGAACATAAAATTCTAGAAGTGAATACCATTATAACTAATGATTGAATGTAGTACACCAAAATGGGAGAAAATGTTCCTCTCTTAAATTTCATTATATTGGTGCCAATGTTGTTGGAAAAATCCTATATTTTTACCTAATTTAAAATATAATCTACTACCATAAAGATGCAGCTATTGTTGTAAGAAGAAGGAAATGATCTCATAAAGTCTATATCCCATACATTAAATATCTCTACTTATAAAACCATATTTGAAGGAATCTCGTGTAATCTACCATTATTTTCTATTCTTTGGCATTGGTCACATGTTATCACAAAACTCCTAACATCATTGATTATTATAGGCCAATAAAACCTATATTGCAAGACTTTAATAGTGATCTTATCGACACCATAATGGGCATTAAAGGGAAATGAGTGACATTGACGTAGAATTCGTCTTATCTACTCCTTAAATACACATTTGCTTATGACCCAATCAAAAAATCTTAAGAATATTGATTGATCTTCCTAATAGTAAAATTTAAATTTGAGAGAAATTTCTTAATTTAATGATATAGAAGATCTATTGTGACAACTCTAGATACAAGGAAGTTTATAAAATTTACAAACTAAGGGGCTTCATTATAGTGAACAACTTAAAGCGTCTCATTAAAAAATGGATCATTGATAGGTTGTTTATTTACATGGCCTCCTTACTCTTGTATCGATAGGCAATTTGCAACAAAGTTATCTAAACCTTTATTGTGTCTAATTTCAATGTCAATTTTTTCAAGATGGAATCCCAAGAATTAATCTTGTTTTATCATCCTTTTTAGATAATTGATATTTCAGTGATGAATGGTCAGTATAAAAAATCACTTTAGAATCTATAAGATAAGATCTAAACTTCTAAAAAACAAAGATTGTAGCTATAATTTTGTTAGTGGTAACAAAATTAGTTTAAGCTTAATTAAGAACCTTTCTATTATAATATATGACATGAAGTTTCTTATCTTGTTCCTTTGCCTAAAACAATCCCCATTGTATAATCTCCAGCATTTAATATCAACTTAAAAGGGAGTTTTGAATTAGGTGTAGCTAATTGACTAAAAATGAGTTCGTCAATATTCAATTACCTCAAGGACATGATATAGCTATAGCTAGGATTAGTAAATACGAGTCAATCCTATGAGGACAGTGATTACTAGTAGTTACTGTTATTCTATTATCTAATCTATGAATTGATTGTAAATTTTAATTAAAAGAAAATAAACCTAAAGCAAGTAAAATAAATGGATAATAAGATTGAATCATAGAATTAAAGAAGCACCATGAAAATCACTGATATCAAAAGATTAGTATCTAATTTTCAAATCCCCCTAAACCTTTAATAAATTGATCTTTTATTATCCTGTTGTTTTATTGATTTATTGGATAGTGGAGATTCCTAACGTGTGCTAATATCTAACCTTGAGTATACTAATAACTAATCCTAAGGTTTCAACCAAATTACTAAGGTTAAAGTTTATAGGATTGCTTTACCAAATTGTGAATACCTCTATTAGGTTTGAATCTAATCAGGAAGATCTATGTCATCCTATCTCTATGGTTGCAATCAACTCCATCCAATTATGACAGATCTATTCATAAACATGATTTTTCAATCTCTATGTATGAAATCAGGTTATGATCTAATATTTTGGATTTATTAGAACATAAATAAAACATATAACTGAATCACAATATTTCAATCAAACCAATTGCATTAATAAAAGAAACAAATCATATTAAAGTATCAGCATAGGGTTCATCTAACCTAAATACTAACAAGACATTTAGTTACACATGATTGAATACGAAATCAAACATAGATAAAAAGAAAAACCAATTGAGAAAATGGGTTCATAATTCTAGATCTTTCTGGTTGTCTTCTATTGAATATTATTACGATGTAAAGGTTTGATCTTGTAATTAAATGGATATTTGGTTGAATTCTCTGTGTTTTCTTACTTCTCCAAATCAAATATGTGTTTTCATTCTTCTCTGGATCAAAATCGCCCCTTGAGCTACCTATGAGAGTTTCAAAACACCTTTAAATGTCTCCTCCTTCAATTTCCTTCAAAAACTTATTTTATATTAAAATCTTTATAATCATGAATCTACACCACTTGGGGGTACGGGTTGATGCACGACTGGTCTTCTATGCTTTGAATCTTCATTTTATACCATGTTTTCTTTCGAATTCTTCTCTTGTTAGTCCATAAAGACAATTATACTATGTAAATACACTTGGAGTGAATTAAGTACCAAATATATGATCAAAGTATACTTTATCAAGCAAAAATACATCAAATATTAGGTATAAAGATTATCATTTATACATCTATCAAACATCTCCACTCCCCCACACTTAGCTTTTAACTATCCTCAGGAAAAACATCAAAATTAAAGTTACAGACCCAAACATTTACTCATTTCCCATATTTCCTAAGAATATATAATAATAAGCAAAGATGAATAACTTTTAAAAACCATAGCCAAAAATCAACATTCAATGCTTCTACTCATGATCAATCAACATTCATTATGTTTATAAATTGAGAAATGTAAAGGTAAACTTAGAAAACGTGTGTTTAAATCAGATATATTCATGGGTACACTCAAGTACCATTCATAATCATAACATTCCATAACTTTGCATATCATTTCATTTCTTCACCACTAGGATTCGCATGCATAATCATAAATCAAAGGACTTTTAAGGTTATAATGTGGGCAAGGGTAAGGTGAGATATATTTAGATAGTGTAGCATAAAAGCCATCAGCTAGTAAAACAAGAAAAACACTTAATATAACATCAAGCCTAAAAACCAACATTCATTCAACACTGGGTACCATCAGTTATGATGAATGCAAAAATTACATTTCATAGCTCAAATTCAATATCCCACGTCACAAACCACATGAAGCATAACTAAATAGAAGGGATCACTCGTAAAAGCCAATGATATCAATACATTGAATCTATAAGGAGTGATCCTTCAAAGCCACATCTACTTTATATACATTATAAGCAAATCACCCATTTAATACAACTTTGGGAGGAGAAATAAGCATGAATAACTTTATAAAAAAATTTATTTTCTCCTGAATATTTTTATTCAAACATTTTTTCTTTCTTTTTTCTTTTTCTTTTCCTTTTTCTTTTGCTTTTGTTTGTCTTTTTTTCTTTCTTTCTTTTTCTTTTCATTTGAAAATTAAAAGAAGCTATATCAATATGGGAATTTCATTGATAAGATAAAAATAACATCCCAATAATTATAAAAATCCCACACATATGCGCACCCCCACACTTATACTCTTGCATGCCCACAATAATTAAAAATCAACAAATACTCCACTAGCATATGCTTTTAATTGCCTTCATATCTTGATTTTTTCTTTAATTCATTAACTTATTATGTGTTATGTGCAGGAGGGATGACTCGAAACCCTAAACCTAGAGAGGAGTGTGGTAGCAGAGAGACATTACACTACCACATATTACAACATTCTCTCATTAGAGAGGGACACATGCAAACTCTTTTGGGGACCAAACAGATAGAGAGAAAGAAGGCAGAGTAATAGAGAAGAGCTTTGGCTGAGAAGATAAAAGAGAGAAAGAGCAGTGAAAGGAAGCAAAGGTGGACGTAGAGTGAGTAATCGACCATCCGAGTGAGAATAAAATAGAAGCTAAAGCTGAGAGCTAATGTAGGAAGCTTAAGAATAGCTAGGGATCATCGCATCTCCCTCATCTGAACACTCCTTTGCTCATTTTGTTTATTATTTTTCTATTTTACTTAATTTACTCCTCTGTTAGTTGATGAACTCATGCTCTATTAACTTTTGATAGTTTACTTTAGTTATTAACTTAGTCTATTACTTTAATACTTCTTTTATACTGATCAAGATGGGATTCAAGTATTTAAATATGATGAACCTTATTATTTCCATGATGGGATGATCTTTTTTCTGGAGGATTAATTTAGCTATTTTAGTTAAATTTATATGATTGAAGGACTAAGGTGTTGTCTTATGTGTTGCTATAGTTTTTGAACTGAATGGATGTAATAGCATGATCAAACTTTGCATCATTTTGGTATTAAAGGAAGGATCGAGAGAAGAAGTTTAATATGGAATGAGAAACTATAGACGCTTAGGTTAACTAAAATTTATTAACTTAAGTTGTAATTATTAGTCAGTTTTAATAAATAATTTGGATGTTAAACTTATTGAATATGAAAGTTAGATTAGTTTGTTATTTGAAATGATCTTAGAGCCCAACTATTAATTTTAGTAAGACAACTACCCAATCATTTTTCCTTATTCATACATAGGAGATTAAATTAGTGAAATTAATTCTCAAGAGTTTTCCACTTCGATTAATCTATTCATTTTTTCTCCAAGATAATTCCATTTACTTTTTACTTTAAGTTTGTGATTTCCTTTAATGCCTTTACTCAACAAATTGGGATAGTGTTTAGGATTGGATCTATTTTTTTATTTTTATTCAAGGTTAATTTAAGTGAACCAATTTTACCTCCGTGAGAGGTGGCCCTCGATAATTACTACAACTACCTCGTATACTTTGAGTAGGATAGCCTAGGTACTTTTAGAACTTAATTGTGCACAAGTTTTTGGCGTCGTTGCTGGGGAGATGATTAGTGTTTGCACCTAATTTAATTTTAATTGTTTTATCAATTATTGTGTCTGTTCATGTATACAATTTTTTCATGGAATTTCATTAATTTTTTAGTAATTTTCTTATTAGTTCACAGTTGTTTTTATTTAGTTTATGCAAGGAAGGAGGTCTCGGGAAGGCGAACTTGTTCCTTTTATTAGCAACATACATCAGATAAGAGAACTTTCAAGGGACTTTGAAGACAATTTTGAGGGACCTAAACCAGAAGATCAAGAGATGGGTGAAAGACAACCAGTAACGAATGAGTATGCCAGACTAGTAATCGGCACTGCCACTTCGTGCATTCGACTGGGTGAGGCAGTTATAAACTATGAATTGAAGAGCATCCACTACAACATGCTATCTTTTTCTATGGGGTTCCCAATAAAGACCCTTTAAACCTCATTTGAGAATTCTACACCACTCTTCAGACATTTCGTTTGGATGTCCTAAATGAAGATCAACTCAGGATGATGAGGTGCTTCCTATACACATTGAAGGATTAGGCCAAGGGATGACTGATGACCCTTCCACCCAGTTCATTGACTATCTAGGAGGAGAAGTACAACAAGTTCATATGAAAGTTCTATTCCCACTAGAAGACTTTTGAGTTGCGGACAAAGATAGATAACTTCACTTAGATGAAAGGGAATGCTTCAAATTCTTGCTCATTCAGTGTCCATACCACCATTTTTACTCCATATGTAGAACTAATTCTTTTATGAGAAATTGACGTAACAATGTTAGTATTCGGTGGACAATCCACCAGGAGGAGCTGTGGGAGAGAAGACTGCCAAAGAAACATATGAGATCTTTGAAATGTTGGGGGCCAATTCTCAACAAAAGAGTGTGAGAGGAAGAAAAGATGGAGTTCATGAAGTGAGCTTGATAAGATTAAATTGCATCATATTTTGGGGCATGGTTTGATAGGTGCTTAGCTGTTAATTCAATCATTTAGTATATGTTTAGATTAGAATTGTGTTAATTTGTTAATTATTTATGTTTTAAGTGTTTTATAGGTTAGTACAAGTCTTTGAGATTAAATATTATGTTTTTGAGATACCTTGATGTGTTTGCTAGTGTTTCTGGCATTAAAGAACGGAGGAGTTTCGGAGATATTTAGGCCCAAACAACGGCCTACGATAATGGCATGTCAGGCCACAATTATGATAGAAGCTCCAGATTTGGCCCATAATCATGCCCTACATGCCACAATCGTGACAAAAGGCTTAGATGTGAGCCTATGTCAAGTAGACATGCAGACACTCATGAACGTCAAGTTTTGACAGATTTTTTGGACTTTTCAGACCTCGAAAAACCCTAAGGTTACCCAAATCACAAGAGGGTATAAAAACAACAAAAAGAGGTAGAGAAAAGAGCTTTTTACATCAGCCATTTTGAGAAACCATAAAGAGAGATATTCGAGAGATAGAGGAAGAGAAGAAGGAAGAGAGAAGAGGAGAAGAAGCTAACTCGAAGTACTTCCCAGATCAGGAGTTTTCCTGACGTCGCTACCTCCCTTTGTAAATTTTAGATTGTATTTCCTGTTCTTTTCAGTTTTATTATTGTATAGAATTGGATTGAACAGTTGATGATATGATCTAGAATGTCGAGGATGTTCTAAACTCAACTTCAGAATTTTATTCTTGAATTAATGAGAATTTGATTTTTTATATGTTTATTATATATTGTTATGATTTAATTCTACTATTGCATAATTCGATAATAAAATGAGAGGGTAAATCAAATGAAAAATGATTAAATTGGACGAATGAGAGTTAGGTGATTTAGTAGAAACCGTAATTAAATAAGATCGATAATTTATATAGAGAGAGATCTTGTATAGTTTTCTAATAGTTTATTAGAGAACTTTATAAATAATTGGGGTTTTGGATAGGTTGTGAATTAAAAGATTGCAACCTCCATAATCTAATTAGGGTTAATGGTTATAACTCGAGAGAGAGTAATCACCCCTAGGATTGTCTAGAACTAACAGTCCAATAATGCATAATCAGTTAGTTTAGCGTTAAGGATAGGTAAAATTCCCTCTCTCAATTGGTAATTTCCTTCAGTTGATTTTTGGATATATTGCAAATTGCTTAATAATTAGTATTTTCTTATTTGATTCTTAATTTGATTGATTGAATTAAATTCTCATATTAGTTTCATTGTATCTTGAATTTCTGTTATTTATTTTTGGCCTTAGATTTTAGAATTAGATTAGTTCTCTCGTGGGATCGACACCTTTAGTACTATGCTAACGAACTGTGTGCTTGCAGATTATTGAGGGTTAATAATTAAAATTTACACATAACCAAACTCCAATAAAGTTTTTGGCACCGTTGTCAGGGAGGCGATTAGTTTAGTTCTTTAGTCTAAGGTGTTTTAGTTAGTTTTTAGTTTCTGTTCTTTCTTTCTATTTCTGAAACCATGCTCTTACATGAACATAAGAGTTACAAGAAGTTTGAGTCATGTAGCTGAAACCTTAGAGCTAGATATCACTCGATTAGATCGATCAATTAGGAAAGCTCGGCGTAAAGAAGAAGAAAAAATAGCAAAAGCAACAATGAATGAGGAATTTTAGCAAGATTCGGATTATGGAGCAAACCAAGGATGTCAATAAAGAAACCTTATGGATTTCATAAGAACAAGGCTCAATGTGGCTAACCAAGGAGTAGCTAGACCACCCATACGAGCAGGTTCTTTTAAAATTAAACCAACCCTCCCAAACATGCTTCAATAGAATGTACAATTTTATGGACTAATAAATGAAGATCCCAATGCACATCTAGTAAATTTCCTTCAAATCTACAATAACTTTTGGTACCATCATATGTCAGAGGATGTAGTAAGAATTAGGTTTTTCTCTTTTACCCTAAGAGATAGACCAAAGGCCTAGCATCAGTCCCTCAACCCAGCTAATGTCACCACTCGGGATCAACTAGTTCGTGCCTTTTTAGACAAGTATTTCCCCGTTACCAAGACCACGAAGATTATCAAGGAGATTTCCAACTTCCAGCAAAGTGACGAGGAATCGATCTGTGAAGCGTGGGAATGAAACAAGGACTTACAGCGAAAATGCACCCATCATAATACCTAAGGAGTTCTTATTGTAAACATTCTATAATGGAGTAACCCCATATACGAGAGGCATGATTGATGTAGCTTTCGGATGATCACTAATGAGAAAGACGATAAATGAAACAGAAGAGCTAATAGAGGAGATGGCAATTAATAGCTACCTATGGACCAACGAAAGGAGTACACAACCCACTACCTTTCGAGAACAAAAAAGAGTTGTAGCTGTTTTATTAAATGATAGAGATGTAGGAAAAAATTGACAACTCGATAACTTAAAGAATTCATCCTTAGCTTCGGTAAAAGTCATATAGCTGAAGTGTGAACTCTGTAGACAGATGGACCATGATATGATGGATTGCTTTTTGATGAAGGATAATGATCCAGAGAAAGTTAGTTATATGGGAGCTCAATATGGACAAGGATGGGAAAACAATCCCTACTCCAACACATAAAATCCCGGGTGGAAGAATCACCCTAACTTCTCTTGGACGAACAATACTGGAGGACAATTTAGACCCCAAGGACAAATAGGTTTCCAACAAGATAAACTAAGCTTAATGGAATCCAATTTAGATATGAATTAAGATAAAATTGGAGCCATGGAGGATGCACATAAGATGCTTGAAAGCAAGTTCAAGCAAGTCACTAAGAACCACACCTCTTCAATACACATTCTGGAGATCTAAGAAGGTTAACTAGTAGAGGTAATTTTAACTCGGAATGTAGGAACCCTTCCAAGAAATATCGAATCTAATGCAAAGGAATGAATCTTGGTCATTACTTAAACCTAGGAAAAGAAACTCAAACTTATGGAAGAAGATGGAGACAATGGAGAAGGATAAGCAGATATGGAATTCCTTCAAAGTGAGCTCGTAATTAAGCCAATCGAAGAACCTCAACCTGAATTTCTGTACCCTATTTTAGCTTAGAGGAAGTCAAATTCAAGTAAGGTGATGGAGAATTCTAAAGACGCTAAATTAAAAAATGTTGAGGACATAACAGAAAAACTACGAATGAGGCTCACACTAAGGGAATTAATTAAGAAGGTTAAAAAGCTTATAGCGAAAGAAAAACCTAATATAGGACAAAAGAAAGAGGACCTAGGGACTTTTTACATTCCTTGCAATATCAATGGAGTTAAAATAGACAAGGTAGTCATAAATTTGGGAGCGAGTATTAATATGATGTCTTATACCTTTAGTCAAAATTTGGAGTTAGAAGAGTTAGAACCCACTACAATGCTAGTGATGACGGCATACAGAATAATTCATCGACCGAAGGATATTATTAAAGATGTGTAAGTATAGATCAATATATTTACATTCCCTACAAATTTCTTTGTATTGGATATTGGAGAAGATGTGGAAACCCTATGATCCTTAGACGACCATTCTTGGCTATTGCTCGCTAAATAATTGACATTGATGGGGGTGAACTAACTTTGAGGGTCAGAGAGCATCAAATAACCTTCGCTGTGTCAAAGAATGATAATAGTTTTCCCTTACTTCCAGCTAACATCAAAGAAATCAAACCTCAAGGACAATGGGAAGATATTGAGGATCTTGGGAATGCATTTAGAAAGAAACGATTGCGGAGGAGAAGGCGAAGGAAGGTGAAGCAGAAGGAAGGTGGAACCTAGGGCATAGTATCTCCTGTGCAAATTGTATGATCGATGATTGCGCTACCATTGCATGATTCATTTGAACCATTTTGTGCACAAGATAAACATTGAGCTACCGATGTTAAAAGAAGAGCTACATGGGAGGCAACCCATGGATTGTTAATTCCATGTTATTTCTTTTAACATTTAAATAGTTTGAATTTTGTAGTTAAGTTATCTCGTTTCCAAATAACGTTGGGAAGGCACAGGACTTTGGCATGAGTTAGATAATTGAGGAAGTAAGCAAAAAAGAGGTCAAAGAGATATAAAAGAGTTAGAAGGGATCTCGGGAATGTGTAAAAGGACAAAAGAAAAAAACTAATTGGAAAATCGATCGAATTAATGCAAGCCACGATCGTGGCCTAACAGGTTACAATCATGACCTACAATAAGGTAAAACTGTCCACACGATATTTAGCTAAAATTTTTACTATTTTACCCTTCGTTCAACTACATATTCATTTCATACTTCATTTTTTCCTTTACTTTCATTTTAACTTTAACTTTCTAAGTTAAAAACCTCCAAACACTCTCACTTCTCTTTAACTAACTTCCAAATTTTCACTTTATTCCAACTTCCACCTATTTGTAGTCCATTATGTCCCACATTAAGCAGTCAACGAAGTGCAACCAATCATTATGAAGAAATCATGTCTCGGGAAGAGGGTGAAGGAACACAATGGCAAATTTCAGAACACCCTTCCCAATCTACATAGAGGAGTAAGGTATTCGATTCCAATCCCTTCATGTAACAAATAGTAGCCCTAAAGTACTTTGATTTTGCTACACTTGAAAGGTTAGAATTGCAAGATAGGGTAGAGAATTTAGCATAAAGAATTTAGTGGAGTAAGTTCATACACTTCCAATATCCTGTCTACCAAGAGCTCACCCTTGAATTCTTCACTTTCCTTCAATTCGAAACTAGTAACCCTAAGGAAATGTGGTTTAGGTTGCAGGGATAACCTTATGATTTGAACCTTGAAATTATGTATGATATTTGTTGTTTCTCCAAATCTTCCATTATCGATCAACAATGATGATTTTTATGCTTCCCGCTATTAGAATGAGCTCGCTAGGTTGGAGCGGTTTGATGCCAAGAACGCCCATATAAACATTATTCGAAGCCATGAGCACTTATTATTACATAAATTGATATTTTCAATGGTTTTTGACAAACCAAAAACCAACAAGTGCTCAAAGAAGGAACTTTTTCTATTGTGGTGCATGGATCACAGCATCCTAATGTGCACCTCCATATATGTGCTTAATGTTATTGTTGTGACTCTACGTGAGAGGAGCAACATTTTAGGTATGGGTTACTTGATTTCTACCATTGTTGAGTACTATGGTGTAGATTGTAGTGGTTTAACCGTCTACCTCCCTGATTTTCTAAATCACCATCACTTGTGGCGTGCTGAAATCTTAAAGTCCCATAATATGGAACTCCAGGACATCTGCCAAAAACATCATGTAAAGATTAGGGCCAGTTAGGCAAGTTCTAGCACAGTGCCACCTCAGCTAGCAGAAGAGGACTCTACCAGGGAGGAGTCCAAAGAGGAAGAAGACACAAAAGAACCTGGTTGGAAGAAACTGCTTGATAAATCTTCGCCAACATCAAAGCAATTACAGATACAATTGTAGAAAACACTAAGAGGATGAAAGAGATGGCCCGCATACAACGACATTAGAGCCAAGATACATACCTGATTTATTGATACTTTAAGGCTCAAGGTTTTCAACTACCATCTCCGACACCTTGCCCACATCCATCACCGTGAGGCTTTGTTTCTAACCTTTTTCTTTTAAATTTA
The DNA here is from genome assembly GCA_027576715.1 of Erythroxylum flavicans. Taxonomy (NCBI): domain Eukaryota; kingdom Viridiplantae; phylum Streptophyta; class Magnoliopsida; order Malpighiales; family Erythroxylaceae; genus Erythroxylum; species Erythroxylum flavicans. The sequence continues at coordinate 13,912,576 of JANZXP010000004.1, read as the reverse complement.
GTGTCTATTTGGTTAAGCTTTTGAAGGGTGAAGAAGCATTTTTTTCCACTACAAAAGCATTTTTTAAGAAAAATGAGTATTTGGCTGTAAAATGAAAAGGCACTTTTTTAGTAGATATAACTTTTTTGGCAGCTAAAGTATAACTTTTTAAGAAACGCAAATTTAGAGCTTCTCAAAAAAGCACTTTTTCAGGTAGATTTTTTAGATCAATTAATGAACCTATTTTTTAGTCCCTTTTACTCTTATGTTTTATATATAATTCCCACAATGCCCAGAAACACATCTTCACGTTTATTTTGAGATTTATGTAATATTATTTGACCTTCTTTATATGTTTTAATATTTATTTTTTATATTAGTTTTACTTATGTTATAATCCATAAAAAAGATTTAGTTAGATATATTTTCATTTATGTTTCATATCGTTTAAAATTATATAATAATTAATATACTGTGCTTTGTATAATGTTTAATTTATTTTAAATAATATTTATATGCATAAATAATTTTTATTACAAAATAAAATATAGTTAAAATTAAAAGTGCTTTTTATTTTTATGTTGCCAAATAGTTTATTGTATGAAGCTCTTTCAAAAAAGCTCTTTTTTAAATGACGACTAAGTAGTCAACTAGCTTCCTAGAAAAGCTCCTCTAAGAAAAGCCCTACTGAAAAAAGCTCTACTGATATAAGCTCATCCAAATAGTCACTTAGTCTTTATTTTTGTTTTATTTTAGGTTACTTCTTTCCATGTGTGTTTGTTTGTCCCCTTCTCACATTGAGGACAATGTGTTGTTCAAGTGTGGAGAGGGTTATGTGTTTTTTTTAAGTGTGAATTTTGCATATTGTATAATAGTTTGTTAGGTTGCATATTGTGAATTGTGTGATTATGTCGATGGCTTAAATGGAATGAAATTGATTTAATTTAAACATAATCAATTAGGCTACGAGAGTCATTAGCTCACAAAATTAGTAATCTAGTTTCTTTTGCTAAATATGCAAGTTAATTACGATTTAGTGTTAGTCTATCACCCTATAAGTTGTCACATTCATTCATAATTTTAGGTTTTTCGGTTAAAGTAGTTTCGCTAGTATTTTTTCTTGAAAATGAGTAGCTAAAGCAATAAGGTAGGCATTAAATAATAATTAAAAAAAATTGATTGTAATTTTTAAATAAATAACTATTTTCTGGCTTTCAGGTTATAAATAGAGCTACTAGCCAGTTGAAAACATGATGTAGCTGAGTAATTGGATCGACACGCCTCACAAATGTGTGCCTTCACGTCAAAAGGCTATAATGAAGTTCCAAGCAAGCAACTTAATAAAAGGATGACTTACTCGAGTAATTGGATCGACATTCATCAACAATGTTTGCCTCTATATAAAAAGACTAGGTCCATGTCCATAAAAAGTAAATAAAAAAATGGTTTCTAATAAAACCTACTGAAATTGTAAGTAGCTTAACTTTTCATGAAAACATACTTAGGAGTAGTTACAGAGTTTGAATGACCAATTAATTAATAATGTGTGTGTACAAATGAAAAGGGTGAATAACTTGACGTTTGGGTCTTAATTAATATGTATATTTAATCCACAGTTGATAGACACAAATTTTGCATGTTAATGATTTGGAATGACTTGAATTATTGTGTTTATAATTAAACTTGTTTTATGAAGTTAAAGCCATTGTCTCATTATTACATTGTGTGCTTTGTGATTTTGTGTTTTTTGTTGTTTTATTACTTGAGCACAAGTAAATGTTTAAGTGTGGGGATATTGATAAGTGTAAATTGCATCGTATTTTAGGGCATAATTTGATATGCGTTTAGCCATCAATTCAATCATTTAGTATATGTTTAAGTTAGAATTGTGCTATTTTGTTAATTATTTATGTTTTAAGCATTTTATAGGTTAGTACAAGTCTTTGAGCTGAAATATTATTTTTTTGCGGTACCTTGATGTGCTTGCTAGTGTTTCAAGGTCGACATTGAAGAACGGAGGAGTTTTGGAGACATTCAAGCCGAAACAACAGTCTATGATCGTGGTATGTCAGGCCACGATCATGCCTTGCATGCACCAATCGTGACAGAAGGCTCAAATGCGAGCCACAATCATGACGTCGGGTGGACATGTAGACACTTATGAATGTTAAGTTTTGAGGATTTTTTGATCTTTTAGACCCTGAAAAAATCATAGGGTTACCTAATACATAAAAGGATATAAAAAGAACAAAAAAGAGACAGAGAAAAGAGCTTTTTGCATTATCCACCTTGAGAAAGCCTAGAGAGACATCATTGAGAGATAGATGAAAAGAAGAAGGAAGAGAGAATAGGAGAAGAAGCTGAATCAAAGTACTTCCCAGATCTGGAGGTTTCCTGATGTTGCTACCTCTAGTCATCCATTTTAGATTGTTTTCTTGTTATTTTTAGTTTTATTATTGTATAAAATTAGATTGAATAGTTGATGATAGGATCTAGAATGTCAAGGATGTTCTAAACTCACCATCAAAATTTTATTCATAAATTAATGAGAATCCGATTGTTTATGTGTTTATCAGATATTGTTGTGGTTTGATTATGCTATAGCACAATTCGATAATAAACTAAGAGGGTGAATCGAATGAAAAAGGATTAAATTAGACTATCAAGGGTTAGTTGATTTAATAAAACCAAAATTAAATCAGATCGATAATTTGTAAAGAGAGAGATCTTATATAGGTTTCCGATAGTTTATTAGAGAACTTCAGAACTAATTAGGGTTTTGGATAGGTTGTGAATTAAGAGATTGCAACCTCCATAATCTAATTAGGGTTTATGATTTAGGGTTAATGGTTATAACTCGAAAGACAGTAATCATCCTAAGGATAGTCTAGAACTAATAATCCAATAATTCGTAATAAGTTAGGTTAGCATTAAGGATAGGTAAAATTCACTTTCTTTTAATTGGTAACTTCCTTCGATTGATTCCTAGGTGTGTTGCAAACTGCTTAACAATTAGTATTTTCATGTTCGATTCTTAATTTCATTGATGGAATTAAATTTTCATATTATTTTCGTTGCATCTTGAATTTCTGTTATTTATTTCTAGCCCTAGATTTTAGGATTACATTAGTTTCCTACTCGTGGGATTGACACCTTTGGTACTATGTTAACGAATTGTGTGCTTTTAGATTATCGAGGGTTAATAATTAAAACTTACACATAACTAAATTCAAAATGGCTATGAAATTAGTGGAGGTCACAAAGCATGTGAAAATGCTAACCATGAGATAATCTCAAAATGCTCCAAATTATGATGTATATGGTGTATATGAAAATTTTTGTAATGGAGCTCATGTATGTTCATATTCTTTTGAATCTTTTACAGGTGAGGAAGAACAAGCAAATTCACTTAATGGTTTTCATCTGAGGGTGCGTAATGATCCATATTCCAATACCTATAACCCTTTTTAGAGAAAATACCCCAATTTCTCTTGGAAGTCTACCAATCAACCATTGTAGGCCCAACCACCATATCAGAATTTTCAAAGGCAAAATCAATTCTAAGGGCAATCTTTAAATTAGAACACACCGAGAAAGCCTTCTTTGGAGGAAAGCTTGAATGCATTTGTTCAAACGACCACTCAGAATTAAGAGATGAACAACAAGAGATTTGATTCATTGGAAACTTATGTAAAGAGGGTTGAGAATCATGTGAGGCAACTCACTACTGAATTGTAAGGCAATCAAAAAGGAAAGTTGCCCAGTTAACCTTAACAAGCCAAGACTGTTACGATTCTAAGAATTGGTAAGGTGATTGATAATCATGTTGAGATTCCTTTTAATATGTCCGATGTAGATAATCAAGAAAAAGAGAGCCTCATCAAAGGAAAAGATGGTAAAAATGAGTAAAGCAATGGGAACGACTCTTCAAGTCACATTCAGGGAGGTAGAAAAGTTAGGCATGTAACTAAGGGTGACGAAGGACCAAGATTGCATAGGGTGACCGATCCTAATAGACCGCCAGTTCCATCTTTACGCCACCTTAAGGACTTGAAACAAGATGAATAATTTTCTAATCTTTATAGCATGCTTTCTAAAGTTAATATTAATCTGCCATTGTTAGATGTGTTTAGGAACATTCCAGCCTATGTGAAGTTCTTCAAGGAACTAAGCACTAAAAATTGGAAGTTTGCACCACAGGAGAAGGTGATAGTTTTAGAAGTAGCAAGAGCAGTCCTTCAGTAGCAGTTACCCCTCAAATTGAAAGATTCAGGGAGTTTCATCACGAAGGTATCAATGGGTAATGGTGAGGAGGTTAAGGGGATGTTTGACCTAAGCACAAGTATAAACCTAATGCCTCATTCTATTTATGTGAAATTGGAACTAAGACAATTAAGACCTACTAACATGTGCTTGCAATTATTTGATAAGTTAATCCATTACCTAAAAGCAATAATGGAAGATGTGTTAGTAAAGGTTCGAGGATTGATTATACCCATAGACTTTGTGGTTTTACATATGGGTGAAATAAAGGGGCAAGAGAAGGCACACACCATACTCCTAGGGAGGCTTTTTATGGCCACTACTAGTAACTTGATTGATGTGAAGAACAGGAAACTGAGCATGACTATTTTGGGAGAAATAGTCAAATTTTCAATCTATAAAGTTGAACTCAGTCCTATTACTCCTATTTTTGAAGACTATTCTTTTTTGGATTAAATTAATGTTGCATATTTTGATTTCTCCTTGTAGGAAGAAGAAGAAAAGGAGTTGGACGTAGTTAAAAAGAGTGATGAATGCTGCCAGTTGCTGGTCGATACAACTGGGGGAGAGATTCGGAAATTCTTCAAGGAAAATCCCAATTAATAGAAGAAAACAGTGTACTTAATCACTTTGAGTGATCCACCTTGAGCGTAATAGTTGAGGTGTCTAGCTAAAAGACATTAAAAAAGCGGTAAATAGGAGGCAACCCTTATAATTTCTGTTTTGTTTTTTAATTAGTTGTTTATTATTTCTTTTTAGTGAAATAAGACCTAATATGTTTGCTTTGTGTGTACAAGCATACTTTCAATCCTTTCCATTTATCTTCCTCACAGTTGTTCACCTCTCCTCAATGTAATACATCATGTTTATTACCATTCTTCACACCACATTGATACAATTACCTCCGACATTTTTGTATCATATTTCTATCCCTTTTCTTATTGGTTTAATGGCTTTTATTTTTTATACTTGTCCTTGTTTATGTTATTTTGTGTCTTAGATCCCTCTTTTACTTTTTTGAATCACATTTGGAACAATGTGATTTTTAAGTGTGCATGTGTGCGGGGCTTAATAGTTAAAAAATGTTTATTAATTATGTGTGTGTGTTTGTTTTCCCATTTAATAGTTATAGATGCATGGTCATGACATAAACTCGATCTTGATTAGAAATGCATAATATGAGTGAATGAATATAATTGTATGCTTAGATTAATTAACTTGGATTTCGGTTAAAAGGACATTAGCTTATTGTGTTAGATGAATGACACTTTTCATTTGGTTAGAAATTGAGCCTTTTTGAACTATTAAACACCGAATTCAAGTATTCTTTGTTGAGAGTTTTCTTTCATAAATGAGGGACTCTAGAATTTGGTTGCAAATACTAGATGAGATCACATAATCTTATACAAATGTTGAAATGATGAAGGCAATTAGGATTTACCCCTTTTGCTTAAAAAGCCATTATGATGTTATCTTTAGCTAGTGAAGCCCAACATAAAACATTTTCTTTCTTTAAACCAAAATCTAAGCCTTGACCTTATTATTTATCCTCTTCGTTGTACCTACCATAAGGCAAGTTGAGCATTTGAATGTGCATGATTGGGTTTAGGGAATAATTGTTTGAACAAATAGGGGGACTTGTAGTATAAAGTTGGCTTTTAAGTTTGGAATGGGTAGGGTTGTAATAATTTGTATCTCTCCTCTACATTTTCTCTTCTAAACTTGATCTTGTTATAAATAAATAAATGAAAAATATAGTGAAAAAAGACCAAAAAGAAAAAAAGGAAAAAATAGAAATAGGAAAGAACAAGAAGGAAGAGAAGATGACCAGAAAATGAAAAGAAGAGGAGAGAAGTAAAAATGGGAAGTGATAATTTTATTAAATGAGAGGAAAATAATGAGTGTTTTATGGTTCATTGTTTTGTATTATTTTAAATGCTCAATTTGTGTTGTGGTTTTAAACTACAATTTTCCTTTTCCCTACCCTTACTCTGGCCCCATTACAATCATAATAAATACCTCCAGATTGATGTCTATGTTTGATCTGAGTGGTGGAGATTGAATTAGTAAGCAAGCTTATTATAGATGCCTTACATGAAATGAAAGATGAGTGAATACGTATCCTACCTTTTAATGCTTGAGAAGATGGAGAGTGGAGTGACTGTCTATCACACTTGTTGATGGTTCTTTGAATTGAAGTACTTGTTGATTTTGGCTAAATATGCGAATAATAGCTTATTCATGGAGCATTATAAGTTTCAAGTTCTTAGGTTGTGTTTATTGAAATGCTCATTGATGTCTTTGACTAATATTTGGCAAATTTGTTTTTTTCGTTGTTTTTTATAGTCAAGTGTTCTTTATTTTCCTTGAGAGTAAGCATAGTTTAAGTGTGGGGGAACTATTGTGTCTAGTTTATTTTGCTTTTAATTGCCTTCATATCTTTATTATAATTACATATCCTTGTTTTTTTTGATCCAAATGTGAGATAAATTAAATGGAAATGGTGTGACTATTGCATGAATGTTAATTAGATTATTTTGTGAATTTTGTATGAAGATTGAAGGGAAAGTTTGTGTAATTTTGCATGTAAAGAAAAAAAGAAGGAAGGTAGTGATATAATTTGTCACCACCATGACTAACACTTTGGTGTTAGTCACAGTGATGACATAAACTTGCCACCACCGTGACAAGTGCCCTCACAGGCTGACTTAACTTGTCACCCTCGTGATGCATTTTTCCTTTAATTCATCAACTTATTACGTGTCATATACAGGAGAGACGAATGGAAACCCTAAACCTAGAGTCATACTTCAAATAGTTAGAGAGGAGGGTGGTGGCAGATAGATATTACACAACCATATATTCCAACATTCTCTCATTGGAGAGGGACACACGTAGACTCTTTTGGGGACAAAACAAATAGAGAGAAAGAAGGCAGAGTAGCAAAGAAGAGCTTCGGCTAAGAAGATAAAAGAGAGAAAGAGTAGTGTAAGGAAGCAAAGTGAGCAGTCGACCATCAGGTTGAGAACAAAGCAAAAGTTGAAGGTGAGAACCAATGCAGAAAGCTTGAGAGTGGCTAGAGATCATCTTAACTCCCTCATCCAAACATTCATGTGCTCATTCAGTTTATTATTTATCTGTTGTTTTGCTTAACCTACTCCTCTGTTAGTTGATGAACTTATACTCTGTTAGTTTTTGATAGTTTATTTCGGTTATTCACTTGGCTTATTGCTTTAATACTTCTTTTATACTGATCAAAAAGGGATTAAAATATTTAAATATTATGAGCCTTGTTATTTTTGTGATGTGTTGATCTCTTTTTCTAGAGGATTAATGTAGCTACTTTAGTTAAATATGCATAATTGAAGGATTGTGTTGTTGTCTTATGTGTTGCTATAGTGTCTAAACTGAATGGATGTAATAGCATGATCAAACTTTGCATCATTTTGGTTTTAAATGAAGGATGGAGAGAAGAATTTTAATGTGGAACGAGAAACTATAGACTTTTAGATTAAGAACTAGAAATATATTAACTTAAGTGGTAATTATTAGTCAGGTTTAACAATTAATTTGGATGATAAACTTGTCAAATAAGAAAGATTATTTTATTATTTAAATTGATCTTAGAGCCCAACTGTTAATTTTTGTAAGACAATTATCCAATCATTACCCATGAGTTATGCATGGGAGATTAAATTAGTGAAATTAATTCTAAAGAGTTTTCCACTTCAATTAATTTATTCATTTTTGCTCTTAGTTAATTTTGCTAACTTTTCAATTTAATTTTATGATTTCCTTTAAAGCCTTTACTTAACAAATCAGAATAGAGTGCTTATGGTTGCATCTATTTTTTTAATTTTTGTTCAAGGTTAATTTAAATGAACCAATTTAACCTTCGTGAGAGATGACCCTGGGTAATCACTACAACTACCTCGTATACTTGTGAGTAAGATGGCCTAGGTATTTTTAGAACTTATTTGGGAACAACATTGCTCATCTTCGTTTTGTGGTTCCATGATGTTGATATCTCCCCATCTAGACATTGGATCTTGTTGGAATCCTTTCGAATCCTATTAAAATTGTAAAGTGTTAATGGCGACAACATTAACTAATTCTTCTAAGGATATACTTAAGTTTTGCTAGCTCTCCCAATCTTGGAAGCTAGACCAAAATTGCCCTTCATCTTGCTAGAATTGCAAAGTACTAGCAATAATAACATTAACTAAGTTTCCAAAGATGGACCCGAGTCATGATGAGAAGCTTTTGGTCTATACGAGAATTGTTGTGCATCCTGCAAACTATCATGAAAGTAATTTTTCTGATTTTCTCATCCATAACTAAAGTTAGTATGATCATTCCAAACTTGGTTATAAGATTAGGAATATAAGTTATAGAAAAATTACTTATGTCCATATATATTTAGTGTTTGTAAGTTGAAATATATATATATATATATATATGTATTTCAACTCACAAACACTAAACAAAAAGTGAAAAGATCAAGAAATAACTAAAAAGAAATTAATTATAAACAAATATATACAAAACATCAATTATAATCAAGAACAAAAAATAAAGCACCACACTCCCAAAAATAGTGCCAAAATTGACATAGCGCATCATAACACTACTCAAAATAACTAGACCTAAAACTATAGTAGTGGTGATTCTAGGTTAGTCCCACAAAGAATGTTTAGTTAGCTTTCATAATGAAGAGAATTGGTGTTTAGGTTATGGAGAGGGTTTAGTTTAGGTTCAAATAATAAAATAAAACGAAACTAAACTAAACTAATTAAGACAAATTAAATAAAAATTCAAAAATGAAGAAAAGAGATGAATACATTAGGGACCCATTTATCGGTTCAGTCTGAGCCTACACACAATCAAACATACTTCATTGAATTATTATTCTCATACCTCTCATAGTAGCTATCAATCGTAGGTTAACAATAAGTTCTATTAACCCCAGTTTTTCCTTACGTCATGTGATACGTGTAAACTGCAACATGTTTTAGGGTATAGTTTGATATATGTTTAGCCATTAATTAGATCATTTAGTATATGCTTAGGTTAGAATTGTGTTAGTTTATTAATTATTTGTGTTTTATGGGTTAGTACACGCTTTTGAGCTTAAGTATTATATGTTTGAGGCACTTTGATATGTTTGCTAGTGTTTCAGGGTCTGTATTGAAGAATGGAATAGTTTTATAGGGAATCCTGGCCATAACACAGGCCCACGATCGTGTCATATAGGCCACGATTGTGGCCAGCATCGGCACAAATGTAGGTACGCTTCCAAACTCAAGCTTTTGAGGGACTTTTTATTTTTTAGCCCCTTAAAAGACCCTTGGTTATCCTAAATAGAAAACCCTATAAGAAGAACATGAAGTGAGACGAATAGAGCTATTTTTGGAAACCCTAAAGAGAGAAAGAGGAAGAGAGAGAGGAGGAAGAGGAAGAAGGAGTAAAAAGAAGCAGTCTCGACATGATTCTCGAATTAGGAGGTTTTCTGATGATATTGCCTTCCCAGATCGCCCATTCTAAGATTCTATTTCCTTTTCGTTTCAATTTATTCATGTATAAAGTTAGGATGGATTGTATGATGATAGATACTAGAATGATGATGATGTTCTAACTCTCCTTTGAGATTTTATTTTCATTTAATGTTATCTGAGTTGATTTTATGTTATTTAAATTGAGTATTGTGATTTGTTATGTTTCTTACATAATTCGCTAATAAATTGAGAGGGTGAATTGGATAAAAAATGATTGGATCAGATTAATGAGAGTCAGTCGATTCAATAAAACCCGTAACTAATCATATTGGCAATTGTACAGAGAGAGATCCCGTTTGCGACCTGATAGTTTAGTATAGTGCTTTAGATCTAATTAGGGTTGTGAGTCTTCTGTTAAGTGAGACATTACAAATTTCATAATCTAATTAGGGTTTAATGGTTATAACTAGAGAGACACCAACCAACCTTAGGATTGTCTAGAACCGATGCCCTATTAACACATAATCGGCCAAGTTAGCATTAATGATAGGTAAAATACCCTTTCTCATAACATGGTAAATTATTTGGTTGATTTCCATTATGCTTACTTACTGCTCAATTGTTAATTCCTTCGTGTTTAACTTCTGATTTAATTGGTTGAATTTAATTCTCGTATTTACTTTCTGTGCCATTGTTTATTTTCAGTTTTATAGTTTTTCTGGCCTTAGATTTTAGGATTAGACTGCTCTCCTTCCTTATGGGATTGACACCTTTAATACTATGCTACGAACTGTGCACTTGAAAAATATTGAGGGTTTATAAGATTAAAACTTACCACGATCAAGTTTTTGGCACCGTTGCCTGGAAATGTGAAGAATAATTTAGTTCTCTTAGTTTCAAGAATTTTAGTTAGTTTTAAGTTTTTCTGTTCTTTTCATTTTTTTGTGTGTCCATACTCTTGCATAAACACAAGAGTTAGAAGAAGCTCGAGTCGTATAGATGAAACTGTAGAGCTTGACATCACTCATCTAAAACTTTCAATTAGAAGAGCTTAGTATGAAGAAGAAAAAGAAATCGCAAAAGGAACAATGGCTGAGGAGTTTCAACAAGAGTTAGATCAAGGAGCGAACAAAGGGCATCAATTGAGAACCCTTATGGACTTAATAAGAACGGGCTTCAATCCAGCCATTCAAGGTGTAGATAGGCCATCTGTCTAAGTAGCTTCCTTTGAAATCAAACTAGCTCTTCTAAATATGCTTCAACAAAATGTGAAATTTTATGGATTAATGAATGAAGACCCGAATGCACATATTGTCAATTTCCTTGAAATCTGTGATACCTTTCATTATCATTAGATGTCGGAGGATGCTGTAATAATGAGACTATTTCCTTTTAGTTGAAAGGATAGAGCAAAAGCTTGGTTCCATTCCCTCAACCCGATTAATTTCACCACTTGGGACCAATTAGTTCGTGGCTTCCTAGATAAGTACTTTCCCCTTACTAAGACTATGAAAATGATCAAAGAGATCACAAACTTTCAGTAAGGTGACTGAGAATCGATTTATGAATGAGAATGATACAAAGACTTGCAAAGAAAATGTCCACACCATAACCTACTAAATAATTTCTTTTGCAAATGTTCTATAATAGAGTAGAGTAACCCTACATACAAGAGGTAAAAATGATGTGGCTTCAAGAGGATCACTTATAAGGAAGACAGTAGATTAAGCAAAAGAGCTGTTGGAAGAGGTAGTAAGTGATAGCTGTTTATGGACGAACAAGAAAAGTAAATATCCCGCAACTTTCCTTGAGCAAAAAGTACTTGTAGCTATTAGTCAAATGATAGAAATATAAGCTAAAATTGATAATTTAACTTAACAGTTAAACAATATGAAAGCTTTGTCCTCATATACAGTAAAAGTTGTTTAATTCAAGTTTGAACTCTATGCACGGATAGATCATGATATAGTTTCTTGATGAAGAATAATGAATCAGAGTAAGTAAACTACATGGGAAGTCAATATGGTCAAGGAGGGGGAAACAATCCCTACTCTAACACATACAACCCTAGGTAAAAGAATCACCCAAACTTCTCTTGTTTAAACAATGTCAGAGGATAGTTTAGACCTCAAGGACCACCAGTTTCCATCAAAAGAAGCCGAGTTTGATGAAATCCAAACTAGACAAAATTTTCGAAAAAATTGGAGGTATGAAGGATGCATGTAAGAGACTTGAAGGCAAGTTTGAGCATGTTACAAAGAACCACACCTCCTCGATACATAACCTGGAGATCCATGTAGGTCAATTGGAAGAAGCAATAGCGACCCAAAATGCAAGAACCTTGCTAAGTAACACCGAGTTCAATGCGAAAGAATGAATTATGGTCGTTACACAAGCAAATAAGAAGGAATCACACCAAGCTGAAGACAATGAAGGGAAGGACAAGAATAAGGTAGATAAAAATGTTTTCTAAAGTGAACTACAATTACAAACAACCCAAAGGCATCAACATAAAAACCCTACCCCATTTTAGAACAAAGAAAGCCAAATCCATTCAGGAATAAGGGGAAGGCAGAGGTGCAAGAGAGTAAAGAATGTTCTCTACTAGCAAGGTACAATTTGCCTAAGATAAAAAGTACTAACCCCCAATTTCATTCCAGATCAAAGCAATGAGGAAATCTAAGGAAGCTGAGCTGAATGAAGTTTTATACATGATCGAGCAATTGGAAGCACAACTTGCACTGATGGAATTAATAAGGGGAAAGGTGGAAAAAGAGTTGGAGGAAGAAAAGAAATTGACGACATCACTAAAGAAGGAGGATCTAGGGGATTTTTATATCCCTTGCATTATTAAGGGTGTCAAAATAGAGAGAGCCTTCACCGATTTGGGAGCCAGCATAAAAATGATGCCATATTTCTTATATCAGAAGCTAGGGTTCAAGGACATAGTCCCCACTAAGATATTGGTAAAAACGGCAGATAAGTCAGTTCATTGTCTGAAAGGTATCATACAAGATGTGTATGTTCAAATGGAAAAGTTTTCTTTTCCCACGTACTTTTTCACACTAGACATAGAAGAAGATGTGGAAACCCTAATTATCCTCAAATGGCCATCTTTGGCCACTGCCCGATCAATTATTGATGTAGATGGGGGTGAGATGATTCTAAGGGTAGGAAAGGAACAAGTATCTTTCACCATAACCAAGAATGGAAAAAGTCCTCTCCAAGCTATGGCCATCATAAAAGGAATGAATTTTTATGGAGAAAAAGAGAAGAATGATGATCAACAGTGTTCTCTAGAAAAGAATAAATCTCACAGGAGAAGGAGAAGAAAGAATTGGGAAAAGGAATGTAGCGGCATAAGCAACCAAGTGGCGCACGTACATTTTATGTGCATACATTTTATCACACCAAAGGATTTTCTTAAACTCCCTTGAATAAAGAATAGTGTCAAGCTAATGATGTTAAAAGAAGCGCTACATGGGAGGCAACCCATGGCTTTTAAATTACCGGTGATTTTAGATAGTTTGAATTCTATAGTTAGGTTGTTCCAGTTCTAAATAAATATAGTGGAACAGTAAGGCATTAATTCTGTTAAAGATGATCGGGAAGGAAAATATAATGAGGTGATAGTGCTAAAAAGAAGTTAGGAAAGGATCTCCGGGGGTGTGTATAAGGACGAAAGATGAAAAATTAGAAATTAGTGAAATAATTGAAGGTAGGCCTCGATCATGGCCTGTGGTAGGGCATTACATACATGCATTTTTCAGTCTTTTTTTATACAAAATTTCCCTTCCCTCACCTATATATTCAATTCTAACCTCATTTCTTCCATCACTTTCATTTAGACTCTCTCTACACATAAGACATTCAAAGGCTCTCACTTCCCTCTACCTACACTCAACTCCCTTACTCTCGTAACTCTTTGACACTTTCATTTCTAATGGGGCCACGGATCAATCAGATTGTTAAGCCCACCCAATCTAAAGGGAAAGCTCAAATATCAAGCTGTGAAAAAAGAGATGGGGTAGTGGGTTACGGAGTGCCTTTCCTAATCTTCTCAAATGAGGAAGGTAACCACTTTCACTCCCTTTGCAATAAGCAAATTATGGTTGCCAAGTACTTCCATTTTGAGAATTTAGATAGACTAGAATTGAAAGAAAAGGTCAAGAATCTTGTAAAAAGAATTCAATGGGATAGTTTATTCAATTTCAATATCCTGTTTATGAAGAACTAGCTTTAGAATTCTTTACATCCCTTTAGTTTGAGTCTAATAAACCTAAGGAATTATGATTTAGGTTGCGGGGATAACCTTATAAGCTTAATTATGATATTTTGTATGAAATTTGTAGGTTCCCTGAATCATCTGTAGTGGATCAGCACAATGATTTCCGTTTCATCCCTACTAGATTGAATTAATTGGGTCAGAGTGCTTTGGAGCTAAGAATGCATGTAACAACATCATCAGAAGCCACAAACATTTGTTGCTGCATAATTCATATGTCAAACTCTTTTTGACAAGACAAAAACTAACAAGTGTTCCATGAAGGAACTCTTCCTATTGTGGTGTATAAACCATAGCATCCCAGTTTACATAACCACCTATGTCTTCAACGTAATTATTGTTACTCGATGTAAGAGCAGTAAAAAATTAGGAACGTATTACTTGGTTTCAACCATATTTGATTATTATGGGGTTGAGTGCAATGGATCCATGATTTACTATCCTGAATTCACAAACCATCATCATCTGTGGCGAGCTAAAATCCTAAAGTCTCACAATATGGAGCTTTGGGATATTAGTGCCAAAAAACACATCAAAATTAGGGCCACTCAAGCGAGTTTGAATGCTCAGCAACAACAAGAAGGGGATTCGACTAGTAAGGAGTTCAGGGAGGAGGACAAAGAAGAAGAATTGAGATGGAAGAAAGTACTGACAGTAATATCTGATCAAACCAAAACTCTGACAGATACTTTGGTTGAAAAATCCAGGGTAGTGAGGAACATGGTAAAGGAACAAAGACGCTAAAGTCGGGACATCAGATGTATTCATAGGTATTTTGAGGCTTAAGGTGTGTAACTACCACCTCCCTCACCATCATCACCTCCATCACCGTAAGGTTTTATTTCTAACCCTTATCTTTTAAATTTAGTCTTTATTTTTGTTTTATTTTATTTTATGTTATTCCCTTCAATGTATGTTTGTTTGTCTCCTTCTCACATTGAGGATAATGTGTTGTTCAAGTGTGGGTAGGGTTCTGTGTTTTTCTTTGAGTGTGAATTTTGCAAATTATTATGTTAGTATGTTTAGGTTGCATATTGTGAATTGTGTGAATGCATTGATGGCTTAGATGGAACAAAATCGATTTAATTTTAAACATAATCTATTAGGTTGTGAAGAGTCATTAGCTCGCAAAATTAGTGATCTAGGTTCTTTGGTTAAAATATGCAAGTTAATTTGGATTTAGTGTTAGTTTATCACCTTATAAGTTGCCACATTCATTCATAATTTTAGGTCTTTCGACTAAGTATTTTTTCATGAAAATGAGTAGCTAAAGTAATAAGGTAGGCATTAATTAAAAAATGTTTTTGAGAACATGATGTAGTCGAGTAACTAGATCGACACGCATCACAAATGTTTGGTTTCACGTCAAAAGGCCATAATGATGTTCTAACCAAGCAACTTACTAAAACATGATTCAGTTGAGTAACCAGATTGACATTCATCACCTACATTTGCCTCTATGTAAAAGAACTATATCCATATCCATAAAAATGTTTTTTAATAAAAACCTACCAAACTTATAAGTAGCATAACTTTTCATGAAAACATACTTTGGATTAGTTACAAAGTTTGATTGAACAAATAATCATTAATGTGTGTGTACAATTAAAAGGGGTGAATAAACTTGACATTTAAATTTAAGTAATATGTATATTAAGCCCAGAGTTCCTAGACGTATATTTTGCATGTTAATAATTTGGAACAACTTGAATGATTGTGTTTAAAGTTAAATTATTTTTATGAAGTTGAAGCCATTGCCTCATTATTGCAGTGTGCGCTTTGTGTTTTTGTGGTATTTGTGGTTTTGTTTGCTTGAAGACACGCAAATATTTAAGTGTGGG
>JANZXP010000004.1:13884427-13896613 GCA_027576715.1 Erythroxylum flavicans | reverse complement strand
TCTCACTTAAGTCTAATAAAACCATTGTTAAAGTCCTAACCGTATATATATCAACAATTACACAACCAAGATTAGTTTAGATTTCTTAGGATAGGTTTTAGGTCAGATTTGTATGGCTATTTTGACATATAAAAAGAGGTTTTTAGGCATTATGTGCTTCTAATGAAATTTCCCCTATGTATTAAGTTTCTAATGATAGCAAAATCATGCATTTTGGTTCAGTATGCTGCAAGTTATTCCCAAAATACTGCAGACTATTCTCAAACAATGACAGAATCTTAAATTTAACTTTAGTCCAAATTTCATCATCCATCAGGATAGAAAAAAAATTCCATTTCTTCATGAAAGTTGTAGGAATATGTGTGTAGTTTGATCCACAATGAAAATAAATCCATTTGGATATCTACAGGTCAAATTATAGCCTAAATACCGATGATTGTTCAGTGAAATTCGTTCAGTGGAACCAGTACAATTCATTCACATCTTACATCTTCAACACCCTTACTCCAACACTCATCCTTTTCTCCACAATTCCACCTTATTCATGCCTCAACTACACATCAATTTCATGTCCAAACCTCAACTCATCAACAAATCATATTCTATCCAATCAAGCATCAAAATAATTCATATGATAATATGCAATCAAGATTAGTATTCCTATACCTTCTTTAACACAATTTCCTACTTCCATGAGCAAGCCACTCTAGCCTTTCAAGAAAATATCACAACTCCAAGATTAAGACAACCAAGAGGATAGCAACATAGAAAATAGTAGAATCTAGCTTCCTTGGTGCAGTAGCATGTAAAGACATCAAGTGAAGATGATGATTCAGCAAGTAAGCAAAAATTCCAGGAGGTGTGAGTGAGAGAGAGAGTTTTGGTGGTGAGAGAACAAAAATGGTGAGGAATAAGCCAACCAGAAACTCCAACAGAAACTCATCTCCTCCAATGCTAGGTGTTAACAAATTGTAACAACATGTGTCTTGTTGCATGTTCTACACTTGTCCCATTTAAGAGTTCCCACACATCTACATAACATGCTGCCATTTGTCACCAAGTAATTAGTCCACGTATAAACTATCAATAAATTGTATTGATTTAGGCCGAATTTGACAAAGTTGTCTTCATAAAATTTGTAGCTTATCCTCTTAGGCTTTCTAATGGTATAAAGTTTGTAATTTTTGAACATCAGAATCAAAAGATATGATACTTACAAGTTTGAGTGTCACAGGGGTGCATGTGCACGATTTGAACTTGCTAAAATCCATATAAACATGGGTTTTTTAAGCACTTACAAGCCTTCTTTTCACTTAATCTTTACCCAAACCTTGCGTAATATATCCATGAAATATATTCCCAAGACTCGAGCCCAACATTAATACCTTAAGTCTCTAATGAAGACAATAAATTCCTATTCTCTATGTATGATTCATTATACCATAATTTAAGACATATGCAATACATGTTCAATGAAACATTCCAACTAGGGTACAATTTGGGGCCTTATGTAAAAAGGGTGAATAACTTGACATTTGGGTCTTGATTAATATGTATATTTAGTCCAGAGCTCCTAGACATGGATTTTTCATGTTAATGATTTGGAATAACTTGAATTGTTTAGAGTTAAACTTGTTTCATGAAGTTAAAGCCATTGTCTCCTTCTTACATTATGTTCTTTGTGATTTTGTGTTGTTTGTTGTTTTGTTTTCTTGAGGACAAGTAAACCTTTAAGTGTAGGGATGTTGATAAGTGTAAATTGCATCATGCTTTAGGGCATAGTTTGATATATGTTTAGTCATTAATTAAATCATTTAGTATGTGATTAGGTTAGAATTATGTTAGTTTGTTAATTATTTATGTTTTAAGTGTTTTATGGGTTAGTATAAGTCTTTGAGCTTAAATATTATATTTGGAGGTACCTTGATGTGTTTGCTAGTGTTTCACGGTCAACATCAAAGAACGGAGGAGTTTCAGAGACATTCAGACCGAAATAATGGCCCACGATCATGGCATGTCAGGCCACAATTATGATAGAAGCTCCAGATTAAGCCCATGATCGTGGCCTGCATGCCACAATCATGATAGAAGTCTCAGATGTGAGCCACGATCGTGGTCTGCATCAGGCAGATACCTAGACACTCATTAATGTCAAGTTTCGAGAGATTTTTTGGACCTTTTAGACCCAAAAAAAACCCTAAGGTTACCTAAAACACAAGAGGATATAAAAAGAAAAAAAAATAGGTAGAGAGAGGAGCTTTTTACGTTAGCCAACTTAAGAAATCCTAAAGAGAGATAATCGAGAGATAGAGGAAAAGAAGAAGGAAGGGAGAAGAGGAAAAGAAGTTGATTCGAAGTACTTCCTGGATTAGGAGGTTTCCTGACGTCGTTGCCTCCCATCATCTATTTTATATTGTATTTCCTATTCTTTTCATTTTTATTTATTGTATAGAATTAGATTTAACAGTTGATGATAGGATTTAGAATATCGAGGATGCTCTAAACTCACCTTTAAAATTTTATTCGTGAATTAATTAGAATCTGGTTATTTATGTGATTATTGTATATTGTTGTGATTTGATTCTACTATTACATAATTCGATAATAAACTGAGAGGGTGAATTAAATGAAAATGATTAAATTGGATTAACGAGAGTTGGGTGATTTAATAGAAACCATAATTAAATCAGATCGATAATTTATGCGGAGAGATCTTGTATAGGTTTCTGATAGTTTATTAGTGAACTTTAGAACTAATTAGGATTTTGGATAGGTTATTAATTGAGATATTGCAACCTCTATAATCTCATTATTGTTTATAATTTATGGTTAATGGTTATAAATCGAGAGAGCAATCAACCCTAGGATAGTCTAGAACCAACAATCCAATGATTCATAATCAGTTAGGTTATCATTAAGGATAGGTAAAATTCTCTTTCTCTCAATAGTTTATTTCCTTCGGTTGATTCTTGGGTGTGTTACAAATTGCATAATAATTAATATTTTCATGTTTAATTCTTAATTTGATTGGTTGAATTAAATTCTCATATTAGTTTTGTTGCATCTTAAATTTCTGTTATTTGTTTCTGGCCTTAGATTTTAGGATTAGATTAGTTCCCTCGTCTTGGGATCGACACATTTGGTACTATGCTTACGAATCGTGTGCTTGTGGATTATCGAAGGTTAATAATTAAAACTTATACACAATCAAATCCCAATCAACATCATATGAGAAGCATAATATACATGCAAGCTATTTATTACATAATTGATTAGTTAAGTTTTGCCTACAAAGAACAAGCTTTTGTCACACCAATAGAGTTGTCATTATATTATTACATTAAATGTGAAGAACAAATGAGACAAGTTTACTTTAGTTATATAAATAAAAGATTTATGAACCCATAAGAAATATTTTAAATCAAGAATAAATTAAAAGTATAATTATTTTCAATAGATTGCTTTATGGTCAAGACTTAGTGAAAAAACTCCACTTTAATATATATAAATATACAATATACCTTATGGTTTGCACTTTTTCAAAATGCATCCTAATATTTTAAATTTACTAGAAAAAAACCTTATGGTATGACCAATACTAAAAATGATCTTTTAATAAGATTTTGTGAAATTATATTAATATTGATTATTATGTGAATAATTGTTTAATCATATGAAATAATTTTTACTATTACTTTGACTTGACTAATAGTGAACTATATTAAAATAACTCGATAAAAACTTTTTAAGAGATCATTTTTAATAATTATCATATCACACGGTGCTTATTTTAGTAATTTTGGAACACAAGAACACATTTTAAAGAAGTGTAAACCATTGAGGACGTCCAAGTCTTTTGTATTATGAATTTATATAACAATAATGATATAATTTCAACTTTTGATTTTTTTATTTACCATTATAAAATTTTTTTAAATTACTAATAGAAAAAGATTTCACTAACAAAAAGCTTTCAATGTTACCCAGTATCCTTATTATTTCTAAATACTTATTTCCAAATACTTTTTTTATAAAGCAATATTAAAAACTAAGCCAGTGACTCAAAACTAGTGGCTTGTTTTAAGGGAGCTTGTTTTAAGGGAACTCACTAGAGCCAAAACTGAAGGTTAGTCTTTATAAGGCAATATTTATTGTTTAAGGGCCTAAAATATAGTTGGATCAAGTGAGGTCCTAACCCATAATTTTGATGATAACAAGATATTTGGTGATATTGATAAAAATAAATGACAGTAAATATACTCCCTTAAAGCAATATGTAATACATAGTCTCCCTTATTTCATACATTACTGATTTATAAATAGCAAGTTTTGTTGAATACAAAAATAAACTACTTGTTTTATGCTAAAAAACGCAAGTATATAGGTCGTTACTTGTAGTAAAGAGTAGATATCGTTCCACAGAGATTGTGCTTAGGCACCACTTAATTCAGGTTGTGCTTTGTTTAAGACTCAAATTTAAATAATAAAAACTGGAAAAAAAACTAAATCAAACAAACTAGCAACAAACAAATAGTGTAATAAAAGTGTAGAAACTTTGATTTCAAGAATAAAGATTAAAGATCATTTTTTTCTTATCTTGTCTCCTTCCTACTTTGCTGATTGAATTAGGCCTCAACTAAGATGTCCTAATGTTTCAATCACCCTCTCTCAAGATGTAATCAAATGTCCCTAGCCAAATTAAATGGAATTAACTGTGCAATCTCTCAATCTACAAAATTAGTCTACCAATTTAACTAGTTATGAAGCTATCCTATAGGTAATTAACTAATTAGTCAAGATCTCTCTCTAACTAATCAATTCACTTGATAAACGCAAGTTTATAGGGTGCCAACTCTCATTGTATAGCCCTACACAATTTACCCAACTCAATTTCTTAATATATTGTAAGGTTTAAGCACAACATTTATCAAAAGCATTCATTCATTCAAAACAAAAAAATAGGAGTTGAACAAGTAATTTAAAAGTAATCTCTACAATAAATTCAGCCACTTATAATAGGAACAAGTTCAACCATATCTATATACTCCATAATACAAAACATACTGGAAAAAAACCAATACAACGGTAGCTTTTTTCCCTTTTTGTATTTGAAAATTTGGAAAATGGAAGCTTGATGGAAGTTCTTGATTATCAGCCCCGATTCCCACCTTTGACACCCATAAGCTTGTGGCTTTTCGTGATCAGTCCAAAAAAAGCTGAATGGTGGCTCTGAATATGTGTATGTTTTGTCTTTTAGTCACATAGGGGTTTTTTAAGGTTCGAAAAGACCAAAAAGTCCCTTGAAAACTTGAGTCTAGAAGTGTCCCCGTGTTTATCTTGACGCTGGCCACGATCGTGGCCTTTGAGTAAGCTCTCTGTCACAATCATGGCATATAGGCCACGATTTTGGGCCAATCTTGGTGCTTCTATCACGATCATGGCTTGCCTACCATGATTGTGGGCCTGTGTTATGGCTCAAGTTCCCTCCGAAACTCCTCCGTTCTTCGCTATTAACCTTGAAATAGTAGCAAACTCATCAAGGCACCTCAAATACACAATATGAAACCATCACTCAAAGATATGTATAAATTCAAAATGGACCTTCTTTACAGATTTCAGTCATTTCTCTCAAGTGTTTGATGGTTAATGTTTTGTTCAAACTTTCTATATGAAACCACACTATCATAGGCTTTCTAATATACCAATTCTCCTCCATAATGATTACATAGTAAGATAGATCAAAAGTACTTTGTTTCGGGTTGTAATGTGACTAAGGTTAAGATGGGTCAAAAAGGCTTTAGGGGTTTATCACAAACATTTATAAAGTACTAAGTGTTCAAAGGGATGACAAAGATAAACTTCTGACATATGCAAATGGATATGACTACTACTTCGTACTTATTAATGCTACTACATGTTATTCCTTTTTCTTTTCTTTCTTTTCTTTTTCTTTTTTATTATTTGATTATGTTCTTTTCTCCTTTTTTATCATAATAAAGAAACAATAAATAGAAAACAACAACTAAATGCAAAGTGCTCTAAGAGGAGAAGTACTAAAATCTGCTCAAAGTATCTTAGAAAGGAAAAAAATTGTAGGAAAAAAAATCCCAAACTAAAGTATCACTTAGCACTCTATTAACTTGTGATTGGGCAAGCTAATGGTGTGAGTTTTAAAATGGGGTGATTTCAAGAAAAAAAAGGTTAAAGACTCAACGAGGCTAACAAGGGATAATAAAAAGGTAGATCATTTAAGCCAAGGGTTAAAACAAAAAAAGGCCTTAATCATTTCTATTTGGCATGCATCTAGTAGATTTAAACTGATTCAAAGCAAGTTCTGAAGGTAATTACCTAAGGAAAAATCACACAAACAAGGAAATGAAATGACTATAGAATGGAGTCATAAAGGCTTAATTCCTTGTATAGGCTCAAATGAAAATCCATTATGCTTCTATACACTACTTTATTGCTCAAGTGTCAAGCTCTAAGTAAGCTTAGGCAACTAACTACTTTCATCATTCCACATTGTTCAATCTCCACTCAAGTAGCCTAATTTGAGTTCACATATGCATTTAATCCCATTCCAACTAGCATGATAGAATCTCATGGCAACACATTCATCACAAAGATTCAATTGTAAGGGAAATTACACACTTAATACTAAAAACTTAACATGCATCCTAAATGACATGGAAAAATGCAAACACAAATGCAAGACTACCTCCCCACAATTGAACAACTCATTTTCCTTAATGTGAAAAGAAGAACACCCAAAACCAATAAACAACACAACGAAAAACAAACACAAAACATAAGAAGAATAATATAAGAGATTAAAGGCAAAATAGGCTAATGGTGGTGGGGGTGATGGAGGTGGCACATTTTTCCTCTTGTCCTTTAGTCCACTAACAAGCTATGATGCACAACAAACCTTTAAATAACCTCAAAACACATCACTAAGCACCTAAACAACAAGAGATTGAAGGGTGAAACAAGTTAAAACCTAATCAAAACCAAACTAAACACTATCAAATCAAAGCAAAACCACACTAACATAAAGACAAGCAAATGAAAGACAAACATACTAAGTTAAGGTCATTAGCTTGACCATTCCATATGCAATCATGAAAGAGTGAGTGAAAGGAAAGAAAGTACTTCCCTTTTTTGTGAGAATGGCCCTCCAAAGTATAACTTGCACCTATGCCCATTAACCTTAAAAGTTTCACACTTATCATTTTCCAACTCCAAAGCTTTATGAGGAAACATTGGAATAACCTTGAATTGGCCACTCCATCTTGACTTGAGCTTTTTGGGAAATAACCAAAGTCGTGAATTGAACAAAAGCACTAAGTTCACACTCTTGAATTCCTTCTTCTTGAATGTGGGCTTCATGCCACTTCTTATCCCTTTCCTTGTACAACTTGGCATTTTCATATGCATCATACCTTAACTCCTCCAATTCATCAAGTTGTAATAATCTCTTCTCGCCCATTAGCTTCCAATCAATGTTCAATTTTCTAATTGCCCAATAGACTCTATGCTCCAACTCTAATAGTAAATGGCAAGCCTTTCCATATACAAATCTATATGGTGTTGAACCTATGAGAGTTTTGAAAGTCATCCTATAAGCCCACAATGTATCATCCAACTTCAAAGCCCAATCTTTTCTTGAACTGTTCACTACCTTCTCCAAAATCTTAACCACTCATTTACGGGTGGTAAAGGGTTGCCACTCTATTATGAACATTATATCTCCTCAGAAGAGCCTCAAAAGGTTTGTTACAAAAGTAATTCCCTCTATCACTTATGATAGCTCTAGGCACCTCAAATCTAGTAAAGATATTCTTCATAAACCGTTGCACCACCTTGCCATCATTTGTTGGAGTAACTATTGCTTCGACCCACCTAGACATATAATTAATTCCAACTAATATATAAGAGTTGCTTAGGGAATATGGGAATGGTCCCATGAAATCCAAGCCCCACACATCAAATATCTCCACTTTCATGATGTTTGAAAGTGGCATCTCATCTCTCTTTGAAATATTGCCCACTTTTTGGCACTTATCATAATGCAATACAAAATCTCGGCATCCTTGAACAAGTTTATCCAGTAGAATCCATACTCTAAAATGTGATCAGCCATCTTGTTCACTCTATATTGTCTTGCATAAACTAAATTACAACACTGAGTCAAAACTTCAGGCATTGCATCTTTAGGGACACACCTACGAATCAAATTGTCAGAACATATTTTATATAACACAGGTTCATCCCAAATATAGTGAGAACATTGAAATAAGAAACGTTTCCTTTATCAATGTGAGAGATTAAGGGGAAGAATACCACCTAAGAGATAATTGGCAATATCTGTAATCCAAGGAAGAAAAGGATTTTCTACCATCAATAAGGCCCAATTAGGAAAATGCTATTTAATTTGAAAACTCTCTTCAATTTTTACTTCCTCTTCATTTTGTACCCTTCAAGTCTAGGTAGATAGTCCGCTACAACATTTTCTGCTCCTTTCTTGTCCTCAATCTCAATGTTGAATTCATAGAGCAGAAGCACCCATCGAATAAGCATAACCTTAGCATCCTTCTTTACAAAGAGATAACACAACACTGCATGATCTATAAAAACAATAACTTGTGATCCCAAAAGATAAGAACAAAATTTTTCACATGTAAATACCATTGCAAGCAACTCCTTCTTAGTAGTGGTGTAGTTAAATTGTGCTTCCGTCAAGGTCTTACTGGTATAGTAAATTGCATATAGCCTCTTCTCCTTCCGCTGTCTGAGTGCATAACCAATGGCATGGTTGCTTGCATTATACATGATCTTGAAAGGAAGTGACCAATCTAGTGACATTAAAATAGGTGCTGTTATAAGTGCCTTTTTTAACCTATTAAAAGCATCTAAATAATCATCATCAAACATAAAAGACACATCTTTAATTAACAAGTGAGTCAAGGCTCTAACAATAAGAGAAAAGCCTTTGATAAACTATCTGTAGAACCTTATATGACTAAGGAATGCTCAGATGTCCTTGATGTTAGTAAGAGGTTGGAGCTTTCCAATCACTTTAGTCTTAGCTCGTTCTACCTCAATCCCCTACATAAGATCTTACGGCCCAAAACAACTCCCTCTTGGACCATAAAATGACACTTCTCCCAATTCAAAACCAAATGAGACTCCTTGCATCTTTGTATCACTCTATCCAAATTAAACAAGCAATGATCAAAAGAGTCTCCAAAAATAGAGAAGTCATCCATAAATACCTCGATGAAGTCTTCACTCATATCCTCAAAGATGGCCATCATGCACCTTTGGAATGTGGCTGGTGCATTGCATAGACCAAAAGGCATCCTCCTATAAGCAAAAGTTCTATAAGGACAAGTGAAAATAGTCTTCTCTTGGTCCTGTGGGTATATGAACACCTGATTGTACCCACAGGACATACACTCCAATACCTCTACCAAAGACAAATTAATTTGAAGCTTGTTCAACTTCTCCAAGAATTTAGAGAATTAACTGTCTACTTGATGTTGTCTCACCTTCTAAGGATGTGGAATCTTAGCCTTGTAGGGTGGTGGTGCCAAATATGGCTTCTCTTCTTCTTTCTCTTCTACCTTCTCTTCTTCTATCTCTTTGCCTTTACCTTCCTCCTTTTGCTGGCTATCCTTTTGCACACTTGGATCCTTCAATTGCTTGTCACTCCTAAGTGCGATCACCTTAAGATGTTCCTTTTGATTGGCCTCAATGTTGTGTAGTCAACTTCCTGCATTCCTAGAAGACAAAACATTAGCAAGTTGACCTACCTGTACCTCCAAGTTATGGATAGATGAAGTGTGGTTCTTCGCAATTTGGTCAAACTTTGCCTCCATTCTCTTTTGACTCTCTTCTTTTCTTCTTTGAACTTCCTTTTGGCTTAAGAATTTTGAACCCAATACTTCCATTAACTTGTCTATTTTTCTCTCCAAAGACCCAAGTCAGTCTTGTGAAATCTAAGAGGTCCTTGTGCTGTCACATGGCTACCTGCATTGTTAGTATTCCATGAAAATTTTAGGTGGTTTTTTCATCTAGGATTATAAGTGTTAGAGTATGGATTGTTACCTCTTTGTGGCTAGCCCAAGTAATCTGTAACACTAGCTCCCAGCAAGAAAAACTCAGCTGTGCCATGGTTTTCTTTCCTACATAACTCACATTGTAATTACGTGGCCTTAAATGTGGATGAAGATGCTCCTTGCATGTAGTTCAACTGCTTGGTGAAGGCAATAATTTGTGCTAGCAAGGCTGTCACTGAGTCAATTGGAATCATCCCTTTTTGCTCCTTAGACCCTTGTCTACTCCTTTCATTTGACCACATGCAACTGTCGCTTGCTAACTCTTCCAAAAGGTCATCAGCTATATCAATAGTTTTCCTCATCAAAGGTCCTCTTGTAGCGACATTTATAGTTCCCCTTGTGCTCTGATTCACACCATTGGAGAATGTTTACAAAGGAACTCCCTCAGAAGGTTGTGGTAGAGGTAACTCCTTTGTAATTCCTTAAATCTCTCTCAGGCTTTATACAATGACTCCCATCACTTTATTGAAAGTTTGTGATCTCTTTGATGATTCTTGTTTTCTTAGTCAAGGGGAAGTACTTAGGTAGGAAAGCTTGGGCTAGCTACTCCTAAGTAGTTATTTTCCCTTAACTAAGTGAGTTATTCCATGCC
This sequence comes from Erythroxylum flavicans, assembly GCA_027576715.1. Classification (NCBI taxonomy): domain Eukaryota; kingdom Viridiplantae; phylum Streptophyta; class Magnoliopsida; order Malpighiales; family Erythroxylaceae; genus Erythroxylum; species Erythroxylum flavicans. Next base: position 13,885,900 of record JANZXP010000004.1, on the reverse strand, counting down.
TTTGCCTGATCCCTTAAGGTAAAAGAAAACAATCTTAACCTCCCAGCATCATCAGACATCCCATTAAACCCGAAAGTGTCACAGATCTCTAAAAAGTTAGCACGATGGGTGTTAGGATCTTCGTTTGACAACCCAGAAAACTACATACTACTCTGACGTAGGTTAAGGAGTGTTAGCTTGATTTTACAGGTAATAGCTTGAACCGCAGGCCTTGTAACTCCTAGAGGATTGAAACCTAGCCTCATAAAGTCCATCAATACCCTCTCAATTCCTCCTTGCTCTCCTTCTTCTGCCATATTCCTTTGTATTTTGTCTTAATGTCCAGCTCTTTTTAGCTCTCTGATATATATTTAATTGTTGATATATTTAATCCTTTACACTTAGTGATTATTGACATAAAATGGCTTAAGATACTTATTTTAATTCATTTATGATTTTAGGTATAATTTGGAAGCAAAGAAATTAAAATGAGTCAAAAGAACTACATTTAGGTCGTTTTCTATAGACTAAATTTTACTTGTCTTCATGGAGCAAGAAGAAGAAAATTAAATGACAAGGAAACATATCAAAATACAAAGAAGAAGAACTCTTATTGAAAAAAAAGAATAGTAGCCAAGGCAGAAACGACAGCACATTGAGGAGCAACGGAAAACAAAATGCAGCTGGGAAAAGCTGCGTTTATGTTGTGTTCAACACAACGCATATACTGCGTTTAATGCAACACACGCATACGTTTTAAAGAAAAACGTATAGAGCAGCTAGGGGTTTTTAAATGGATGGACTTAATTCGTCACATTAGCTACAGGAGAGTGGAGAGAGGCAGCTTGGAGGCTTGCAGCTAGAGTAGAAAATAGAGAAGGAGTAGGCAGCGTGGCTTGCAATAGAGAAGCTACAATCAAGAGTGGAGGCGGCAGAGAAGAACAGAAGAGCTGCATGAATAATGGGGTGGGGCAAATGTTTATTTGTCCCATCATAAACAGTGAAGAAGAAAAGTTTGCGCAGTGAAGTAGAATTTTGTGGTTTTTGGTTGGGGATAGTTTTAATGGGGCTGAATCATTTGTTTGAGAGACTCATAGATAGCTAGACGTTCTGACATCAGTTTGGAGGTGACATCGATGCTGATGACCCTGGTTAAGCATTTTTTCATTGTTTTGTTATTTCTCTCTCTCATTAGAAATTGATTGTGTGATCCTATGTTAATTGATTTGGTTTTGTGCATAGATAATCAGAATTTCGTTATTGTTCAGTTATTTGTGTATGAACCCATAGAGTATTGTGAAAGGATGATTTTAATGCATTCATTGAATCGTTTGATTACATACCCATTGCTAGAATTTCTATATAATTCGTAATTGTTATGTTGAAATTCAAGTGTAGCGACTAATGATTTGTAATCATTAGGGATAACATGACCTAGGTTAAATGACACATTATATGTGATTATTGCCTTGATTAATTAGTTTTCCTAATTCG
>JANZXP010000004.1:13856648-13867844 GCA_027576715.1 Erythroxylum flavicans | reverse complement strand
TAACTGTACAATATATCAGTGGACTATTTTACAAATTTTAAAAATTTCAGGGACTATTTCATAAATATAAAAAATTGCCCGAAATGGTACCCGATATTGACCGGTATCGATACAGTATCGTTCTAGAACTCAATCCGGTACCAAGTCCGGTACAATATTCTCAACATTGGCCTAACATCCGACTTGCCTAAAACATAAGATCTTAAATTACTTCAAACTCAAACTCGACGCGTAGCCCTAGTCCATTAGAATTATGGATTTTGGTACTCATAAATTGACACCGCTGGACTTCAACTAAGCCCAACATTGTTTTTCAGTTTACATACATCCCTCTTTATATATCATACAAAGCCTCAAAACCCTAGGCGTCGGAGAGCAGACGAACAGAAAGCAGCAGCAGGAGCAACCATGGTGAGATCTGCGTCCAGATAAATATGAATATTTCGACCAATTTTGTCTGGATTGGGTTGGTTAATAAATTTGTTTGTATATTGCGTGTATAATAGGCGGATGTTGAGACCGATGTCGCGGCGCCAGGACAACCGAAGAAGAGAACGTTCAAGAAGTTCAGTTTCAGAGGAGTGGATTTGGATGCTCTCTTGGACATGTCCACTGATGAGCTTGTTAAGCTCTTCCAAGCTCGCGCTCGCAGAAGGCAATTTGATTTTATTCACTTCTTTCTCATCTGGGTTTTCGTCTTTATTTCCTTAACCTTTTTCCTGTTCAAACAGGTTCCAGCGTGGCTTGAAGAGGAAGCCCATGGCTCTAATCAAGAAGCTCCGCAAGGCGGTATGTATAATTTTCATTGATTTTTCAAGGCCGTTTCATTATTATTGATTGAAAATAACCTATGTGAAAAATGGGATCTTGATTTGTTTCAAATATCATCTCAAGTTTCTGTGGTCTTGTGATGTTTAGCTTCCTTAAATTTATGGTGTAAATGGATTGAAAACTTTTGAGATTGTTAAAATCATTATCTGTGACATAATTTCTAGGTTTTGCCATGTTTACTTGGAAGATCTTATTTACTCTTGTGGTTCGCCTTAAATGTTAGTTGGAGTTAAACAGATTCTTCAAAAGATTAAGAATCAGAAGAATAACTGGCTGTGTTTGGTATTATAAGATGAGTTGATGCAATCAAATACATATTGGTATTGTCTTTGATTAATCCTATTACCTTTTAGTTTCTTCATATATGATCAGGGGCGGAGCTAGCGCGGGACAAGCCCCTGCGCTAGCCCCGGCTTCCGCCGCTCACCACACTTTGAAAATTTTGTGAAAAGTCGCGACCGCGGCCGCGACTTTTCGGGAAAATTTCACGAAAGTCGCAATCGCGACTTGTCGCAGCCACGACTTTTCGGAAAATTTCACGAAAGTCGCGATCGCGACTTTTCGGAAAATTTCCAAAGTCGTGATCGCGACTTTTCTCTTTTAACATTGATTTAATTAATGTTGAATTTGCCGGAAGTCTTCGCCGCCAGTCCATCGCTGTCCAATTAGCCCCGGCTTCAGGATATTCCTGGCTCCGCCACTGTATATGATTAAGTTTCAGTTGGTGTTAAAAATTAATGAAAACATGTTCTTGATATTCTTCTTCTACAGAAAAGGGAGGCTCCTCCTGGTGAGAAACCTGAGCCAGTTAGGACTCATCTCCGAAACATGATCATAGTACCCGAAATGATTGGCAGCATCATTGGTGTTTACAATGGGAGGACTTTCAATCAAGTTGAAATCAAGCCTGAAATGATTGGTCACTATTTGGCTGAATTCTCTATCTCCTACAAGCCCGTCAAGCACGGAAGGCCTGGTGTTGGTGCTACCCATTCCTCCAGGTTTATTCCTCTTAAGTGAAAACTTGGAATTTTAACACTGTCCCCAACATGGAAGTGATGATTTAGTTGAATGTAGTTGTTTAGCTGGTTTTATGATATTAGTTACTCGTTTTTAAGCCTTGTTTAAGACTGTTTTGGGACAACAAGATCAGTTTTGCGTGAACTTTATATCTATATATAATATTTTATTATTGCGTCTCATATTTGATTACTTGAAGAAAGCATATACAGAAGGTTCGCAAATGGCTTGAAGTTGAATTTCTCATTTTAAAACTAAAAAGTTCGCAGGGTCCTTCAACCTTAACAAAACTAATAATCGATTTCAGCTGAACCATCATGAAGCCCAAATGAAAAGGGAAGTTACCGAAGTTTCTTTTCAGATTAATCTTTTACACGTGTCATTAATGCATGTACATGAACTTCGACCGAACGACCCAGCGAAAGCCCTTTTTTATCCGATTGGACGATGCTTCCTCAACGCTCTAATTAATGGACTTGTAATTTGCTAATAGAAGTTTCCCCACTCAGAAACTTGCAATGATTATTATTAGCGGAGATGAAAGAGCATGCTGGAAATCTTGAGATTTCAGTCTCTTATTGGTTAATGTAACTTTCCTCCGGTACCTTGTACAGGTAAGGTGCAAGCAAAATGGCTACCACCTCAGTTCAGGCTATTGCATGCGAACTAAAGACAGGGTAGGCTATTACGCGTTACGCACGTAAAGCAAGCGTGGACCCATGTGATGTTTCAAATTGCCTTCGCAGCACACCCTTTACTCACTGTTCACTATTCCTTTTTCAACCCGATTAACTTCAACTATGTTGTATAATAACAATAGGCAATTATTTTCTCTACCCTTCCCTCAAAGTGATTTAAACCTCTGCTCGTCGTTTTTAATACCCACTTAGCACCGGTGGTGAGGGTACACCTCTTACTTTGTTAAAATCTCCTGGACCGATTGATTCTACTTTAATCGATAACTAAAAAACTCAATCAGTCAGGCTAGTTAAATTATAAAAGTTTTAAATTGTCTAATTTTTTGGTTCAATTTTAATTTTTCAGTTATATTTATTTTAACATTTTTTGTTGTTAAAATTAATCAATTTATTAACTATTTGGTTAATTTTAATAAATTAATAAGTTCTTATAAATTAAAATAAATTAATTATTTTTTATTTAATAATTTATTTTTCAATTAAACTTTAAACTGCACCATAGATAAGGACAATCTTTTTTTAATTATGCTTCAAAATATTTAATTTATTTAATTTTTAATCAATTTTATGACAGTTTAATTTTTAAAACATTGACTTTTGTCTTTTTTTTGGTTTATAGTTGTTTTTTATTTTTTGTTTCCATTTTTATTTCAAATAAAAAACTGATTGATTATTAATGTTTATATTTTTATCACTTATAATAATTATATATTACATAAAATTAAAAATAAATTATTTTTAAGAGATTAAATTTACTTTAATTTCATATATAATATTTATTAATAAATTAATCAATAAAAATTATTCGTTTTATTAGAATAAATAATTTATAGATTAATTTTATTTTAAATATATTTTAATTATTAAATCAAAATTTTATTTAAAATTTATATAACTATATTTATTAATAGTTATTAAATTAAGTTTATTCAATTTAATTACAAAAAGTAAATAAAAAAATTTAAAAAAGAAATTAAATATATATTATTCACTTTTATGATATTCATAAAATTTAAAAACAGAAAAAAAAACTAAAATTACAAATTACAAACAAATTTTTACTTAATTAAAAATTAAAAATATAATAAATGAATTTTATATATACGATACTAAGCCTGTGAGTTAAATGGACTCTAATCCAAGATGGCAAAAGCAACAAATCTAACCAACAGTCTCCTGTCGGCATCAGAAAGACCGTCTCCTCCACTATATATACACCCAAACCACCCTCGTTCGTCAAAATCTTTACCAGACTCTAAAATAGTATCGGTACGCTCTCCACAATGGCTGTGGACGCACTTAATCTACGGAAGGACTCTCTCACGTTATCCCTCGCAGGGCCTCCGTCCTCTACGGAGGCTCAAACCGGGGCCAGGTTTAGAGGAGTGCGGAGGAGACCGTGGGGACGCTTCGCCGCAGAGATCCGTGATCCTTGGAAAAAGACACGGCGGTGGCTCGGCACCTTCGACACAGCGGAGGAGGCCGCTCTTGCCTACGACGAGGCTGCACGCTTCTTCCGTGGGCCCAAAGCAAAGACCAACTTTTTGCACATCCCCTTACTTCCTTGTCTTCCTCTGGCGCCGCCATCTGCGGCACTGGCCGGAGGAGGTTTGAGCTTGTGGAATTCATCGGCGTCTCAGGTGGCTGCAGTGGGTTCGCCAGACGGGTCATCGGAGTACAAAAGGTGCAAGCTTGAAGGGAATGTGGATATGGGTTTAGGTGTAAATGAAGAGAAGGAAGTGACGGAGGAGGAGAAAAAGGCGCTCCCGTTTGATCTGAACCTCCCGGCGTCACTCTTTTGAGCGCTCGGCGAAAGTTATCAAGTGGCCGTATTTAGTTTACATTTTTGCCCCTGATGGCCAAAATCCAGTTAGGATTATATTTCTACGCATGTACAGTTATGATGGTTAGAGAGAGAGAGGAAGTGTTTTTATAGTAATGGGATCTGTAGCAGTCAATGTAGGGATTTTTTGTTTATAGTTTAACCTCAGACTCATTTAGCTTCTTCTTTTACTCGTCTTGCATGGATTTCAATCATTTAGTTTCACCATTAGTAGATTTTGGCGATAGTTATTCAGACTGCAAATTAAATTAAAAGCATGCTTTCGATATCCAATTTCTGATATGAGTTAAGAAATTTGTCAGGAATCCAAGTCATCTTAGGGGAAATGAGTGGAGTTTATATGATATGAGTTTACTTTCTTACGATCAAAGCTGACAAAGGCTCATGATTACTAGGAGGGAAGCGGGGAGCGGGGGCGGTGGTCCTCAAGACTATTACAGTGCCTCATGACTCGGGTTGTAGAGTAGGGGGCTAAAAGTTGCCGTTTTTGTTCAATTTAAGACGACAGGCGGTGGTGCAGCGCCCACCAACCGACCAGTAAAAAACCTTGCACCAAGCTACCCTATCTTCGCTTTTTCTTTATTGACTGTACAATTCCTACTAAAACTTCGACCCGGAAGGGAAGCAGCCACTGATGGCTTTCTCTTTCCTCTCTTTTCCACAGCTTTATTGACTCCATAGTACACACCATACAAAGGTTTTCTCCACTTTCTCACGCTACCCAATTTGGCTTTGGTTACCCTTAGTTTCACGCGCGAAATTATCTTCCTAGACTATGGAATACCAACAAATGTGTGTTGAAATTTTGACGGTCCAAAGTGTTGTTTTTGCCTATTTAATTCCGCCATTCCGAGGTTCATTCCTTTCTTTGTTTAGTTTAACTCTATTCCGCAGAAACAAGATAGCTGTATTGGCATGGGTCCCTTTCTTCAGTTGATTAAGAGCATTTGCAAACAAAGGCTAGGAGAGAAGTCATGGCCCAAATTTTATTAGGCTTGAATAAAAAATCCAAAAACAAACCAATAGGAATGTGAAAAGAAGCCGACTCGAAAGAATAGAATAAATGGTCAAAACTAGAAAGGTACAGTTGAAGATATTTCAGTTCGAATTTGAAGATGCTGTTCCATGTTTAGGTAACATTAACGTTCTCCACACCAACAGAGATTGAGAAATCAGACTTTTGAATTGACTCGATTCTCTATATCAGAAATGTTGGTGGTGAATTCACCTTAGGCCATCATTTAGCCGCCCAGGTCCAGGTCCAGGTCCAGTTCCTTGATTTCTAATTTCCCAACTACAACCAACAGAGATATGCAGCTGGTCAATAGTCCCAAGTTGCTTACATTCCAAAGTTGAAAAGTATGGTGCAACTAAGAATAGCTTTAAAAAAAAAAAAGGTGTAACTTCAGTCAACATGGTCGAGGATTATAACTAGACCGCGACTTGTAATTTTCTCAACTAATTTTTTCTGTATTGGGTAATAATGAGAGAAGTATCAATTATGGAACTTGACCAACATCAATTAATTCCCGATCTTTGACTGTTGTAGTACATTGGTTTGTTATGAGAATTATAATAACTCAGGCCAGAGGGAATGTTTCTTCAGATTTGGAATTTGGTCCCAGGACAACATGGATGGCAAAGGAGAAAAATCATATATTTATAATATTAAAAGCATGATAAGCCATGCTGGTCCCCTTATCAATCACATGCCTTGGTTCTGGCTAGTTGCAATGAATAATTCCCTCCCTACGCCGGAGGAAACTAGTAAGAATAACGCAGTGATTGGCCACGGGATCAGATCTCTCAAGTCTCAACTCTATTTCTTGTTCGATTGATACGACTTGGGAAGATATATAGAGCAAATCCTGAAAATACTTGTCTATGGAGTTCAATTAAGTTGAAATTAGTAGCTACATTCATCTAATTTGTATTATTCTGGCACGCATAGCATAGGGTAGATAGATATAGGTCTCTGTGAAACGTGACAAGAGCCATACATATGACACACTAATAATTTTCGGGATAGATGGCAAATTCATTTCCAACGCAATGGGTCGTTGGAACGCAATCATGCACGCCAGATCAAGACAAGCAAAGGACATTGCATCCGTGCCTAGAGACCCCGCAGCTCTCAACTAATCAACTACTAACTTCCCCAAACCAAATGATAGCTACACACTTTTTAAAGTTATTTCAACATCTCTATAAGGAGCAGAACAAAAGGCGCATTTAATTGCACCAAGATATCATAGTTTTTACACCCCAATTTGCTATGGGATATTACCACGGCCTTGCAAAAGTCAACTCCCTAGACGTATAAAACTTTGCCAAGTTACTGATTATCATGCGTTTGCAGATTGTGTTGGTATCTTCGGGTGGTTGTGTTCACCTTCGTAAGTAACAATAAGCATCGATGGGTCTTCCAAGCTCCTCTCCACGTGCTTCCTTGCAGGACAACCTCTAATGCTGCTGCACTTGTAATACCCCCTGCAAAAATTGGGATTAAGTTCCTTTAGGGTTGTGATCAGCAAAAAACCCAAACCCCAAAACTAAAAGCAGGAATTACTTTTGCACTGGTAAAGACCCATATAGATAAGGGTAAGTACTTTTAATTGAGGTCGACCATCATAACGAACCATACAAAACATAGAACACTCCATCCTAAATAGATCATATAAATAAACAGGTATCCACAGCCTTGGTGATGGAAACATTTCGATATGTAAGGGTAGTGTTAGTACTACTCCATGAATGATGCTACTAGTAAAAGCCAAATGACACTCCGATTTAATCATTTTCTGCACCTCAAAAACACCCGGGTTTAGTCTCAATATAAGGAAGGCAAATTAGTCCAAGGGTGTTTTGATTCTAACAAACTTTTAACTAAACGTACCTAGGATGAGGAGAACCCTTAATCGGCTTCTGTCCATATTTCCTCCAACAATAATCATCAGGCGGAATATCGGCTAGTTTGTTGCTGATGGCAGGTACCTTGATTGACCTCTTCACCCGGTGTTTCCTACAAATAGAGCAGAGCAGAATTCAAACCAAAAATTTAAAGAGAAGGGCTCAATATGGCAGTGAACAATTTCAACATAGACAAATCAAATCTAACCTCTTCTTTGAGCAATGGCATCTGCCACTCCTTCCACATTTCACACTCCCGTCTTCTCCTCTAACAGAGCACCTTCTTTTATGTTGTTGCGAACTTTGATCCGAGAATCGTGGGCCTCCAGTGGGATGGAATGCACTTCCATCCATATTAGCCACGCTACCATCTATACTCAAGGAGGATATAAAAGATCTGGTGGATGACATCCTCGGGGTGCAGCTAGAGGTATCAAAATTCAGGGTAATCCCACTACTGCTATTGGTCCTTCTAAACATCATCTGAGCTTGCTGCTGTTGTAGCTGTAACCTTTGTTGAAGCTGTTGTCGCTGATGAAGGAAGTGGTAAGGTTTAGGTTGTGTTTGCTGGGCTAACTGGAGATGATTCTTTCCATTTGAGCTCAACTCCAAAGATTGGGCTCCCAAACACAGGGAAGTATTAGAGTTTGAACCACTTTCTTGAATGGAGTGGTTCTTTAGATGACCAGTAGACTGAAGGAACTGAATAATATTCTTGGATGATTCGTCTGTCGTACGGTGTGGGTTATCCAAGAGAATACTCTGGGATACAGGGCGAGACAAATTATTGAGTTTCCTAACTCTTGCATGACCTAAACCGGTATTTAGAAGAGAACAAACTCTCTTGAACCTAAACACAGCCTCTCTAGTCTCCACGAGAATATTTTTATCATGGACGTGCTCTCGGGGCTGTGATATCAAACTTATAACTCTGTGGCAGCTGTCCACAGCTGCCTTGTTAGCTTCCTCAACTTCCTCCATACTAAAGACCGCACCTTTCCCGCAAAAATCTTCAGTCACCCACACCAAAACAGACCATAGAAACTCCAAATATCTTAAGAACCCTGTTCAACCATACATCTTCATAACAAACAAGGAACACCCATATGCTCTTTTACAACTAAAGCAAAAACCAACATAGAAGTTTCTAATCAAACTCAGAGACGCTAAACTGATCAAAGACTCAATTTTCCAAAGCAAAACATGTCCAGGAGGGTCAGATTCCACAGAGTGCCACTGAAATTTGATAAGAGAAGGAAGAAAAAAGCTCCACACGAGGACCCAATAGACAGAACCTACATGTCGACATAAAATGAGCAAAAACTGAGTAGAAAAAGGAACTAAGGAACAGACCTTGGTAGACTTTGTGGAAGTTTGAAAACTTAGAAGCTTGCTCCATGGCACTGAGATTCAAAGGTGTGAAGGGGAAGACTTCGTTTTAACTTTGCTTTTGAATTCTCATTCAACTCATAAGGACCACAAAGCTCTCATCTTTTTTCTTTTCTTTGATACAAAGACAAGAGAGAGAGAGCTGTAAGAGAATTTGAAATCACTAGTTCTTACAGGGAGGGGAGGGGCAGAGTCGGAGAGATGAAACTGAAACTGCCGTCCCTGTCACAGAGTTCAGGTTGTGGGTCCCGCCCGAAGACCTTTTTTTTTTGATTTTTTTTGAAAAAGTAAAGTATTAATAAATTGAATTATAAGCCACTATGGCAGAAGTACATAACGTTCTTGAAGCTACGACGTCGCATAGAGTTACATAATAGCCAGACAATAGCAACGGCAACGTTTAGGCCAAAGGAGGCTCTTAATCGAATACCCTAGTAGGGTAAAGTCGTTGTTGGCTTTTTGCCCTGTGTTCCAAGTAGCTTCAAATTAGGGTTGAAACCATCGACCGGACTCCTTCGTCTTGCAGGGTAGTTTATCCCTAGTTAGTGCGTCTCCCCCACCAGTTGATCTTCCTTCCTCCATCGCAAGGTAACTTCTGTCCAGCTTTCTTCGAGTCCTCAGTTCTGTTGTTGAAACTGTGTGTATTACTCGTTCTGATCATCTCTATGGTTTCCTTGCAACACGATGCCGAGCCTCCGGTACGTCTCAGTAGTCTATTTCGACCAGTCAGTGGATCCGTCTCCAGGTATGTCGAATCTCCACTTCCTTTAAAGTGCCCTTGTATTACTGATTGATTTGCCATGAATTCGCTAAGGAATGAGGTAGGTGAGTTGAATATGCTGAATATAGAAGCTTCTCTCTGATTCCTCTAATCAGAGAGTTATAGACCTCCTGGGTTGTGCGATGCTTGTTCTGGAAACATCGTAAGTTTCTCTCTCGCCATATTTCCTTAAGAGAGCAGGCGAGAGAGGTAAGGTGTACAAACTCAGTAGATTTAGAGGAGGGATTCCGTCCCAATAGCCAGTCCATTACTTCGGTAATGGTATTACCCGCATTAGGACTAGCATTGAGTAGCTTTATCTGCTCCCATATGTCCTGTGAGAAGGGGCATGTGAAGAATAAATGGTCCCGAGATTCCAATTCTGTTCGACAGAGAGGACAGATAGGGTCCAGGGGAATGAAATGGAGTCTATCCATCGTACTCAATCTGTTAAGCATTGCTAGCCATAAAAGGATAGAAGTGCTTGGCATTAGATCCTTGTGCCAGACCATATGAGCCCATTCTGGCCTTGTGCTGTTGTCAGTCTGCCTTTGCCTGAATTTTGCAATGCTGAAGGTATTAGGAGGGAGATTAAGGCAATAATATGTATCCGCCTGCTGTGGGTCCGGTATATAATGAGGTGTCAAATGTTGTAAATCATTTGGTATGTTCCACTGATTCCCCGCGAGGACATATGGAGCCTTCTCTGTGATAGGAACATCATGCCATCTTTGGATTGCTTGATGATTCCTGATGAGAGGCCCATGTCCTGTCCAATTATCAAACCAAAAGAAAGCCTTTTGTCCGTTTCCAAGTCTGCAAGAGACTAGGGGTTCAAGGGTTGATCTAAGTTTAAGTAACTGAGTCAAGGACCAAGAGAATGAGGGCTTGATAGGAAGGCTCCATAAACTAGAGCCCTTTAAGATGTAGCTGTGTAACCATCGGATCCATATAGAATTCTTTTCAAGTAGTATATTCCAGAGGTTCTTTGCCATAGCAGCTCTATTAAAAGCAGCAATAGGTATGACCCCCAGTCCCCCTTCTTGCTTACTTTTACACACCTCTTTCCATTTAACTTTAGGAAAGTGACTTGCTGAATTGATGTTTCCCCATAAGAAGCTTCTAAAGATCTTTTCAATTGATTTGATAACTCCTTTTGCTAAAGAGATATTAGAAGACCAGTAAAGATGGAGAGAATTTAGGACTGCCTTAATGAGTTGCAGCCTACCCCCAATAGAAAGCACCCTATTGGACCACATACTCAACCTCCTCTGTATTCTGTCAATAAGAACCTGGCATTCAGAAAATTGAATTCGTCTTGTAGTTATAGGGAGTCCCAGATAGGTTAGGGGAGCAGATTTCCTGTGCATTCCAGTCAGCTGTGAGATGACATGCTCCATATTTGTTGCCCCTTCAGATAGAATAAAATGACTTTTTTGTAGGTTTACCTCCAACCCAGATAGATTCCGAAAGTCTTGCAAAGTTTCCATAAGCAATTCAACCGACCTTTTATGAGCTTTTGAGAAGAGTAGTAGGTCATCTGCGAAACAGAGATTGACTAGCTGAATCTTCTTACATTTAGAGTGGAATTTGAAGGATCTACAATTTCCTACTCTCTGTTGAATTAGGAGACTTAGAACCTCCATACAGATTATGAATAGGTAAGGAGAGAGGGGATCTCCTTGGCGCAAGCCTCTAGCACTCGGAAAGAGCTCTGTTGGAGAGCCAGTTACTAGAACCGAATA
>JANZXP010000004.1:13835684-13856548 GCA_027576715.1 Erythroxylum flavicans | reverse complement strand
ATACCATATTAAACTCCAAAAATTCCAAATTCATATATTCTAATCTATTTTCATGCTTGATAATTTAATAAAATAAAATATAAAAATCCTAAAAGCGGGATCCAACAATCTTACATTATTACATCAAATCCATCAATCATCTCAATCAATCCTAAAAAATTATCATTACTATTTTGGTAAAGTTTCTCATTAGATCCTCGAAAAGTCAAATTATATTTAGCAAGATATTTTACAACAGAAACTATTTTTACAAAAACTTATCTCCAACGTTCTTTCTCCTTCACAATTTCTTATTGCAAATCTTTATCAACTATTTGATTTTTGCTCAATCTTACTTTTAATTCATTACAAGTTCTCATATTAGTTGTATGCACAATGCAATTCTCATGTTCTTTGAGTCTCTCACTATGACGCTTCTAATCTCTAAATCCATCATTTGCTAATGCATTTTGTTTTCTATTAGATTTGAACAACTTACAACAAAAACAATATATTTTATCTATATGTTTAGAATAAACCAAACATTTTCTATTGCTAATCTCTCGATTACTCAAATTTGTATAATAATAAGAATATGAAAAATGTCAAGAAGGTATTGTTTAAAGGAAACACAAGATTCAATTGTCTTACAGGCCCTTTTTAACTAAAATGTCCCTCGCTTTATTATCAAGATTATCCTAATTTCTAAGATCATAAATTTCCAACATAAGGCTTACAAGCTCATCTGCCTTTAAATTTTATAAAGTGGATGCATTTGATACATGATCATGTTCATTCAAATTTCTAATATCGTCATGAATATGAATCTCACCACATAAATTTTCTTTATGTTGTTCAAAACTACCTTTACCTAATTTCTCATTATTCTAACTAGAGCAGCCTACTCTTTTAATGCATTTATTAATTCCTCCTTTTTGGGAATTTATTAACTATTCTACTTGTTTTGTTTTCCTTTTTTCATTTCCAAACAAATGCTTTTAGGCAACATAATATAAATCAATTATAACATAATTGGACTAGAAAAAGAACAAAAACACCTGTATGGAATTGGAAGAAGTATACAGGAACAACAGAACACCAATAGCTTAACAATATATCACAAAGATATATCAATAATATTATATCTGTGACATAAGAAAAAATAAAGAGCAAATTTTAATGATAGAGAAATACTAATTTCTAAACATAGAAGAAATTATATACTTGGAAGTAAATTATACTATAATTTATTAACTATTATGACTTTTAACTATTCTATGTTTGCCAAGCCAAATATTATCCTATTATGCAGGTTATGGAAATAATTGAGTATTATTTTGTCAAGCAACTAGATAAATGTCTAAATTATTAATAAATTTTAAGTAATAAAAAATTTTCTTTTATGGTAATTAACATACGGTAAATGTAGTATATCATATCAACTATTTACGGTATTATTTAATTATCAAAGAAATTTTATTAAATTTTAAGTAATAAAAAATTTTCTTTTATAGGAATTAACATAATAGTAGATGCAGTATTGTCAGAAATAAATATTAATATATTATATCTGTCCATCGAAAGCTGACGCTCGTTTTATTCTATTATTGAAAAGGATCAACATGGTAGGGTTATAATTTTAACTTACAAGAGGGCATAAGCATAGACAACGTGAAAACATTTATAGAAAAGAACTCCGTAAATCACAATCTTAAAAATCTTAAATACTATTTTTCAATACTTCTTCTATTTTGTACTTTTATCTTTATGTAGTTAACTTTTATGCCATTGTTCTAATGATTAAGAATATTATTTAGATTTTTAATTACTATATTATTAATTATTCATACATTAACTTATCAAATCCTCAAATTTAACTTTAATCATAACTTATGTGAACCTTTACAAGAACACAAATCTAACAATTATTATGATAATTGTGGCAAAGTATAATGAAAATTACAATTACAAAAATTAAATTATTTTTTAATGTTTAATTATATTTTTATAAATAATAAGTAATAAAAATAAAAAAGGAGAAACAAAAATAAATACAATATCATTTAATATTAATGTTCTGATTTAAAATGCCAATATAGTATTCACGTGAATGACAAATTACAAATTAAGTATAATATATTCAAATATTTAGTAAGCTAAAAATATATAAAAAATTTAGAAACTTTACCTTTAAATTATCACTCAGAACTCAGAATTCAAAATCGTAAAAATCCTCTGCTGTAAATTTTGAGTTGGAGTATCTTAGATTTATATGTTGGTAGACATAAAAAAATTAAAGTGTAAGATGCTTCAAATGAATTTATAAGTATAAGAAGCTAAAAAGTTAATGTTAGTTTGAAGGCGAGAAAAATTACATAGTAGTAAGAAAATGAACTCCACCCAAAATTGTTTCATTCCTTCTCTGCAACCATTAATTAACATTCAATGCTCTGCATCAATTAAAAGAGAGTTAACGTTAGTTTGGAAGCTGAAAAGATTTAAGTATGAAAATGATCTCCACCCAAAATTATTTCATTCCTTCTTTGTAATCGTTAATTAGCATTTAATGCTCTTCATCAACTAAAAGAACGTTAGAAGGTTACTAACCTAAGAAAAGGTGGGGCCTTAATGGGGTGCCCAAGGTCGGGACAACTTCTCTCTTCCTCTAGACTATTCTCTCTTCTGTTCTTCATTTTTATTCATAACAAATTATATCAGAGTAGTCGGTTCTGCGTGGAATCGAAGAAAACATGGAAAGCTTGATGGAAGCACAAATCATGAGTGAGAAAATGTTTCTGGAATTACAAAACAGGAACGAGAAAATATTTCTGGAAACTTTAAACAAAATAGAAAAAATGGAGAATAACATGTTGCAGCTTAAAACTATAATAACACAATTCATGTAGCTATAAGGAGTGGAATTGGGAGCAACTATACTAGTTACTCCATAATTGAAGACTTATGGCCAGTCTTCTCTACCCAATTGTATGACTGAGTAAAATGATAATGAAATTAAAAGCTCGTTCAGTCCGTCAAGGAAATGGCTTAGTGCTTATGTCATCTCTCTCGCCAATTTTGGTGCAAGAACCAGATGAGAAACATAATGGAAATTTTATGGCAGATTCCTTTATGAGATGAGTCTCTGCTAAGTTGTCATTTTGCACTCATTTGGTATATAAATCTCTCTCATGTGTTGAAATTATTATTCAAAATTGATGGATTTGTCCCTTAATTTTTCTTAGATAATTTTCAACACTGAAGAGATAAAATTGAATCGAAAAGATGGAAATGAAACAAAGATAACCAGGAATTTCCATATTGGCAGCAAATTCAGTGACTAAGCGTAGGCACATGTAAGGATGAAAACAATCTG
Source organism: Erythroxylum flavicans (assembly GCA_027576715.1). Classification (NCBI taxonomy): domain Eukaryota; kingdom Viridiplantae; phylum Streptophyta; class Magnoliopsida; order Malpighiales; family Erythroxylaceae; genus Erythroxylum; species Erythroxylum flavicans. The sequence goes on along the minus strand of JANZXP010000004.1, from coordinate 13,853,196 downwards.
CAGAATCTGTTTTCAAGTTCAAATTTGAGATTTTCATAATCTTTAAAGATCATATTGCTATTTTATCAATGGAGATCTGCAACTTGAAGTGAGGATAAGGATTATCTGTTGAAGATCACGAGAAGGAGAAGAGAAGAAATCGAAAAAGCATTAAAAGACATTCACGTGCACTGTTCACGTAGCATAGTTTAGGAGTAGTTTGACGTTTTCTGTATTTTTCTTCTGGTTTTTGTCAGCCATTTTAGGAATAGAGTTCACCTTTTTTAAAAGTTTTTCTGCTGTTTTTCGTAAGCCATGGCATTAGGATAGTTTTACATTTTTTCTGTAGTCTTCTTCTGCTCTTTTTATCAGCCTTAGATAGGTTTTTCATTTTTTGTAGTGTTTTCTCTAGGAATTTTCGGATTTTTTAGGAAATGACCAAGGATAAAGACTTTAAATTTGGCTATTTCTTTGTTGATTTCTATTTCCGTTATGAGTAACTAAATCTCTTTTCTTGGTTGAGGGAAATCATGTTATCATCTTTTATGTGTGAGATGTTTCAATAAAGTTTGTTTTGTTGATGAATATTGAGTGCCTTCGGAATTGCCTTTTACAATTGAATTGATTGATTTCTAGGTGCGCAACTAAGAATTGATTCATTTAATAGCTAGATTAGTAAGATATGACATTCAATTTTGCTAATCACAAGTAACGATTAGAATAACCATCTTTACGTTAAACTTGGAAATTCTAAGAAGAAACTCATCTTGATTAAATGCATGTCGTACATGTGTTGTCTTGTTCATTGATTTCTTAGTTCTTAAAGCTATTACTCAATTGAACTTCCTATCATATCTAGGTTATTGAGTGATAAGAATGCTTAGAATACATGTTTCTAATCATTTACACTTATGAGAAAATATCACCTAATAAATGTTTATTGATGAACTTAATTTTATATCAAGGATCCATATTAGTGTGATAATATCGGTGACCCGAAACCAAGGTTTGTCTATTAAATTTTTAGATCCAATTACTTTTATTAATTTTCAAGTTTTATCATCTTTTTTAAATTGCTGTGAATTAAACCCCCCCCCCCTTTCGTCACTTGATTTTGGTTTTGAACTCGTACAATCTTTGCCGTTAAAATTTCTTGTGGGAACGATACCTACTTTCTACTACTACATTAATTTGTATTAACGAAAGTTGGTTTCTTTTTTAATTTGGTTACAGGCGATAACAGTACCAATATAGATGATGTTAGATATTTTCCTATCATTGATAAAACTATGTAGAAAGGGGAAAAAACTAAGTTCATTTATAATCATACATACGTCTTGAATTTAATGAGAAAGGATTTCACCAATGATAGGAATTTGTGTTATCCTACTATTACGAGATTTGCAACTAATTTCTTATCACTTTAGTGTTTTGTTACAATGAATAAGGAGTTAAGGCCAATGTTTACAAGTGATAAATGAGTCACATCTTAATATGTTAGGTGTAATGCTAGAGAGAAAGTTTCTAAAGATATACTTGAAGATCATCCCAATGTCAATTTGTAATCCAAGTTATGAGCCTTTGGTGAGAGTATTTCGTCTAGATGATAATGATGAGAAGGCAACAATGAGTTATTTTTATGATGCCATGGAGAGGGAGAAGGAAGCAATCAAGGCCAATATGAAAAGTAGTCCTTCTTTATACACACCTAATCTTGCAATCATTAATGAGAGATAAGAATGACAACTTTACTTCTTTTTTCTGTAGCTGGAACATTTTTGAATCCTAATATCTATTTCAGACTAAGTTTTACAAAGAAAGTTGAAGTTGAAGTTAATAGGATAATGCTATTAACTATTACAACAATTATTCGATAGTGTAAGATCTTCCAAGCTCACAAATAAAGGTTTATAAGGATGCATCAGGTGATTTTGGGATGCCCATTGCTATTCGTCAAAGAGACAAGCTTAATCTAAGTTTTTTTTCATTTTTGTTACATGTTGAAGATTAATCATCATTTTATTTTGTTTATCATGTTACCTTTGTTGTCTTATAGTTTCTTAGTAGGATCAATTCAAAAGTGGTATTCTAAAATTACAAAATTTGTAACTCAAATTCTGAGTCAATATGTAAGTACAATATGGTGTGAAAGGAATTAGAACACATTTAAAATTTTTCATTCCAAGAAAAGGAATAAATTGGAACATAAAAGATTGAATGATTGGATCTTTATTCGATATAATTTAAAGCTTCGAGAAATGTGTATTATTATCATTATTAAGTTGAATATAATTTCTTAATAATTTTATTTTATTTATTTATTAGAACTCTTAATAGAACAAGTAATTCTGTAGATTCAATTTACCTTGATTATATCGATATTTTGGCAGATTAAGTTTCTAAGGAATTAAGTTTCTAAGGAATTGAGTTTGATAGGTTGGATGAAAAAGCATTAACATGCCATATGACAAAATGAATGATGGTGATGACAAAATTCCTCACAATAATGAGGATTTTGTACCAAATAAGAATTGAGGTCAATGAAATTTAAGCGGATATTCAATTGAATGAAATGTCATGTTTTTCATTTCTTATCTTCTTTTAATTTCACTTATATTTGATTCATATATTAAATTATATATATGCAATATAAATATAATTGTAAATCTTGTTATTTCAGGTTTACTTTTAGTTGGTTATTTCATAAACATAAACTCTTGTTATAGTAATTAAAGTCATAAAACTTTATTATTCTTTTTATTTGATGTTTTGATGTAATTACTATTTATTACATGGTAAAATTGTAACATTTTAAGTACTTTATATTTTCATTAGTTTTATATTTGTATAAAGATTAAATGATTTTTTATATTAAATTTGATAGTTGTTTATATGTAAATTTAATATTAATAGAAATAAATAGATTGTTGTTATTTTAAATTTTTACTGTTATAATTTTTGGATAAATGATTGATGTGAAATTATAAATTACATAGTAAAATATATTGTAGAACTATTTTGTAATTTTAAAGGTTTATTTTATAATTTTAAAAAATTATTTGAAATAGTACTTGATATTAACTGAAAGGTCATAAGTTCGAGTCACGGAAACATCATCTTTATAAAATACAAAGGGAAGGTTACGTACAATTGATGACCCTCTCCCGATTCTCGCAAAGCAGAGAGCCTTGTGCAGTAAGGTAGTGCTTTAGTACTCGATATTGGCTAGTATCAATACAGTATTGTATCAGAGCCAAATATTATACCAATACTGGTACGATATTTATAACAATGGTTAAAAGTTAAAACCTATAATTTGTCATAAACAATATTTTAAAAACTAAACTAAAAATTAAACCAATAAAACAAAAGGTTTAAATTTTAATATATTGAACCAGAATTAGATCATCATAAAACTGGTTAAAGATTAAATAAAATTAAAGAATTTGAAATATGATTGAAAGAGATTATCTTTACATATCGAAGACTTTGAAGTTTAATTTTAAAAAGATATTGTAAAATGAAATTAATTGATTTATTTTGATTTATAATAATTTATGAATTTACAAAATTTGACTATTAAGTAATAAATTGATCAATTTTTAACAATAATAGTCATTAAAATAAACTAAACTAGCAAGTTGAACAGTTTAAAGTTTTTACAGTTGAACTGGCTGAACCAGTTGAGTTTTCTAATCATCAGTGACACAGTACACTCGTTATCAAAAGGCCTTTAAGATATTCAAAGCAAAGGATGATAAATATTTACAAATGGACATCTAGACATCAAAAGTTCCATCCATAAGGTCTAACAATGAAATTTAGAAGCAACTGATATACTCTAATCAAAACTTAGAAGCCCATATCCTGAACTTACTGATAACCCATCATTTGATACAGGACAAACTCATACCTTAAATTTCTCTTGAGTTATATTAAGTAATTCCTTTGTCACGTAACACCATTCATTATCAACAATTGTAGTTGGTAGGCACCGAATTTGGTGCCTACTATGCCTAATAAAATAACAATGTGGTTGGCCAATTTGGCCAACCATATCTTCATATCTTCATTCTTCTGCCTATAAACAGGCAGGAGATGAACAAAGAGAGATATGGGCAGAGCAAAAAGAGAGACATGAGGTGAGAGAGAAAAAAGAGAGGGAAATAAAAATATTTTGTATATTTTTGTTAGTATAGTTTTTCTCCATGTAATTCTCCAATTTTTCAATAGTAAAATTATTCTATCTTGCCCGTGATTCTTACCCTAATTTAGGAGTTTTTCACGTAAAATATGTCTGTTCATTATTATTCTTTCAGTTTTACTTAGTTGCAAACCTGCTCTAATTCGATCGATTTTTACAACAAGTGGTATTAGAGCGAGGTGAGAAAATTATGACAAATTTTTTTGGCGTAATCTATTCGGAGTTTGGGTGAGCACAGTAAAAGTTGGTGAACAATAACCACAAAAGGTGACAACTATTCATGCATTTATTTTTGCATTAAACTGTGAAGTTACTGTAATTAAAGTATACAGTACTATTCACGTGTATGGTACTATTCATACATATGCATATAGTACTATTCACATATATAGAACTATTCATACATACGAATACTATTCATACATACGAGTACTATTCACGTGAAATAGTGAGAGCTAAATTCTGCTCGTGATGGAAGCAATGACAACAAAATTGAGATTGAAAAGTTTAATGGGAGTAATTTCTCACTGTGAAAGCTGAAGATAAAGGCAATCTTAAGGAAAGATAATTGTCTGGCGGCCATTAATACGGTCAGCTAGAGTCACATATGAAAAGTGAAACGAGATGGATAGGAATGCTGTAGCTAATCTTCACCTAGCTTTAGTTAATGGAGTACTATCTAGCATAAAAGAAAAGAAGACTGCGAAGGAAATATGGGATCACCTTACAAAATTATATGAAGCTAAATCACTCCACAACAAAAAAAATTTGAAGAGAAAACTATACACTTTACGTATGGTAGAATCCACTTTGGTGACGAAGCACTTAAATACTTTAAATACTCTATTTTTCCAACTTACATCATTAGGGCATACGATAGAGATAAGTGAACGTGTGGAACTTCTACACCAAAGTCTATCATATTCATATGATCATCTCGTCATCGATTTAACAGACAACACAGACATTATAGTCTTCGACAATATTGCAACTGCCATTCTGGAAGAAGGGAGTTAGTGCAAAAGTAAGAAAGATAGGCTAGCAAATTCGCAATAAGCAGAGGCCTTGGCGGTGACGAGAGGAAGATCAATAGAACATGGCCCAAGTGGGACTCATACTCATGGTAGATTAAAATCCAAGAGTAAGAAGAATTTCAAGTGCTACAATTGTGGCAAGAAAGGAAACCTGAAGAAGGATTGTTGGAATCTGAATAAGAAAGATTCTATTCCTCAAGGAAATGCAGCAAATACTTCAGATGATGCAGGTGCAATGGTCTATGAAGCGACAACGACTATTGGAGGTAAGAGAACATTTGTTGATGTATGGCTTCTCAATTTAGCAGCTATTTTCATATGACCCCTCGAAGAGATTGATTCCATCAGTATGAATCTGTCTCTAGGGGATCTGTGTATAGCTGTAATGATCAAGCTTTGAAGATCGTTGGTATCGACACTATCAAGTTAAAGATGTATGATGGGACAATTCAAACTATTGAAAAAGTGCAACATGTAGAGGACCTGAAGAAGAATTTGTTGTTTGTAGGACAACTGAATGATCTTGGTTCTAGATTTGAGATTCAAAACAAGATCATAAAAGTGATTAAAAGAGTGCGAGTATTTATGAAAGTAGAGAAGATTGTTGCAAATCTGTACATGGTGAAGCGAGTAACTTTGCAAGCAGAAGAGACATCCATTGTGGTGACTAGTCCATATGACAAATCTATAATGAGGAGGCATAAAAATCTTGGACATATGTTAGAATAAGGAATAAAGATACTTGCAGAGAAGAATCTACTTCCAAGTCTCACAAAGGTATCACTACCGTTTTGTGAGCATTGCATTGTGAGTAAGCAGCATCGATTGAAGTTCAACAAATCAAAGTTTAGAAGCAAAGAAATTTTAGAATTGATTCACTCTGATATATGACAAGCACCAGTTATGTCCCTAAGAGGAACAAATTTCTTTGTATCATTCATTGATGATTATTTGAGGAGATGTTGGGTTTTTCCTATTAAGAGAAAGGAAGATGTGTTTCCAACTTTCAAACTTTACAAAGCGTGGGTGGAACTCCAATCTGGTAAGAAGATCAAATGTTTTCGATCAAATAATGGAGGTGAATATACTGGTAAAGAATTTGATGAATTCTGCAAGCAATAAGGTATCAAAAGGCAATTCACGACGACATACACTCCTCAACAAAATGGAGTAACAGAGTGGATGAATAGAACTCTGTTGGAAAGAATTAGAGCAATGTTGAGAACTGTAAGCTTAGATAAGAAATTCTATACAAAAGCAGTCATTACCGCCTGTTATGTGGTGAATTGAGCTCCATCAACTACAATTGAGTTAAAGACACTGATGGAGATGTAGACTATTAAACTAGTGGATTATTCCAACCTCTATATATTTGGAAGTCCTGCCTATGTAATGTTCAATGCCCAAGAAACTACGAAGTTGGATCCAAAATCCAGAAGATGTATTTTCTTGGGATATGTTGAAGGAGTAAAAGGGTATCGTCTATGGGATCCCACTGCCCACAAGATTGTTATCAGTAGGGATGTTATCTTCATGGAAGATAAGGATCAAGAGCAAGCAGAAAATGTTGGCACTGTACAAGAGAATCTAGAAACTACAACAGTACAAATGGATAGGGAAGTTGATCAAAATGATTCTTCTTAAGCTGCACCAGACCATGAGGAGCAAGAACCAGTCGAATATGATGTTTCAGATACTTGGAGATCAACTTGCACAAGAAGAGCACTAAGCTGGCACTCAGATTATATTATGGACAGTAATATTGCATACTGTCTTTTAACTGAGAATGGAGAGCCATTAACTCTTCAAGAAGTAATGAATAGTTCAGATGCATATCAGTGGATGACAGCAATGCAGGAAGAAATTGAAGTTCTGCATAAGAATAAGACATGGGAGCTGGTATCACTACCACAAGGAAGAAAGCTTATTGGCAATAAATGGGTTTACAAGATCAAGCGGAGTGGTGATGATCAAGTAGAGCGATATCATGCTAGATTGGTGGTAAAAGGATATCCTCAGAAGGAAAGAATTGACTTCAATGAAATATTTTCTCCTGCGGTTCGACTCACTACAGTTCAAGTAGTTCTAGTAATGTGTGCTATATTTGACTTGCATCTTGAGCAGTTAGATGTGAAAACTACATTTCTTCATGGAGATCTTAAAGAAGAAATTTATATGCTCCGGCCAGAAGGTTTGAAGAAAAAAGGAAAGAAAACTTGGTTTGTAAGTTAAACAAATATTTGTATGGTTTAAAGCAGGCGCCAAGGTGTTGGTACAAGAGATTTGATTCCTTCATCATCAGCCTTGGATACAACAGACTAAATGGAGACTCTTGTGCATATTTCAAGAGGTTTTAGAAAGATGATTTTATAGTCTTCCTATTGTATGTAGGCGACATATTGGTAGCATATCTCAACAATAATCGTATCAAAGAATTGAAGGCACAGTTGGCTAGGGAATTTGAAATGAAGGACTTGGGACTAGCAAACAAGGTTCTAAGGATGCAAATTCACCGAGATAGAAATAATAAGAAGGTTTGGCTTTCTCAGAAGAATTATTTGAAGAAGATCTTACGACGATTCAATATGCAAGATTATAAGTCAATTTATACCCCTCTTTCGTGTTAATTTCAAGTTATCCTTAAGTATGAGTCCTAGCAATGAAGAGGAGAGGATGGAGATGTCTCGAGTATCGTATGCATCAGCAGTGGGGAGCCTGATGTTCGCTATGATTTGTAAAAGACCAGACATTGCACATGCAGTGGGAGTAGTTAGTCGATACATGGCGAATCCTAATCGAGAGCATTGGAATACTATTAAAAGGATTCTCAGATATATCAAGGTAACCTCAGATGTTGCATTATGTTATGGAGGATCATATTTTACTGTCAAATGATATGTTAATGTTGATTATGCAGGTGATCTTGATAAAAGTAAATCCACTACATGATATGTGTTTACATTAGCTAGAGGAGCTGTGAGCTGAGTTTTAAAACTGCAGTCAATTGTGGTTACGTCAATAACAGAAGCAGAATATGTAGCAGCTACACAAGCTAGTAAAGAAGCAATGTGGTTGAAGATGTTGTTGGAAGAACTTGGGTATAGACAAGAGAATATTACTATGTTTTGTGATAACCAAAGTGCTTTGCATCTTGCAAGGAATCCATCATTTCATTCAAAGACAAAACACATTCCAGTTCAATATCACTTCGTTCGTGAGAAAGTGGAAGAAGGAACTGTGGATATTCAGAAAATTCATACCATTGATAACCTGACAGATTTTATGACAAAAGCAATCAACTTTGACAAGTTTTTGTGGTGTCTGTTAATAAAGACAATCAATTGGAAAATCAAATGCAAGTTTAACAACCTAATCTACACAAGCATTCACATAATTGCAACAATACTGGTTCAGCAACAAAGTTTACAGCCTCAATAACACAAAAACATTTCTCACCTCAGAATGATTCAGTTGTTACAACATTCTAGAATATGATGAGGTGGCCTTGCTGAGCTGTATTTTGTTAAAGATATTTTCCTGTAAAAGCAAAACAGAATTGTTTAGAATTCTCTCTATAAAAGGAATATCTGTAAATACATTGGAAATGACTGATTTTTCTCTTTGCATTCAAACAAACACCTTCTCTTTTATTCTTTCTTTTGATGAATGCTGCAATGACTATTTTATCTCTAGATTATTAAACATTTTCATAGTATCAGAGCGGCATGTCTAATGATGATGGTTCTACCAACCAGAAATTAACACCTTCTTCCTTATCACATCCTTCAAACAAAACCATCATGGACTTCTCCTCTCTTGCTAAAACCCTTAACTTCAGCCCTATCAAACTAGACCACTCAAACTACCTATATTGGAAAACTCAAATCCTTCCCATAATTTGGGCTCTAGATCTAGACACCTACATCAACCCAGAAGCACCTATCCCATCTAAGTTCACAGACATCTCAGGTACTCTAGTTCCAAATCCTGAGTATAGTAGATGGAGAAAATCAAACCAGCTTCTTATAAGCTAGCTGATATCAACATAAATGAAAACTTAATAGGTCAAGTTACACACTGCTCCTCTACTTTAGAAATATGGCAATGTCTTGCCAAAACCTTCAGCCAACAGTCCATGGCTAAAATAGCCCAGTTACGACAACAGCTTCAAGCTATGCACAAGGGAGCTGACTTTGTCAATGATTTTGCTATGAAAATCAATGGCATTGGAGACTCATTTAAAGCTGCTAGTGATGATTTGAAAAGTAAGGATCTTATCATGTCTCTCACAGGAGTTTTAGGCCATGATTTTGATCCAGTCGTGGTCTTAATCCACTCTCAACTGGATACTATCACATTTGAAGATGCCAAGTTTCAACTGATGATACATGAGCAACGTATAGCTCATCTAAATGCAAGCACAAATGTCTCAATCTCTACTCCAAATGATATCACTCAAGTTGCAAGAAGTCAAGCTCATTTAGTCACCAATACTGACCAACATAGAAACTATAGAGGAGGTTTTAGGGGAGCACCTCATGGTAGGAGCAAAGGAAGAAGAACCGGTAGAACAAGAAATCAAATTTTCTGCCAAATCTGTTCAAAATCGAATCATATAGCCTGGCAGTGCTACAAGTGCTATGATCAAACTTTTCAGCGAGTCATGCCTCAGAATCAACCCAACCAACACTCTCAAACAAATCCATACTCTGTTCCACACACACCAACTCTAAACAACCGACCTCTCCTCTCTCAAGGAAACTATCACCAACCCTCTTCATATCTAACCAATCCCGAAACTGTTAGATACCCTTCATGGTACATAGACAGTGGTGCGACAAATCACATCACCCCTGATCTAAGTAACCTCTCCCTTCACAATGAATACCAAGGTACAGATGAGCAATATGAAGTGGCAAGGTAGAAAGAACAGTGTAAAGATCTGATTGACTCTCAATCATATCTTCAAGTGGGAGAATTATCAAAAATGCTAGGCACTGTTTTCGGTGCCTACCAAAGTTGAAATTTAAAAAAGAAAAAGTCAAGGTGGGATGGCCAAATGGCTAGTTATCCCACACTTCTCCCGCCTATAAATAGGCAGGAGATGAAGAGAGCAAATCATCCTATTAGCAGAGAAAAAAAACGAGAGTGAGAGAGAAAAAGAGAGAGAGAAAAAAATATTCTATGTATTTTTGTGGGTCTAGTTTTTCTCTTTGTAATTCTTTAAATTTTCATTAGTAAAATTCTTCTATCCTTACTAGTGATTTTTACCCTAATTTAAGAGTTTTCCATGTGAAATTTGTCTATTCATTAATATTCCTTCAATCATATTTAGCTGCGAACCTATTCTAATCCGATCGATTTTTACAACAATCCCGCCTATCCGTCCCTTCAATTTAATAAATGTAGCATATTTTCCTATTGGCGGTCTTATATTTCTCCTTTTTCCCATCACTCAGTTTCATGCTTATAGATCAAAAGCTTTTACCTAATAAAATGTTTGGTTGGACGTAAGATTTTTAATATAATCAAATAACTTATATTGAAATGAAATGTAAATAGATGTAATATTAGAAAATTGTTATTTGAAAGAGATAAAATAATTCATAATGTAATATAGTGAAATGTTGTTTAAAAGATGAATGGAATGAAATGTGATGTATATATAATAATAATGAATGACTATTTTACCTTTGATAAAATAATAAGATGTATTCTCTTGCTGCTTGTTATTAGTGTTAAGAATATAATTAATATTATAAAAAATTATTGAGGATATATTAGGTAGTATATATTTATCATTTTATATTCCATCCTAAATTTTCCAAATGAGAAGTAATTCATTGTTACTGTATATGATAGAATATGATATAATATAAAACCCTTATCTTCTATTATATTCTATTATAAATCTTCATCCGATGTAATAATATTATATTCTATTACTAACCAAAACTATCAAACATAGCTTAAGGGATGCAATTATATTGACGCAAGCCATAGACTGAGACTCTGATACGTCTGCTACAAAGTGCTGTTCGTGCGTGGTAAGTTTATACCGCACATTCGATTCAACCCACCTGTGTACAAACGAAAGTGTGTTCGTGACATGTTTAGCGTTCAAAGTTTGAAATCTTGCATTCAGTCTGTTCATGAGTTCCTATGCTTAGTCATTGTTTTGTTATTTGCGTCCGGTTGGCAACACACGTGCATCTTGACGAAATGAAAAATCTTATCATTCTAGACTCAACATTTCATATGGACCAGCGAGCTAATCTTATCTGACCATGTAAATAAATGGCAAGCTCATCTCATTTCTTAAAAATATGGTAGCATCAGATTTATCTTCATCTGAAGCGGTAGTACATACGAATAAAAACAAAAATCTCCATTTGTCACAAATTGTGTTAAAAGTATCAAGGTCTGTAATTGGACTCCTGAACCAGCTGGGAAAAAAGACAGTATGCGGTTTATATTTGTCAACGGAGTCCAGGGCCCCTTCTATTCCCAACTAGACTTGGACATTTTAGAAAATAACCTACTAAGCATGCATCTAAATACTTGTTTTGTTCTAATTTTTGGAAGATAAAAAAGTACTTTTTTCTACCGTAAAAACTATTTTTAAAAAAAATGAGTATTTAATCTTAAAATTCAAAAGCACTTTTTAAATAAAAAAAACTTTTTTTAAAGCTAAAATATAATTTTTTAAGAAGCTCAAATTTGGAGCTTTTCAAAAAAATTCTACTGACAAAAATTCTACTAGTATAAGCCTATCCAAACAGGCACTAAGTATCTCATGATCCGCCATCAAACAGAAGGAATCAAACCATCCTTTTGATAGATGTAAGAGATGTTGATTGAGCACTGATAATCAAGCAAATAATTGAAAAGGAAAAGATGAATGGATACACCCTAATAAAAGCTGGAGTTGGTATCGATGTAATGAATATTTTGAATTGATTCATCATCAAATATCAGTCCAGAAGCAAATTTCCATCATTTCCATTGGCATCACAAAAGCATGGTGATTCCAAAAACTTGTATAGTTACCCACAATGGAAGATATGTCCACACTCCTACTCAATTACTGTCAAGCAGCCAAAAAAATTAGTCATTGTTTCCTTCCCCTTCCTTTCTTCAATAACCGTGCCTCACTATGTTCCTTCCCTGTGACTTCTGAAAAACTCACTGCCAACAAGATAAGATTGATTAGAAAGAGCTTGAAAAATCGAGATCTGCCACTTTGGATTACGTTTCAAGTCACCGCATCCTAATCTAGAGCAGTAGTTGCTGAATTTTTTATTTTGAAAAAATGAAAAAGTATTAATAAGCACTCCAAAAGGAGAAATACATAAGAAACTTAAGTCTGAGTGAAACAAGGCTAAAAGCCAGGAACTAGGAAGCTTGAGGGAACCTCATGCCTCAGTGTGATCTGGGATTAATCAAAAAATTATCCTGATTGTTCCCCAAACCATAACTTCAAAAAGAGATCATACCATTGGGGCCCCTGGACATCAAGGTGAAGAATATGTTGTTTAGCTTCTCCATCTTCTTACCAACTTGTGCCTGTTCTGTTTTGAATTTGAGACACTGGCAGATAACAAAAAACACTGAGGGCAACCAAAAACGAAAAAACTTGTACTTCAAAAGTCGTGTAGTTAAAACAGCCGAGGGAATATGTAATCAGCATGTTCCTCTAAAAGGTTACAAAGCCAACAATTTTCATCTATATTCTAACAGACCAAACATGAGAATCCATGGAAAAGTGCATAAAAGGGTAGGAAGCCTCTAACTAGAGTCTGAATACAACGCAAGTCTAATTTGATTTCTTGGGCATATAAATGGAAACCAAACTCAGATAACCAGACTGATTAAACAATATCCCCAGATCTGGACAGTTCTTTTGTTTTTCCTCGTTCCCGCAATGTCTCTTTCAAACTGGCACTCCTTCAGTAATATTATGTCAAGAAGACTAACAATGCTAAGCCGTTGACATCTTCGTGGTGGAAAAATTCCTCCTCAACCCTGAACAATTAGGATTCCGTACAAACCAACCACCATTTCCAAATAACAGAATCTATGAGTGAATATATTCATGATGCTGACAGTTTAGGGGTCCCATCACATAAGATAAACCTCAGATTCCGTTGCAGACATTTTTCTTGGCATGCAGGTTGAGTAACGGGAAACTTTAAAAGGACTTTCTTTTGAGCTCAACGTATTGTAGAACAAACAATTCAATTCGGAACTAATTTTTCAATAATGTCTGATTTACAAAACGTAGCATGACACCTTTTTGCAACCTCACCTTTGAAACCTAAGTTCAGATCAGACAGTTGACTGAATTATGAGAACAGCATAGCTTCATGGAATTTAAGCTGCTAACCCTTGTGCATTTCTAAATAGTATTAACATAATTACACTTATCAAGATAAGAAGATGATAAAAGAAGCAAAGATTTGGACAATAGACACACAAGCCCATCCTTGATGTCTCCAAGACAGACATATATGAAAAAAAAATTCAATTCAAGAAACAGACCAACCTAAGTCATAAAATAAACAGGAAGTTCATTTTTCTTGGAGAAAAAATGGAATTGTGTCAATTTATCCAAATAAAATATAAATTATATGTATTCCTTGCAAATTATGCATACCTAGTAACAACTACATAAGTACTGTTCAACACTGTTCAGAATTAAGTAATGCAGCTATGGTTGTCATCGTTACCCCTCAAGTTATTGGCACTAAATGATGATAAACAAAGAGCTTTACCTCTAAAAGTGAAAGAATCTCCTATCTGTTTTCTCATCTCATGCCCATCAAAATATAACATCCATGTTCTCTCACAAAATGCATGATTGAAAGGAAACCATCTGTATTGAATCAGGTGCAAGTTGTTATGGGTTCAACTAAATAACAAAAGATTCAAAAGTCTACAAACTCAGATAACCAACACAACGATCCAAATATTACTTTGCGAATTTGGTCAGCCATGCACACCTTAATAATTCTACCAAAAGATGTTGAGGACTACAATTCAGTAAGAGATTTTAACCATAGTTTACAAATCTGCACATCCATCCTCATAGTCTATATCCAAAACCGTGCTTCTAATTTTGTGCTCAATTTCAGAGAAATCATCACACACTAGATGAACTTAGAAGGTCCAGGAACAGAATCAATGACACGTCGACAGAAAAGGAATGAGAAACACAAATACCTCTTTGTTATCAGTGACTTTGAGAATTAACTTGCCGTCGCAGTGTCGGTACTTCATGCAATAGCGTGTCTTTATCCCAAGTTCAGTTTCACAAACCACAAACAACAGTAGGACAAATTTATAAGCGTCTTCTGATTTCAATTGACAGAAAAACTTAAAAGAGAAAGACAATAAGTTATTCAATCAGATCTTACTGAGGAAATACCACAAATGAAAACAAAAACGTCACTTCGGCATCTAAAAGCAAACAGAAGAATGTGCAAAAGATTAGGAGCTCAGTAACATACAGAATCGGGAGCAACGCGAAACAGTTGAACATATCGATCGACGAACTCATCCCACGAAGTTATGCAAACCATTGGCGTTGCGGCCTTGAGACAGAGGAACTAAAGATTTTTGCCTTTTGATCTTACGAGGGAATTCAACCAATCAAAACTTGGCTCGTGTCTTAGGTGGAGTCCCTGGGGATGCAACGATTGTTACTAGCAGACCAGGGTTTACAGGCACGTCCTAACGCTAATTAAAATAAAATAATTATATTATTATTGTAGCATTAGTAAATTTAGGTTGATTTTACATGGAGTGATTGATTAAATTATGAAATGAAATAATTGATGTTTAAAAAATAGGGGTAATTTTGGATTTAATAAGAAAATAAACTAAAATAAATTTAATGAAAATAAATTAAAGAAAACATGCGAAAAATGATAAATTTGAGAAATTTGGTAGGGATCGATTCTTTGATTCAGTCTCGGCCTAACTCTAATTAAGCATAATTCATTAATTTGTTGTTATTTTATCTCTCTTAGCAATTATCGGTCGTACATTAACAACTAGCTCTGTTAATCCCGATTTTTTCTTAGATCCTAGTTAATCACAAAGCGCTCGTTAATTAACCCTAGCTAATTGGGAAACCTAGAATAAGCTCTCTAAGTTTATCCAGACAACTGTCTTACAAATCAAAAAAATAGACCGATATAGGTAATAATCACACAAGCTTGAATTATTTAGCTTATGTTATGTTATCTCTAATGATTCGGAACCATTAGTTGCTACACATGAATCGGGAATACAACAATTATGTATTGCATTCGATTCTAGCAATGGGTTTTCTTGAAAAACGATTCAATAGAGCATTAAAATCATCATCATTCACATACCAATCAATTCATATAAGATAACATAATCAACTTCTATTGAAAGAAAAAACAATAAAACAATAAAAAATACACTTATTCTAGGTCGTCGGCCTCAATGTTACCTCTGAACCAGCGTAGGGACATCTAATCCTTCATGAGTCTCTTAAGAAAATGCTTCAGCCTCATGAAAATCATCCCCAACCGAAACCCCTTTTAGCTCCTTCTTCATTGCCAAAAGCTTTTCTTCCTCACTATTCACTGATTTGACAGATAAAGATGTTGATCCATCTTGACTAGTCAAGCCTCTACTCTTCTCTCGCAGCTCTCTTTCGCAGCTCTTCTCACGCCACTCTTTTTGTTTCAGCCGCCAGCCCTCTTCTCCTCACTACTTTTATAGTTGTCCCTCTTTAACGTTTTGATTTATGTTGTCCAATGTCCTCACACACTTCTTTATTTTTCAGCCCCTCTTCATGTCACACACTACACTCACGTTGCTTCAGCTCACCTTTGACTTCAAACCATATTTAAATTCATATCCATATCTTGATTGGGCGTGAGAGTGTCTCATACCCATGCAAATTTATGCACAATCGTAAGTGATGCTCATAGTTGTGCAATAATTCCAACAGTTGTGAGCATGCTTCACCTTCCATTCTTTTATGCTTTATCCATTCTTTTGCTCTAATCTTCTTCTTCTTGATCCATGAAGACAAGTGAATGTAGATCTTTAGAAAACAACCCTAAATATAATGCTTTCGACTCACTTGAACTTCTCTGCTTCCAAATCGTGCCTAAAATCACATATGAGTCAAAGTGAGTATCTTAAACAATTTTATGTCAATAATCGCTAAGTGTTATGGAATCATTTCCTAATCAATTACACACTTATCAATTTCTCCCACACTTAGCTTTTGGCTGCCCTCGGGCAAAACATTAAAATTAATCTCACCGACCTAAAACATTTACTCATTTTCCATATATTCCATGAGTACATAATCATAAACAAAGATGAATGATTTTCAAAAATCATAGTCAAAGAGGTGAGACTTAAAGAAGTGGTACTGCATCCAACCCGGCACCAAGCATGAACAAAAACAAGAGAATTTATTCACAAAACTGTAAAGAATACTCTAGACTCAATTGCATCGATCAAATCCTCAACTTCAAATACAATGTGAGCTGGGATGGGGTTGCTTTAGCAACTATGGTGTACATATGCCAGGAATTTAAACAGAATTTTAAAGGTTAGGTTACTACCTGCCTCTACGGAAGAGGTGTACTTTCCCGGAGGTCATATAGATTGAAACCCGGAGCGAGAAGAACGAAAGGGTTGGTGTGGCCAGAGTTACAACTACTGGCGCTTCAAAAGGCTTAGAATTTAAGGTAGAATTTAACATTTAACGCTTCTACTTATGATCAATCAGCATTCAATAACTTTAAAAATCGAGCAATCTAATAGTAGACTTGGAAAATATGTTTAAACAAGATATGTCTACAGGTACACTCAACACCATTCATGATCATGACAATCCATAACTTTGCATATCATTTCGTTTCTACATCATTAATGTTCACATGCAAAATCATGAATCAAAGGACCTTTCAAGGTTGTAATGTGGGTAAAGATAAAGTGAGATGTATTTGGGTCAAGTAGCATGAAAGCCATCAAAGCTAGTGAAACAAAAGCACCACTCAATTATACCACTAAGTGCACAAGTTAACACTCATCAAAAACTGGGTACCTTCAGTTATAACGAATGGAACATTTATATTTCACAACCCAATTCAGCTTTCACACACAAACTACATGAAGCATATACCAATCTGAAAGCATCACTCATACAATTGATGACAATACATTGAAACCACAAAAGAGTTAACCTTCCAAGCCAACATCTACCTCATATTCAACATACTCCAATAACACATTCATT
>JANZXP010000004.1:13792907-13831619 GCA_027576715.1 Erythroxylum flavicans | reverse complement strand
AGCTATTTTACCCACCGAAGGTGCCTAGTGACCATGTCAATATGTTGTTTTCCCACCAAAGGTGCCTAGCAAACGTGTCAATTGGGTGTGTTTCCCACCAAAGGTGTGCCAACGGGCTGTGTTTCCCACCAAAAGTGTGCCAACGAGCTACCTTTTCCACTGAACGTGCCCAATGGTTTGTTTTGCCCAATAAAGGTGCCTAATGATTGTGCTAGTGGGCTATTTTGCCCACCGAAGGTGTCCAATGATTATTCGATCGTGGTGTTTTTCCCACCGATGGTGTGCTAGCGGGCTGTTTTTCCCATCGAAGGTGCCTAGCGAACATCCCAATGGGCTATTTTGCCTATGTAAGGTCCCTAGTGACCATGCCATCGTGCCATTTTGCCCAATGGGTTGTTTTTCCCATTGAAAGTGCCTAGAAATCGTGCCAACGGGCTATTTTGCCCACCGAAGATGCCTAGCAACCATGCCAACAGCCTGTTTTTCCCACCAAAGGTGCATAGCGACCGTACCAACGGACTGTTTTACCTAGCAAAGATGTGCCAATGGGTTGTTTTTCTCACCGAAGGTGCCTAGCGACCATGACAATGGGATATTTTGCCTATCGAAGGTGTGCCAAAGTGTTGTTTTTCCCACCCAAGGTGCCTAACGAACTGTTTTTCCCACCGAAGGTGCCTAGCGGCCATGCCAACCAGCTATTTTGCCACAAAATGTGTGCCAGCTGGCTGTTTATACCACCAAAGGTGCCAAGTGATCATGCCAATGGGCTATTTCGCCCACTGAAGGTGCCATGTGACCATCTGACCGTGGTGTTTTTCCCACCGATGGTGTGCCAATGAGTTGTTTTTCCCACCGAATATGTCTAGCGAACTTGCCAATGAGCTATTTTTCCCATCAAAGGTGCCTAACGATTGTACCAACGTGTTGTTTTACCTAGAGAAGGTGTGCCAAAGGGTTGTTTATCCCACCAAAGGTGCCAAGTGAACGCTCCAACGGGCTATTTCGCCCACAGAAGGTGCCGTCCAATTGTGGTGTTTTTCCCTTCGAAGGTGTGCCAACAGGTTGTTTTTTCCATTGAAGGTGCCTAGTGACCATGCCAACGGGCTATTTTGTTTACCAAAAGTGTACGAACGTGTTGTTCTTCGCATCGAAGGTTCCTAGTAAATGTGCCAATAGGCTGCTTTGCCTAACAAAGTTGTGCTAATGGGTTGTGTTTCCCACCAAAGGTACCCAACGGGCTGTTTTTCCCACTATAGGTGCCCAGTGATCATGCCAACAGGCTATTTTGACTACAAAAGGTGTGCCAACGAGCTGTTTTGACTACCGATAGGGTTCCAACGGGATGTTTTTCCCACCAAAAGTACCTAATGAACGTGTCAACAGGCTGTTTAGCCCACCAAATGTGTGCAACGGGCTGTTTTACTTCCAAAGGTGTGCCAACGAGCTGTGTTTCCCACCAAATGTGCCCAATGGGCTATTTTCCTCACCAAAGGTTCCTAGCGATTGTGCCAACGAGTTGTTTTACCCACCAAATGTGCCTAGCGATCGTGCCAACGGGCTAATTTGCCCACTAAAGGTGCCTAATGGGCTGTTTTTTCCACTGAAGGTGCCCAATGGAATGTTTTGCCTACCGAAGGTGCCTAACGACCATGCCAACGGGCTATTTTGCCTACCGAAGGTGTCTATTGATTGTGCCAATGTTCTATTTTTCCTACCGAAGGTGTGCCAACAGGGTGTTTTTCCTACCAAAGGTGCATAGTGAATGTTCCGACGGGTTATTTTGCCTACTAAAGCTTTTCTAAGGTGTTGTTTTCCCCACCAAAGGTGCCCAATGGACTGTTTGCCCACTGAAGATGCCTAGTGACCGTGCCAACAGGTTGTTTTGACCACCAAAGCTACCTAGCGAACGTGCGAATAGGCTATTTTGCCCACTGAAGATGTTTAGAGACTGTGCAACCGTGGTGTTTTTCCCACCAAACGTTTGCCAACAGGCTATTTTTCCCATCGTAGTGCCTAGTGAAAGTGCCAACGGGCTATTTTTCCTATCGAAGGTGCCTAGCGATTGTGCCAATATGCTGTTTTTCCAACCAAAGGTGCCTAGTGACTGTGCCAATAGACTACTTTGCCCACCAAAGTTATCTAGTAATTGTGCAACTACGGTGTTATTCCCACCAAAGGTGTGTCAACAGGCTGTTTTCTCACCAAAGATGCCTAGCAAATATCCCAACTTGCTATTTTTCCCATCGAGGGTCCATAACGATCGTGCCAATGTGCTATTTTGCCCAACGGGATGTTTTTCCCATCGAAGGTGCCTAGTGACCATGCCAACTTGCAATTTTTCCCACCAAAGGTCCCTAGCGAACGTGCAATCGAGCTATTTTGCCTATTAAAGGTGTGCCAACGGGCTGTGTTTCCTACTGAAGGTGTGCCAATAGGCTATTTTGGCAACTGAAGGTGTGCCAACGGGCTTTTTTTCCACTGAAGGTATCCAACAGGCTATATTACTGAAGGTGTTCTAAAGGGTTGTCCTCCCTACCGAAGGTGCCCAACGGACTATTTTGCCCACTGAAGATGCCTAGCGACCGTGCCAACGTGTTGTTTTTCCCATCGAAGGTGTGCCAACGTGTTATTTTGCCCAACGAGTTGTTTTTCCCATCGAAGATGCCTAGCGACTATACCAATGGGCTATTTTTCCCACTAAAGGTGCCTAACGACTGTGCCAACATGTTGTTTTTCCTATTGAAGGTGCCTAGCGAACATGTCAACGGAGTGTGTTTCCCAACGAAGGTGTACCAACGGGCTGTGTTTCTGACCAAAGGTGTGCCAACGGGCTGTTTTTTACACTGAAGGTGTCCAATCGTCTATTTTGCCTACCAAAGGTGCCTAGCGACTGTGCCAATATGCTATTTTGCCTACTGAAGGTGTCTAGCAACCGTACGATCGTGGTGTTTTTCCCATCGATGGTGTGCCAACGGGCTATTTTTTCCATAGAAGGTGCCTAGTGAACATCCCAACAGGCTATTTTGCCCATAAAAGGTCCCTAACGACTGTGCCATCATGCTATTTTACCCAACAGGCTATTTTTCCACTGAAGGTGCCTGGCAACCGTGCCAACGGGCTATTTTACGCACCAAAGGTGCCTAACGACCATGTCAATGGCTTGTTTTTCCCATCGAAGGTGCCTAGTAATCGTGCCAACCTGCTGTTTTGCCCTGCAAAGGTGTGCTAATGGGTTGTTTTTCCCATCAAAGGTGCCTAACGACTATGACAATAGGCTGTTTCGCCTACCAAAGGTGTGTCAAAGTGTTGTTTTTCTCACTCAAGGAGCCCAATGAACTGTTTTTCTCATTAAAGGTGCCTAACCACCATGCCAACCTACTGTTTTGCCACCGAATGTGTGCCAGCTAGCTGTTTACCCCACTAAACGTTCCAAGTGATTGTGCCAATGGGCAATTTTGCCAACTGAAGGTGTCGTGTGACTGTGGTGTTTTTCCCACTGAAGGTGTGCCAATGAGTTGTTTTTCCCACCGTTCATGCCTAATGAACTTGCCAACGAGCTATTTTTCCCATCGAAGGTGCCTAGCAAACATGCCAACGTGCTATTTTTCCCACCAAAGGTGCCTAGTGACCGTGCAAATGGGCTATTTTGCCCACCAAAGTTGTTTAGTAATTGTGCAACCGCAGTGTTATTCCCACCGAAGGTGTGCCAACAGGATGTTTTTCTCATTGAAGGTGCCTAACGAACATCCCAACTGCCTATTTTTCCCCAACATGCTATTTTGCCCAACGGGATGTTTTTCCCATCAAAGGTGCCTAGCCACCATGCCAACGGGCTATGTTTCCCACTGAAGGTGTGCCAATGGGCTGTTTTGCCTACTGAAGGTGTTCTAAAGGGTTGTCCTCCCCACCAAAGGTGCCCAACAGACTATTTTCCCCACTGAAGATGCCTAGCGACCATGCTAATGTGCTGTTTTTCCTATCGAAGGTGTGCCAGTATGTTATTTTGCCAAACGAGATGTTTTTCCCGACAAAGGTGCCTAACGACTATGCCAACGGGCTATTTTCCCACCAATGGTGCCTAGCGACCGTGCCAACGTGTTGTTTTTCCCACTAAAGGTGCCTAGCAAACATGTCAATAGGGTGTGTTTCCTACTAAAGGTGTGCCAACAGGCTGTGTTTCCCACCGAAAGTATGCCAACGGGCTGTGTTTCCCACTAAAGGTGTGGCAATGGGCTGTTTTTTGCACTGAAGGTGCCTAATGGTCTGTTTTACCCACCAAAGGTGCCTAGCGACTGTGCCAATAGGCTATTTTGCCCATTAAAGGTGTCTAGCGACCGTGCGATCATGGTGTTTGTCCTATCGATGGTGTGCCAACGGGTTGTTTTTTCCACCAAAGGTGCCTAGTAAACATCCCAACAGGCTATTTTGCCCATGGAAGGTTCCTAGCGACTGTGCCATCGGCCTATTTTACCCAACAGGCTGTTTTTCCACTGAAGGTGCCTGGCAACCATGCCAATGGGCTATTTTACGCACCGAAGGAACCTAGCAACCATGCCAACGACTTATTTTTCCCACCGAAGGTACCTAGCAATCATGCCAACCTGCTATTTTGCCCAACAAAGTTGTGCCAATGGGTTGTTTTTCCCACCGAAGGTGCTTAACGACTGTGACAATGGGCTCTCTTGCCTACCAAAGGTGTGTCAAAATGTTGTTTTTCTCACCCAAGGAGCCCAACGAACTGTTTTTCCCACTAAAGGTGCCTAGCGACCATGCCAATCAACTATGTGCCAGCTAGCTATTTTTCCCACCAAAGGTCCCAAGTGATCTTGTCAATGGACAATTTTGCCCACTGAAGGTGCCTTGCGACCGTGGTGTTTTTGTTACCAAAGGTGTGCCAATGAGTTTTTTTGCCAATGTTTGTGCCTAGTGAACTTGCCAACGAGCTATTTTTCCCATCGAAGGTGCCTAGCGATAATGCCAACGTGCTGTTTTACCTAGTGAAGGTGTGCCAACGGGTTATTTATCCCACCAAAGGCACCAAGTGATCACTCCAATAGGTTATTTCTCCCACAGAAGGTGCCTAGCGACTGTGCGACTGTGGTGTTTTTCCTACCAAAGGTATGCCAGCAGGCTGTTTTTCCCACCAAACGTGCCTAATGAACATGCCAATGAACTATTTTTCCCATCGAAGGTGCCTAGTGACCATGCCACCGTGCTGTTTTACCTAGCGAAGGTATGCCAAGGGGTTGTTTTGCCTACCAAAGGTGTTCCAATGGGTTGTTTTGCCCAATAGACTATTTTGCCCACCGAAGATGCCTAGCGACCGTTCCAAAGGGTTGTGTTGTCCATTGAAGATGTGCCAACGTGCTATTTTTCCTACCGAAGGTGGCTAGAAAATGTTTCAATGATTTGTTTTTCCCTCTAAAAGTGCCTAGTGACTGTGTGAATGGGCTATTTTGCTCACCGAAGGTGTTTAACGACCATGCAACCGTGGTGTTTTTCCCACTGAAGGTGCCTAGCGAGCATCCCAACAGGCCATTTTGCCCATCGAAGGTCCCTAGCGACTATGCCATCATGCTATTTTGCCCAACAAGCTGTTTTTTCCACCAAAGATGCCTGGCAACTGTGCCAACGAACTATTTTACCTACCAAAGGTGCCAAGCGACCATGCTAACGTGCTATTTTTCCAATCGAAGATGCTTAACAAAAGTGTCAACGGACTGTTTTGGCCACCGAGGTTGTGCCAACGAGCTGTGTTTCTCACCGAAGGTGTGCCAACAGGCTGTGTTTCTAGCTTAAGGTGTGCCAACAGGCTATTTTTTCCACTAAAGGTGCCCAATGAGCTATTTTGCCCACAGAAGGTGTTAGCGACCATGCTAATGGGCTATTTTTCCCACTAAAGGTGCCTGTTGTCCGTGCCAACGTTTTGTTTTTCCCGCCGAAGGTGTGCCAATGAGCTATTTTTCCCACTGAAGCTGCTTAGCGATCGTGCCAACAGGCTGTTTTACCCACCAAAGGTGTGCAAATGTGGTGTTTTTCCCACCAAAGTAGCCTAGCAAACGTGCTAACAGAATGTTTCCCCACCAAAGGTGTGCCAACGGGCTATTTTTTCCATTGAAGGTGCCCAACAGTCTATTTTGCCCATCAAAGGTGCCTAGTGACAATGCTAACGAGCTATTTTTCCCACCTAAGTTGCTTAGCAACCGCGCCAATGTGCTTTTTTCCCACTGAAGGAGTGCCAACGGGTTATTTTTCCCATTGAAGGTGTCTAGCGACCGTACTAAGGGGCTGTTTTACCCACCAAAGTTGTGCACGGTCAGTTTTTCCCATCAAAGGTGCCTAGCGAACATGGCATCGAGCTAGTTTTCCCACCGAATGTGTGCCAATGGGTTGTGTTTCCCACCGAAGGGGTGCGAAAGGGTTGTGTTTCTCACTGAAGGTGTATCAACAAGTTGTTTTGTAGACGAAAGATGTGCCAGTAGGCTATTTTTTCCACTGGGCTATTTTTCCACTGAAAGTGCCCAGCGATCTTGCCAACGAGCTGTTTTGCCACCAACAGTGTGTCAACGAGCTGTTTCACCTACCGATGGGTCGCCAATGACACGTTTTTCCCACCAAAGGTGCATAACGAATGTGTCAATGGGCTGTTTTGCCCGTCGAAGGTGTGCCAACGAGCTGTTTTACCTTCCAGATGTGTGCCAATGGGCTGTGTTTCCCATCAAAGGTGCCCAACGAGCTATTTTTCCCACTGAAGGTGCCTAATAGGTTGTTTTTCCCACTGAAGGTACCCAATGGAATGTTTTGCCCACCGAAGGTGCCTAGCGACCGTGCTAATGGATTATTTTGCCCATTAAAGGTGCCTATCGACCCTACCAATGTTCTATTTTTTTGACCAAAGGTGTGCCAACGTGCTATTTTTCCATCAAAGGTGTGTGTGAATGGGTAGTTTTCCCACCAAATGTGCCTAGCGATCATGCCAACGGGCTATTTTTCCCACCGAAGATGCCTAGAGACCATGCTAACAAGCTATTTCAACCACCGAAGGTGCCTAGAGACCGTGCTAACGAGCTGTTTTGCCTACCAAAGGTGCCTAGCAAACACGTCAACGGGTTGTTTTTCCCACTGAAGGTGCCCAACGGGATGCTTTTCCCTTTGAAGGTACCCAGCGATCATATCAACTGGCTATTTTTCCCACCAAAGGTGTGCCAACAGGCTATTTTGTCTGGCAAAGGTGTGCCAACGGGCTTGTTTTACCTATTAATGGTGTGCCAACGGGCTATGTTTCCCATAGAAGTTACCCAATGGGCTATTTTTCCCATCGAAGGTACGTACAAATTGTGCCAATGGGCTATTTTGCCAACCAAAAGTGCCTAGTGACCATGCCAATAGGCTATTTTGCCTACTAAGGGTGCCTAATGACCGTGCCAACAGGCTATTTTACCCACCGTACTGTTTTGCCCACCGTAGGTGCCTAGTGATCGTGCCAACAGGCTATTTTGCCCACCGAAGGTGCCTAATGATCGTGCCAATGTGTTGTTTTTCTTACCAAAGATGTGCCAACGGGCTGTTTTTCCCACCGAAGGTGCCTAGCGAACATGCCAAAGGGCTGTTTTGCCTACTGAAGGTGTGCCAACGGTTGTTTTTCCTACCTAAGGTGTTCTAAAGGGCTCTTTTCCCCATCAAAGGTGCCCAACAGACTATTTTGCCCATTGAAGATGCCTAGCGACTATGTTAACAGGCTGTTTTACCCACCAAAGGTGCCTAGCGAATGTGCCAATGGGCTATTTTGCCCACCGAAGGTGTCTAAAGACCATGCGACAGTGGTGTTTTTCCCACCAAAGGTGTGATAATGAGCTATTTTTCCTAGCAAAGGTGCCTAGCGAAAGTGCCAACGAGCTATTTTTGCCATCGAAGGTGCCTAGCGACCCTACCAACGTGCTATTTTTCCAACCGAAGGTATCTAGCGACCGTGAAACTGAGGTGTTTTTCCCACCGAAGGTGTGTGAATGAGTTGTTTCTCTCACTGAAGGTGCCTGGCGAACTCCATCGAAGGTCCCCAACGACCGTGTCAACGTGCTATTTTACCCAACGGGCTATTTTTCCCACCAAAGATGCCTAACGATTGTGTCAACGTGCTATTTTACCCAACGGGATATTTTGACTATCGAAGCTGCCTAGAGACCATGCCAACATGTTTTTCACACCAAAGATGCGTAGTGAACATGTCAACAGGCTATTTTTCCCACCAAAGATCTGCCAACAGGCTTTGTTTCCCACCGAAAGTGTGACAACGGGTTGTGTTTCCCATCACAGGTGTGCCAACGGGCTGTTTTTTCCACTAAAAGTGCCCAATGGTTTGTTTTGCCCACCGAAGGTGCCTAGCAACCATGCCAACGGGCAATTTGTCTCACTGAAGGTATCTAGTGACCATGCCAAAGTTCTATTTTTCCCACTAAAGATGTGCCAACGGGTTGTCTTTCCTACTGAAGTTAGCTAGCGACCATGTCAACTGGCTGTTTTGCCCATCAAAGGTGTGCGAACAGTTGTTTTTCCTATTGAAGGTGCCTAGAGAACATGCTAACGGGTTGTTTTGCCCATCCAAGGTTTGCCAACGGGTTGTTTTTTCCACTGAAGGTGCCCAACAGTCTATTTTGCCCACAGAAGGTGCCTAATGACCTTGATAAGGGGCTATTTCGCCCATCGAAGTGCCTAGCAACTGTGCCAACGTGCTGTTTTTCCCACTGAAGGTGTGCCAACGGGTCACTTTCCCATCGAAGGTGCCTAGTGACTGTGCCAACGAGCTGTTTTACCCCTTAAAGGTGTGCCAACGGGCTGTGCTTCCCATCAAAGTGTCAACGAGCTATTTTTGCCATCGACAGCACCTAGCGACCCTATCAACGTGTTATTTTTCCAATCGAAGGTGCCTAGCAAATGTGCCAACGGGTTGTTTTGCCCACCAAATGTGCCTAGCAACTGTGTGAACAGACTATTTTTCCAACTGAAGATGTCTAGTGATCATTAAACTGTGGTGTTTTTCCTACCAAAGGTGTGTTAATGAGCTATTTTTCCCACCGAAGGTGCCTAACGAACATCCTAATGTGTTATTTTGCCCATCAAATGTCCCTACTGACCGTGCGAATGTGCTATTTTGCCCAACGGACTGTTTTTCCCACCCAAGATGTCTAGCGAACGTGTTAATGGGTTATTTTGCCCATCGAAGGTGCCTAGCAACCATACCAACATGTTGTTTTTTGCACTAAAGGTGCCTAGAGAACATGTCAACGGGCTATTTAGCCCACTGAAGGTATGCCAACGGGCTTTGTTTCCCACCAAAGGTGTGCCATTGGGCTGTGTTTCCCACCAAAGATGTGCCTATAGGTTGTTTTACCGACCAAAGGTTTGCCAACGGGCTATTTTTTCTACTAAAGGTGCCCAGTGGCTTGTTTTTCCCACCAAAGGTGCTTAACGACCATGTCAAAGGGCTATTTTGCCCACCAAAGTTATCTAGCGACCATGCCAACTTGTTGTTTTTCCCACTGAAGGTGTGCCAACGGGCTGTTTTTCCCATTGAAGGTGCCAAGCAACAGTGCCAATGCGCTTTTTTGCCCACCAAAGGTGTGTGAACAGACTGTTTTTCCCAATAAAGGTGCCTAGCAAATGTGCCAACGGGTTGTTTTTCCCATCGAAGGTGTGCGAACGGGCTATTTTTTCCACTGAAGGTGCCCAACGATCTGTTTACATGTATGAGGTATCATGATGAATTTGTTAGTGTTTCAGGACATTGGGAAGAGTTTCGGAGGAGAGTCGAATCAAAACATAGGGCTGCCACAATCGTGACAGAGAGCAGATAATCAGGCCATGATCATGCACTAAGGGCCACGATCATGGCCTATGCACAGACTGACACGGAGTCACTTTAGGATTCGAGTTTTCAAGGGACATTTTAGACATTTCGGACCTTGGAAAGACACGAGGGTTACCTTAATTGGTAAAGACTATAAAAGGATTATGATGGAACCCTAAAAAGAAGTCCAAATTATGCCTACATTTGGAAAACTAAAAGAGAGAGAAAAAGAAGAGAGAGAAAAGAAGAAGAGGTAGAAGAGGAGGGTTCTGACGCCGAAGCTTCCCAGAATAGGTGATCTCCCAAAATTGTTGCTTTCCCAAATCATCCAACCTGAGTTTTTTTCCTCCCCATTTATCTTTTTATTCATTTAATGTGTAAGATTGAGATGGGTTGTATGGATATGGATTTTGAGTTGTTCATGATGTTCTAATTTTTTCTTTGGGATTTTGCTTATTTTTAATGTTAATCTAGTTGAATTGTGTTTCCTTGATTTGGGTGTTGTGACTGATTAATGTATTTGCTTGTTTCAGTAACAAACTGAGAGAGTGAATTGGATAAAATGATTAGATTGGATTAATGAGAGTTAGGTGATCTAATTGATTCATGGAGAGAGATCCTACGCGAGACCCGATTGTTTATTAGACAGCTTTAGAACTAATTAGAATTGTGGGTAATTTATGAATTGAGAGATTGCAAGTCTATAATTCAATTAGGGTTTACAATTTAGGTAAAGATTATAACTCGAGAGATAGTAATCAACCTTACGATCTTCTAGAACTGACATCCCATAAACACATAAAAGGCTAAATTAGCATTAATGATAGGTAAAATCCCCTCTCCCATAACTTGATTAATTCTTTTTACGTATTTCCATTATTACATTATTCGATTGTTGCTAGATTGTTTAATTTAGTTTATTTTTTAGTTTAATATTCGAATTTGAGTCTTAAACAAATCATAACCTGAATTAAGTAGTGCCTAAACACAATCTCTGTGGGACGATAACTGCTTTTTACTATAAGTAACGACCCGTATACTTGTAGTTTTTAGCGTAAAACAAGTAATTGGTTTTGCAATGACAAAAGATTAATTTGAAAAGTGGTTATTATCAAATTAGGATGCAAGAAGTTGTCGAATGGAAATTTTCCTTTAAGACTAAATATGGTTTATATGAATGGCTTGTAAATTCCATTTGGCCTTACTAATGCACCAAGTACTTTTATAAGGTTAATGAATCATGTGTTAAATGTATTCAAAGGAAAATTTGTTGTGATCTATTTTGATAATATCTTAATTAATAGTCAAAATATGGATGAACATTTAGAGCATTTAAGATCTGTTTTGAATCTTTTAAGAAAAGAGAAGC
Source organism: Erythroxylum flavicans (assembly GCA_027576715.1). Lineage (NCBI taxonomy): Eukaryota > Viridiplantae > Streptophyta > Magnoliopsida > Malpighiales > Erythroxylaceae > Erythroxylum > Erythroxylum flavicans. Next base: position 13,820,406 of record JANZXP010000004.1, on the reverse strand, counting down.
TTTATGTCAATCTTAAAAAGTATTCCTTTTGTATGGATATGATTATTTTTCTTAGTTTTGTTGTAAGTAAGGCAGGTGTTAAGGTTGATAAAGAAAAGGTAAAGGCTATCCAAAAATGTCTAACACCTAATTCCATCACAAAGGTAAGAGGTTTCCATAAGTTGGCTAGCTTTTATAGGTTTTTTGTTAGAGATTTTAGTACCATTACAACACCACTCACTGAAATTATAAAGAAAACTATTAGTTTAAGTGGAGTAGTGATTAAGAGAATACATTCAATTTGATTAAAGATAGGTTGTATTCAACACCTTGTTTATCAATGCCTAAGTTTTCAAAACTCTTGAGATTGAGTTTAATGCCTCGGGAATAGGTATTGGAGTTGTTCTGATGCAAGAGAAGCGTCTAACTGCACTCTTATCGTCCATGCTCATGTCTTTCATTGATTTAAAATGGAACAATATTTCTAATTTCAATCCTAGTAGAAATGCTCTGTGACTTAGAAAAACATAGTCTAACCCATATTATCAATGTATCTCCTAACCGCCTTTACTATTCCTATTATATAACAAATCCATAATTCTATCTAATTCAAAGGTTGAGATTTTAGATATTTATACCTTTATACTTCATTTGGGTCATAGAAAACCAAAAGCATGTGATTTTGTGTAACAGTTAGGTTTGGTAAGAATTAAAGCTTTTACTTGCTCAAACCTTCCTCTTGCTTAAAGATGCTATAAGACTTATGGTTTCTTACATCATTTATGGATTTTGAAGAAGATTAGAAGTTTCAAATTAATGAAAACCCTAAAATGTTGAATTTATATCTTCTAACCTAAGAAAAGGGGGATTTTCATAGGTAAAAAGTAGAGAAATCTCAGTGGAATCTAGACAAAAAAAGAAAAAATAGTTTGGTTTTTCTTAGAGAGTGATTTTGAATTATGGCTTTGAGAGAATTTAGGAAATTTTCAGTGTAAGTTTTCAGTGATTTCAAAGGGTGTGTGAAGAATGTGTAAATTTTGTGGGCTTTTGAATAAAATTTATCAAGACAAAGTTTAAGACAACCATTTCTATGAATTTGCATATAAACATGGTTGTGGATATAGGCATATCCTAGGTTATGGATTTCTCTACTTTTCACATGTCAATAAGCAAATGAAATGGTCTAGGATACGAGCATATCCCAAATTGTGGATTTCTTGGAAAGAACTTCAAGTTCACATAAATATAAAGCTTTTGAATAAAATTTATCAACACAAAGTTTGAGACATGACCATTTCAATGAATTTGCATATACACATGGTTGTGGACATAGGCGTATCCTAGGTTATGGATTTCTTTATTTCTCACACATCAACATAAAAATGAAATGGTTTAGGATATAGGCATATCCTAATTGTGATCTCGTAGAAAGAACACATAAACATGATTTAGGTCATGGACATATCCTTGATTGTAGATATAACAACAACAATATCCTAGTAGAGATCCTACTAAGATGTAAGATCTGGGGAGGTCCAATAGTATGCGGTCTTACCTCTAACTACTAGATATCCACAATTATGAATATTTCTACCTAATAAGTGTTTGGTTTCATAAATAACAAGGTCTAGAATGTGGATGCATCCCAAACAATGGATCTCTTTGGATAAATTTAAAAAAAAATCATATATTAACTCATTTTGAGATATGAAAGTTTCTTTGAATTTCTCTATACATGAACTATTCAAGTGCACAAATAGATATAGTCTAAGGTATAGGTGTGTCTTAAGCCATGAATCTTTTTAATTCAACATAAACCTAATTTTTATGTGTGGCTTTGGCCTGTTTCTTGAATTTTCCAATATAACTTCTCTTTTATTATCTATATTAAGAGTATTCTTACCTTCCATGACTCCTAACCATAAAAATTGAGACCAAAAAAACAAAAAATAGACCTAAAGAAATATAAACCATTAAACTATTTGAAAGAAAAATAATTGTAATATGATTCTAACATAAAATTATATTAATTAAATTGATTTTATGTAAAAATTTAAGTGGCTAAAAGAAAATATTAGGTTGCTTTCCAACAAGAACTTCTTTAATATTCATATAGTTGGACATCCTTCTTCAATTTTTAAGGGTATTGAATGGTGATTGTCTCCTTTATTTCCTTATTGTTATTTGTCCATTATTTTTTTAACCTATGGCAACTAACTTCTAAAGTACTTTTGGTTTGAAGTGAGACCTCAACCATTATAATAGGGAAATTTCAGTTATTAATAAATGGATCAAAGCACTATAATTTTAACTTTTCTTGAAGTAATCTGAGACGAGAATTATATAATTATATGAATCTTTTTTATTTTCAAAATGATTTTTTAGACATGCAATTGTTTATTCTACTCCTTGTAGATTTTTTCATTCTCATATATAGATAACTAAACTCTATAAGGTCATCCAACCTACATTTTTCAAATCAAAGTTCAAGAATTTGATGTTGCTTTATGTTCGAGTATGATAGGTAAATGGCATGCTTTCCTAACTTAAGTCATCCTAAAAGGTGTTTTACATGTAGTATCGTAAACCAAATAAGACCCATCTAGTCTCATTGCCCAATCTTTCCCGAATCCTCTATATTTAAGTTCTTTATTTGAGATTTCTACTTTACCATTAGATTGAGGGTGATAAAGGGTTATAATTATGTGTATGACACCATATTTTCTTAGCAACCCATCAAATTGCATATTAGAAAATGTGTTCCCTTATCATTTAAGTTATGTTTGGCTAGGGATTTAGTAATGAAATCGAATGAAATGTAATATTATTCCATCATCTGAGAGGAGGGTTTATAATGGAATGGGATGGAAGAGAATAGCTTTATAATACATCCTATTTCATCCTAAATAGTAAAAATAAGAAACATCCGATTTGGGAGGTATAGAAATGTAAAATGATAAACAACTTTTAACTATATTACATTATAAACCCTTCTTGCAAACAACATTTCACTATATTACATTCTGAACCCTTCTATCCCTCCCAAACAAAAATTTTCTAATATTACATTCATTTACATTCTATTCCATTATAAATCATTCCATTCCATTAAAAACCTTACATCCAACCAAACATAGCCTTATTGATACGAATTCACTAAGCGACCTTCCTTAGGAACTCTTGATCTATTTGTTATGTGTGCCCAAAATCCTAGAAAACAAGTTGAACGATCAGATTAGAACCTTAAGGAAGCTAAATCCTTAAAATTGATCTTAAGATGCCACAAAAGTTGATCACTCCCTTAATAAGTCATATTTGTATTTCACCAAAAACGCAAAAGAACAAGTAGAACTTGATAGAAAATAACTCCATTTTTATTGATAGTGATGATGATCTTGTAATACATGATGATCCTTTAAATAAGCATCATAATATCCTAATCCTATAAAGGAAGGGCTTTCTTACCTATTCCTAGTTCAGAATTTAGAAGGAAAGAACTAAATAAGGAAGGGAATCCTTAATTTGAGGATACAAATTAGTCATAAATGTAGATATCTCCTAAATTAAAGAAACAATATGATTTATTAAGATATGAACGAAATTATTAAGGAACGAGTCTTAATAAGGCCTTATTCACTAAAAAAACGTAAATTTGGGCTTAATTAAATCAACATAACCAACCCACTTGTTGATTGCATCTTAATTATGTAGATTGGGCTTTCTTCAAACCCATATACGATGATCAGCCTTGTATCTTGGATTCCAAGCTTGGTTCACCATGTACTAAGTCTTGTCCAACATCTTGTACATAAAGATAAGTAATTAATCTTGGTAATGCCTTAGCACCTTCAATAATAACCTCCTTTTCTTGCATCTCCATGATTAATCCTTGTAAAGCTCTTTCATTCGTTTTGTTCTTGCTCTAGTCATTGGACCTCCAATTCCTTGCAATGGGGCAAGAAAATTTGCTAACATCATCTGGAGCCATTCGATTAGTATCTTGATCCCTATCATTCCACCCCCTTTCGAAAGTATATGTCCTCGAATGACCTATATCAAACAAAAGATAAATTAGCAACATTAAAAGTAGCATTAACATTACCATAGTTGCTTAACAAATCAAGCTTGTAGGCATTGTTATTGATCCTCTCCGAAACTTAAAAGGTTCCATCTCCTTTAGGTTGTAATTTGGACTTCCTTTGTGTGAGAAATCGTTCCTTCCTCATATGCACCCACATCCAATCTCCAAGTTCAAAAACAAGTTTTATACACCCCTTATTAGTTTGTTTTACATATTGTTCATTTTTCCTTTCAATGTTTGCTCAAACCTTGGAGTGTAAATTCTTCACAAAATTTGCCTTTTTCTTCCCATCAAGATTAACATGTTCATCAGTAGGCAAAGCTAAAATATCTAAAGGAGTTAAAGGATTAAAGCCATATACAACTTCAAAAGGTGAAAAGGAAGTAGTAGAATGAATAAACCTATTGTAGGCAAACTCAATATATGGAAAACACTTTTCCCATTGTTAAGTTTTTATATATTATAGCACATAACAAAGTAGTGAGTGTCTTATTAACTACTTTAGCTTGCCCATCGGTTTGGAGATGTGAAATAGTAGAAAACAAAAGTTTAGTCCTAACTTAGTCCACAAAGTGTGCCAAAAATGACTTAAGAACTTAACATCTCTATCACTAACAATTGTCTTGGGCAAATTGTGCAATCGAACAACCTCCTTAAAGAACAAATCAGCAATATGTGTTGCATTATTGGTTTTAGAACATGCAATAAAATGACCCATTTTGCTAAACCAATCAACAACAAAAAATATGTTGTCCTTACCACTTTGAGACCTTGGAAAACCTATGACCAAATGCATGGAAATATCAATCCAAGGTTGAGTAGGCATAGGTAAGGGGTATATAAACTATGTAGTTTTACTTTAGACTTTGCTTGATTACATGTTATACACTTGTCACAATTATCTTGCACATGCACATCATGTTTCACTTTAGGCCAATAAAATTGTTCATGCAATATATCCAAAGTCTTTTGGACACCAAAATGCCCCATCAAATCGCCCCCAAGAGTCTCCCTAACAAGTAACTCATGGATAGAACCAGTAGGCACACACAATTTATCTTTCTTAATTAGAAATTCGTCATGCCTATAAAAGTCACCAAAGGTACACTTGGAACAAGAATCCCACACTTGGCCAAAATCATAATCATTTGCATAAAATTCTTTAAGCAATTCAAAACCAAGTAGTTTAGTTTTCAAAGAAGTAAGTAATGCGTACCTTCTAGACAATGCATCAGCCATAATGTTCTCCTTTCCATGTTTGTACTTTATGAAATAAGGAAACGTTTCTATGAACTCTGGCCACTTGGCATGCCTTTTATTGAGCTTACCTTGGGATTTCAAAAACTTTAAACTTTCATGATCATATGGAAAGATGAATTCCCTTAGCCACAAGTAGTGTTGCCATGTTTGAAGAGTTTTTACTAATGCATATAGTTCTTTATCATAAGTAGCATAATTCATTGCTACCCAATTTAACTTTTCACTAAAATAAGTGATTGATTTAGAGTCTTTCATCAATATAGCCCCTATTCCAATTCCAGATGCATCACATTCAACTTCAAAAGTTTACCAAAATTAGGCAGACATAAAAAGATGCATTAGTTAGCTTATTTTTTTAATATATTAAAAGCTCGATGAGGTTCATCGTCCCACTTAAAAATAATATTATTTTTAACAAGTTCATTGAAAGGTGTAGTAATGGAACTAAAGTCTATAACAAGCCTTTTATAGAAACCTGCTAGACTATGAAAACTTCTCACCTCATTCGCATTCTTAGGTGTAGGCCAATCCCTTGTCGCCTTTATCTTCTTTACATCAACACTAACTCCCTATAAACTAATAACGAATCTAAGAGATACAATATATTCCATACAAAATGTACACTTTTTAAGATTAGCATACAATTGGTTCTCTCTTAATAAACTAAAAATAACATGTCAGTTTTCCATATGATCATTTAAATTCTTACTATAAACCAAAATATCATCAAAGTAAACTACCACAAATTTTCTAATGAAAGAATGCAAGACATGGTTCATAAGCCTTATGAAAGTACTAGGTTTATTAGTTAATCCAAAGGGCATTACTAACCACTCATACAATCCCTAGTTAGTTTTAAACATCATTTTCCATTTATCTCCTTCTTTCATGTGAATTTGATAGTAGCCATTCTTTAAATCAATCTTAAAAAACAAGCATGAGCCATATAATTCATCAAGCATATCATCTAATCGAGGGATAGGATGTCTATACTTAACCATTATTTTTTTTATGGCTTAGCAATCTACACACATGTACCATGTTCCATCTTTCTTTGGGATTAAGATTACGGTAACTGAACATGGGCTAAAACTTTCTCTTAAAAATTACTTTTGCACTAGTTCATCAACTTGTCATTGCATTTCCTTTGTTTCCTAGGGATTAGGTCTATCGGCAAGTCAGTTAGGAGTAGCATCCTAGGTATGAAATCTATTTGATGTTTAATGCCTCTTAAAGGGGGTAGTCCATGTGCTATCTCCTCGAGAGAAAAGGTCCTGAAACTCCTGTAACAACGAAACAACCACACTAGGCAAAGTAGGGTTAAGGTCATTAGTAGAAAAATAAACATCCTTGTAGATAAGTACAAGTAGTTGTTGCCTTGCAAACATAGCACTCTTAACCTCACTTTTTCCAGTAATTACATTTAATTCTTGCTTTTCTCTCTTTCTTGATTATCTCTCTCTTTATTTTTCCTCTCAGGCTCACTCTCTTTCTTTTCTCTAATTTGTTGCTTTTCTTTCTTTTTCTTTTCCTTTTGCTTACTAATCTGATTTCCTCTCATTTTATACTCACTTGCTATCCTGGTCTTATTCTCATGAGCTTGCAAAGGTTTAAGAGGGTACAGTGGTTTGGTTATTAAGTACAAAAGAGTAACAATTTGTGTATCGATTATGTCTAACCTTCCTATCAAATTGCCATGACCGACCTTATAAAATGTGCCCAACATGCATTGGTGTCACATCACAAAAAACTTCATCTCTATATTTGCCAATAGAAGAAGACACTAAAACTTGCTTAGCCACCTTAATTTTTCCACATTCATTCAGCCATTGCAAATTATATGGTTTAGGATGCTTGAAGGTATCCAATTTCAGTTTAATTACTAAACAAAGTACTATCAATGTTAGTACAGCTGCCACTATCAATAATCACGCTACAAACCTTATTTTTAATATGGCATTGAGTATGGAAAATGTGTTCACGTTGCTCCCCTTCATTTTCATCCTTGGACTAAATATTTAGTGCAGGCCTTACGACCAGCATATCTCCATGTATGGGTTCTTCAACGTCAACATCAAAACAGTCCTCCAATGGTGGCATTTCATTGCCACTTGAACCAACACTCTCTACATCACCATCTCTAACACGATCATTACCCTTTTGTTTGAACATTGAGAAGCAATATATCCAAGCCCTTGACACCAAAAGCACTTAATATCACAAGATTTAGAAGAAGATTTAGTTTCAATTTTACCTTTAGAAGTAGCAACCAAATCCTTTGGCTTTACATCTCCTTTCAATTTCAAGGTTGAGTTGGTGTCTTTGTCTTTCCAAGTTGACTTCTAAGAGGAGTGAGAAGCCAAACCTGATTTTCTTGATTTTGGTTGCTTCTCAACCTTAATGGCCTTATGTAGCAATTCCTCCATCTCCACATAGCGTTGTAAGTCTACCACATCAGTAATCTATTTTTTTAAACCATCTATGAATCTCACCATTGTTGCCTCTCAGTTCTCCTTTATGTTTGTTCTAATGGTGGCCACCTTCATCTTTTTGTAGTAGTCTTCTACACTCTTGGACTCTAGAACCAACCTTTGCAACTTTCTATTCAAATCTCTATAGTAATGACTAGGTATAAATTTCTTGCTTATTACCATCTTCATTTCTTTCCATGACTAAATTAGTCTCTCACCATTCGTCCTTCTATTTATCACTAATTGGTCCTACTAAATACTTGCATAATCTATGAATTCAACAACTACAAGTTTCATTTTCTTCTCCTCGAAGTAGTTATGGTAGTTAAATACATGCTCAACCTTTCTTTCCTACTCCAAATAGAGCTCGGGATCATTCTTTCCTTGAAAGGTTGGAATCGTCATTTTATGCTACCTAAATTGTAATCCCTTTTGGAAATATCCTTCTTGCCTCTTCTAGAGTTGGAATCTTCATACTCTAATTCGTCTTCCTCTTCCTCCTTAAATACAAGCCTTCTAGTGGATTTAGAAGCTGATGAAGATTGCAAATTATCTAACCTAGTGTTCAACTTCTTAAATTATTCATTGAAAGCCTTCATAAATAGTTTCATGTCAATTTTGTATTGTTCTCCTTCACTACTCATGTTTATAACCTATAAGAAAAGTTCTTAGAAAAACAAAATAGGATCCTCACTCACTCACTCATGTGTTTACACTCGAAATAATGTAAGTTTCACTCGTGTTTCACTCTATTTTTGGCTTTTCACGATGTTGATCTCACCACTCTTGCCTTTTTCCACTTAAGCCAGCCCCCTTTTTTATGTTCTTAAGAGAATCAAGTCTAAGAAATCAAAAGGAGTATTCAGTTAGAAGATTGCAAATCTTAAAAATCAAAACTTTGAAAACTTAGCTGAGGCAAATGGTAAACATAAAGAAAATAATAATTAAGGAGTCAAGGAAACAAAATAACTTCAATAGGAAGCAAAAAAGAAGTGAACAACTTGTAATTGCTTTATCACGAATGAATTTTCTAGCAAAAAAAGGAGCACGAAATTATGCAAGAATTAGACAAATGACCTAGAATCACTTAACCAAACTTAGAAAAGGAAAGAAAATATTTTATGAATAATTGTCTTAGAATATGATTCTTTGATTACAAAAAATGAATGAAATTGCAATCCTAGTAGATAACTCAATCAAATGCAAGATACACAAATCAGTTCACGTCTCTTTTCTTTTCTCCGTTTAGTTTTGTTTTGTTTTGTTTTAATTAGAACAAAACTGATTCAAAACGAAAAGAAAATTTTGATCTTTAAAAGATAGCAACAAAAGAATTGCAATGAATTTAAAACTGAACTTAGGTAAAAGAATGAACAAAAATTGTAAATCGTAAGGGCTCTAACAAAGGACAAAGGAAACAAACACAAAATAATGATAAAGAAAGGATAGAAACCTGATTTCTACAAACCTAACACTCTGATACCAAACGATACAAACCCACTAGGCAACTTGCCTTGGAACTCTTGATCCATTTGTTATGTGTGCCCAAAATCCTAAAAAAAAAAAGTTAAACGATCAAATTAGAACCTAAGGAAGCTAAATCCTTAAAATCCTAATCTTAAGAAGCCAAAAAGGTTGATCACTCCCTTGACAAGTCAGATTTATATTCCACCAAGAACAGAAAACAACAAGCAAAGCTTGCTGGAAAATAACTCAGTTTTTATTGGTAGTGATGATGATCTCGTAATACATGAGATGGCCCCTTTAAATAAGCATCATAATATCCTAATCCTATAAGGAAAGGGCTTTCTTACCTATTCCTAGTTCATACTTAAGTAGGAAGGACCTAAATAAGAAAGGGAATCCTTAATTTAAGGATACAAATCAGTCTAGAATGTGGATGTATCCTAAATTAAGGAAACAATATGATTTATCAAGATACGAACGAAATTATTAAGGGACAAGTCTTAATAAGGCCTTATTCACTCAAAAAAACATAAATTTGGGCTTAATTAAATCAACATAACCAGCCCATTTTTTTATTGTATCTTAATTATGTAGATTGGGCTTCTTTCAAACCCATAGTGATGATCATCCTTGGATCTTGGGTTCCAAGCTTGGCTCACCATGTATTAAGTCTTGTCCAACATCTTATACATGAAGATAAGTAATTAATTAGTAATGCCTTAGCAACTTCAATAATAGCCTCATTTTCTTGCATCTCCATAATTAATCCTTACAAAGCTTCTTTCATTTGTTTTGTTCTTGTTCTAGTCATTGGACCTCCAATTCCTTGCAATGGGTCTCGGGAAAATTTGCTAACATCATCTGGTGTCATTTGGTCAGTATCTTGATCCCCATCACTTATGATCTCCCTAGGTGTGCTAAATTGAATTAATATCCCTTTTAAAATTTTAATTATGGCCCTAGAATCATTAGTTCATAATTCACTACCACTAGAATCTATTATTTTCGAAAGAATCCTAAACAAATACATATGAAATAAATTCCCCACATATCAAATAATTCACTAACTAAATCATTGTTCTATTACAACATTTGGTTTACATTGAACTTGATCCCAAAGTAATTAGCATTAGTCTCCAGCCTTATTATGCTATTGCATCCCCATAAGGGATGGTTTGCATACTCCATCATTGTTTCAAGTTATATGTCTATTTTATTTCTAGTTTCTTATTTATTCCATTCCCTTTGTTTTTGATGGAGTATTCCTTCAAGTTTTAGGTCTTCTTCTAGGAAAACAAAATGCCAGCTTCTTGTCATACATCAAGAATACCCTAAAAATCAAAGTGACATAAGTACAAAGAAAAGAATAAGACATTTATAAAGAAAATGAACAAATATATAGTAAATATACAAGACTAGGAAAAAGTTAATGTATCTATTAAAAACCAGTTGCTTTATTAGCAGTAACATCAAAAACATGATAGGTTGTTTTGTTTTCTATCAAATTATAAGTTTTTTCTATTACTAGTCTATTACCTACAACTAAGGCAAGTGCACCATTCATTGATAAGGAATACAATGTTAAGTAGGAGCCGATTCCTTGAGGCAGCAAAATGGATTAGAAAACCTTAAATTACTATTGAGTTTGAATAAAATGATTAAAAGAGTGATTGATGGGTTTCATTGAAGAAATATAAACTAAAATAAACCTAAATTAGTAGTCAAGATAATCAGTAACAAGAAAAATTATCAAAAGAGAATTCCATCAAAAAAAATGTTTAGACAAGTACTACTCCTAATATTACTTTTGATTTCGTGGTTTGATTTTCCTGGAATGGATATTTAAACTAAAGGGTTGAGTAAAAGAACCATTTAAACAAATTGAATAACCAATGGATGGACAAAATGAGCAAAGTGGAGAGCATATATTCAATACAAGTAAAAAAACCAATATCAAGAAGGAATCAAACAAGTCAAGACTTATTAAATCATTAAAAGACAATTAGGCTTTCAATTCTTTCCTTTGTTTCTTTATTTTATGTTATTATTTTCTTATTTTAGGTTTGTTTTAGTTATATTTCATGGCTACAAATAGTAGTTAAGGATAGGGATACCATGTAATAGATTCTTGAATTATTATTGCATGACTTAATTGTTCATTGATTGGAATTACTATCTTTATTCTTAATTATTAGATTTAGGCCTAATCATTATAGATTATTAAATCTTAGGTATTTAATGAAGGACCAAGAGTTGAAGTAAAATCTATACACTAAGAGAATAAACACCTTAGATCTAGAAGATGAAAGTATCCTAGACTATTGTAATAACAAAAAGAATAGTTGTATTTAATGAATTTGTTTAGGTTAATTTGTGCAATGAGAGGGTTGGTAGTTTTAGTTTCCTAACTGAACATACATTTGTGCCTCAAGAGAGGGCATTTATATTTTAGGTTAATTATTATTTCAACCTAGATAACCAATCTTACATAGCAATTGGAATTCCATATAAGTGAATCCCAAAGGCCTAGTATTCTTCTAATTAAATTCTTTTCATTAGTTTAATTGTATAATTTTGTTAGTTTAGTGATTTAGTTATCTTTTGTAATATTGTGCTTTATTTAATTTTATTGTTTAACTAGGATTAATAAACTTATTGATATAGTTCTTACACAATTGATACTTTAGATTTACTCAAGTTTTAGTAACTTAAAACAACTAACTATTTATACTTGTAGATAAATGATTAGATCATATTTTTTGCACCGTTACAAGGAACGATTAAATTACTATTTTTTCAATCTAGTTTTTTTTATTTTCCTTTATTTGTGTATAATTTAGCATTCTCATATGTGGAATTTTTAGGATTGGTAAAAAAATCATGCATTTTAAGACGATGACATAAATTAGTAATATTTCTAACTAGATGAAGATGTTCATAAATCATGACATAGCTTATAAGGGGTTTGCTATCATTGTGGCATATGTCCTTCCCTTCCATGTTTGAATATAGAGTAGGCCCCTTACTATTTTGAAAATACTGATTATATGCCTAAACAACATGAACTATCCCTTCTCTAATATGCATCATCTAGGATTAAGTAATCATGTAAATATCTTTTTAGTGGAGCAAAGAGCTAGTGTAGGTAAACTTATGGGACCACTTGAGTTCCATTAACAACTCCAATTTTAGTATCCACTACCATAGGGCAATGAGATGGAAGATATGATTATGTAGATTTTGTCTTCCCTCAAAGAAAGATTAAAATGATTAGAAGAATTTGAATCTCATATGGACCTACTTGAATAGATCGTAAAATCTAATTATGCAGCCATTTACAATTTATAGATTCAAGTCAACCTGATAGTGAGATGGATGGTGAAATTTCAAGGTGAACTTTATAGTGATAAATAGGTTAACTGAAGAGAATGAGTGTTAGCCATACCATTTAGAAGGGGAAAAATGCTTAATGCTAAAGATGCTAAAAAGGAGGACATCAAAGCTTAGATAAGCAAGATAAAGTGGGCAAGCAAGTGATAAACAAAGCAAATTAGTGGAAGTGTCAATCTAGAGCAATAAACACCTTAACCTGTTGTGACATCAACTTTGTACATGAACATGTTTGAAATGTATTAACATTGAATGACCAAAGGATCTCCTTTCTAATAAAAAAATGTTCAAGATATATTATTAGTGTTTAATTTGATTTAATAGGATCCCTATACCTATAAGGAAAAGAAGGTGAATGGGGCTAATGGAACATAAGGGAGCTAAGGAGCCTTAGATTCAAATAAGAGTGGAAGCAATTAGTTAATTGTGGATCTTTAGAGGCTTAAGTAGGAATTCTAGCTACAAGACTCATAAAGAAGCACCTTCTGTGAGGCAACCTAACAATTCTATCTTTATTGTATTTTATTTTAATTTTTACATTTTTGTTTCTTCCTAATGAATATTTTCTTTTGTAGGTTAATTTTTATGTGAATTCTTAAAGTTTCATCTAATTAAAGTTCTATAGAATTAGGGGAGATTTTTCAATCTTAATCAACAATATGATTGAGTTTAACATCTTATGTGATTGATATTTTAGGTGATTCCATGTTTAATTATAGGAGGATAAAATTATAAGATGGTTTGTTAGTTTTTATGCTTTAGCTAACATCTTGTCTTTGTTAAGTTTTGGCATGACATGTGTTTAGGTAATTTTTTTGCATTATTAGTTATTTTAATGTGAACCTTACTAAGAGTAGTAAGACCCAGCAATTGAAATTGATACCTTTCCCTTAGAATCCTCTAAGAGACCAGATTTATAAAAGGAACTTAGACTTGTTGTTTGTATGATCAAACAAGAACCCAATTGATAAGAAAGGTTATATAGCCCACACTCAAGGATAAAGAAACGAAGGCAAATTATAAGTCCTAGTAATGAACGTCACAAGTTAAAAACTTAATAAGTTCAAAGAGTTCAATGCATAACCAAGAAAGAGAATTCCACTTAAATGTTAATAATGATTATTCTATCTCATACAAGTATAAAACTTTCCTTTATATAGAGGAAGGCATAAGACCTAAAAAACCAAACTTAAATCCAATTGTAATTTGGGTTTAGAAATATTAAATTTGCCTAAAGTAAAAGAACTTGTAAAATAAATTTAATTCCCTAATTTGCAGCTATGAAAACCTACCTCATAAGGTTAACATGCACATCAAGGTTTTTGCTATAAACCAAAATATCATCAAAATAAACAGTCACAAATTTTCTAACAAAACACATTAAAAATGGTTCATAAGTTTCATAAATGCATTAAGTGCATTAGTTAAACCAAAAGGCCTATCTAACCATTCATATGAATCATATTTTATTTTAAAGGTTATTCTCCACTCATCACCCTCTTTCATATATATATTTGGTGATATCCACTTTTTAAATTAATTTTATAAAACACACAAGCACCATGTAATTCATCATCTATGGAATGTCTATATGTTATATTAATTTGGTTTAGGGCATGACAATCAACAAGCATACTCTATATGCCATCATTCTTAGGCACTAGCAAGATCAAAATTGCACATGCATCATGCTTTCTTACACTTAACCCTTTTCCATCAATTCCTCAACTTGCCTTTGTAGCTCTTTAACCCTTTTCCATCAATTCCTCAACTTGCCTTTGTAGCTCCTTTGTTTCCTCATGATTGCTCCTACATACTGGTTTATTTGAAATACTAGCACTGGAAAAGGAGACAGTTTGATATTATATTTCTCTAATTGGTGGTAAAACATGGCACTTCTTAGTGGAATATATTATTAAACTCCTGTAACAAAGAAAAAAAAGCACTAGGCCAAAAAGATTTGTTATCATTAGCATGAAACAAGTTTCCTTGAACATAAGTATAAGTATATGCTGCCTTGAAAACCAAGCTCTCTTGATGTCACTCTTTTGCATAAAAACTCACTTTTCTCTCTCTCTTTTATCTCCCTCTCTCATTTTCTTTTGAATTCAATACCTTAATTTTGCTTTCACTATCTTGCTTTTTTCTTAACTTCTCCAGTCTCACTTAATCCTTATATACTTGCTTAGGAGTGAGGGGTAATAGGTTTTTCATTCATTATAAAATAATATTGGTTTGTAAACAAATATGAACTACTTACCTATCATATTGCCATTGATACACTAACAAGATAGGCCCAACATTCATAGGTACTACATCACACTATCTCATCCTTATAATACCTAATAAAGAAAGAAACTAATATTTTCTTATGCTCCTTAACTTCTTCACATTTATTCAACCAGTAAAATTTATAAGGTCTAGGATGTTTAAACATAGGTAAACTTAATTTATCAAATAAATTATTACTAGCAAAATATTCTCTTTGTACCTTTTCCTCTTTCACTTGGATACTTAAAGCATAACTTATCAGTAGAATTTCTCCATTTTTAGCAAACTCCTACTTCACTTACATAAGGATGGCATAGATTAACATCAAAATATGTTTTCACTTTCACTTACACTGCCCTCATTTTCTTTAATTATTGATACAGAACCATAGGCATGTGAAAGACAAGAAGAGAAGCATACATGGTGTGATCCACCTCAAGGAAGCCTAGGATATGACTTGCACAGACATGAGCTTGCAAAAGGAGGCTTAGGAGCTAAAATTGGATCAAATTTGAAGTTTGAATGTGCAAGGCAAGGGGCTGAACGAAATTCCCATATCAAAGGCCCAACATTTAAGTCTACTATTCCTAAAGATCCATTACAAGACAAGATGTTGGAGGCCCAATGACAAGAGCTAGGGCCAAAGCAATGAAGCAAGCATTAAATTGTTTGATCCAAGACCTTCAAGAGATAGAGCCCATGTTGTTGAGTCATATTTCATCTTATAAAGGTCCAAGAGGCATTATCTTACTCCTTGAAGCCCAACATGAAGTGTCCAAAGGTGCACATAGAGTCCAAGTGGGAGAACTCACTTAATATACCATGTGACAACCATGTGCCACTTAAAAATAAGGATAAGGATGTGATCTATAAGGTCCATTATGTTCAGATCATGTTTTAATGAGTTTCCTTTTTGTTTTATTTGAAAGAAGGTCATCTAGTCAACACCTTTCTAAGTTTATTTTGTTTTCTTTTAGGGATTGATTTGTTTCCTTTTATTTAATTTATTCTTTAGGACATTAAGTTAGGAAGTTTTCCTATAAATAGGCAACCTCTATGTACTTTGGAAGGGGATTTTCATTTAGAAATACTATTGAGTATTATTAGGAGCATTATTGCTTTCTTTGTATTCTTTAAGAATACTTGACTTATCTAAGGAGCGGTTTTCCTTTGTGGCATCCCAAGGTTAGAGTTCTAAGAAACATGTTTTCTTAGGGTCCTTTCCATTGACTAACATTCTTGCTAGGGTTCTAAGAGACAAGTTCTCTTAGGGTTCTTTTCACTGACCAACATTCTTCTAACCCCTTTTCTCTTTGTGTTTTATTTCTATCTTTTCAATTTATTTCTTGTGCTTCCGTGTGTGTTTGATTCTAGTCGTTTCCAGGCATAGTTATTTCTTGTGCTTCCGTGTGTGTTTCATCCTTTTGTTTTTTATTTTTGTTCTTCTTCTTTGTCTATTTTTCATCCACTGTTTTGTTCACTTTTTGTTCAAGTTTTTGGCTGAATAATAGATTTTTCTTCAAGTTCAAAATCTCTTCTTTCTCCTTGTTTTGAAATCATTCAAATCCAAGCTTTCTAGGGCAAGTTACACTAAGTCAAAATTTGAGAGCATCCAGCTTCTGAAAATTCCTTTGAACTTTTTGTTTCCATATTTATTTGTGTGAACTTCAAATTATAAAAAAAAAGAAGTATAAGTCAAAAAAGGAAAAAAAAATTCGTTAAAAAAGAAAAAAAGAAAATCGTTAAAAAAAAGGAAGAAGAAAACAATCAGATTGTGTGTGTTGCAATTTCTAGAGAAGTGGAGTACTTTCCTATTTTGTATTGCTTGGAGCTTACTTATTTTACTATTTGCTTCACTTATTTCAATTACTTTTGTATTTTGCCTTTAGTTCCCTATTTTATTTCTTACCTCATTCATCTTTCTTTTGCTTTAAGTTTGTGACTTTCCTTGAGGTAATCACTTCCTTAATTCATTCCTTATGCTATTTTTCCTTTACTTGGCTTCCAAGTTTCTCCACTTTCCTATCATTTTTCTTTCCTTTTGCATATTCATCTACTTTACTTCTTCTTTATTTTCCATATCATATTTCCCCTTTTGGATTCTTTGGGAATTTTATTTTGGGATTCTAGTCTTGGCTGCCACTTGGTTTGATTTCTTTTATTTGATTGTGTCTTGTTTCAATAAGGATACTATAGAAAGCAAGTTGAGTGGTAAAAGGCAAGAGTGTTTTCATTATAGAAAAAGTCAAATTTTGTGTGATACGCGAGTTGTTTGGCATCTATTGAGTGTATACACATGAGGTTGAGTGGTGAGGTCCATATTATTTTTTGTTGTTTACTAACATTTTGCAGTTCATAAAAATCTCAAGAAGATGAATCATATGAACATGATCTCAATGTCTTTATGAAGGTTGTGTAAGATCAATTTTGGAGGTTGAATGCTAGGTTGGATGACATCCAATCCACATCAAACTCCAAAGGTCCTAAGAGGACGTTTCATGAAGAAGATGAAGATGTGCAATCCAAGGATGAAGGCCCTAACACTAGGAGAGGTAGACAAGCTCTTTCTTGTAATGAACTTGACAACATAAAATTGAAAATCCCTTCTTTTCAAGTAAAAAAAGATCCTGAATTGTATTTAGAGTAGTGGAGGAAAATAGAACATGAATTTGAGTGTCATACATATAGTGAAGAAAAAAAGATAAAACTTCTTATTGTTGAATTTTCTGACTATGCTAGTATTTAGTGGGATCAATTGCAAGTAAATAGAAGGTGGAGTCATGAAAGACCAATTCGCACATGGCAAGAAATGAAAGCCATCATGAGAATGAGCTTTGTTCCAAGTCATTACTATTGAGACTTGTTCAAGCGGCTGCAAAGATTGAGGTAAGGATCTATAGGTGTTGAAGAGTACCACCAAGAGATGGAGATCATCACGATTAGGGCCAATGTTGAGGAAGACATGGAAGCTATCATGAGAAGATTTCTTAATGGTTTGCGCCTTGAAATTGCTTCCATTATATAGCTGCAAACTTTCCTTGACATGGATGAGTTGTTGCATAAGCCCATCATGGTAGAAAAGCAATTAAAGATCCAAAATAGTGCTGGATCGAGTTCCTGGAAGAAAAGCTTGAAGGAGTCCAGAAATTTCTTCAAATACAAGGGAGACATCAAGCCAAAGGGGAAAGTAAGCCTAAATTCTCTACTCCAAATCCTAAGGGTAAAAATGACTCTAGACCCTCTTCTTCTTCTAATCCATCTTATAAAGTTAAGTGCTTTAAATGTCAAGGTTTTGGTTGAGAATGGTGATGTTGCTAGTGAAAGTAGTGACAGTGATGATTTTGATGATGTGCCTCCATTGACGGATGATTCCCATGTTGATTGCGATGTTGAGGTTGGTGAAGCCCTTATGGCTAAGCGTGCTCTTAATATCCAACCAAAGGAAGATCTTGAAGAAGAGTAACATGAGCACATCTTTCATACAAGGTGTCTCATTAATGGTAAAGTTTGTAGCATGATCATAGATTGTGGAAGTTATACCAATGTTGCTAGCACTTTACTTGTTAACAAGCTTAATTTGCCTATTTTGAAACATCCTAGATCATATAAATTGCAATGGATAA
This sequence comes from Erythroxylum flavicans, assembly GCA_027576715.1. Taxonomy (NCBI): domain Eukaryota; kingdom Viridiplantae; phylum Streptophyta; class Magnoliopsida; order Malpighiales; family Erythroxylaceae; genus Erythroxylum; species Erythroxylum flavicans. The sequence goes on along the minus strand of JANZXP010000004.1, from coordinate 13,801,864 downwards.
ATGATTGTGGTGAGGTGAAAGTCACCAAACAAGTGATGAAACTTTTATGTGATGTTGCACCTATGTATGCTAGACATGTTTTGCTTGGTAGGCCTTGGAAATTTGATAGGAAAGTTAGGCATGATGGATACAAAAATTGCTATTCTTTTCCTTTCCATGGTAAAAATATTGTGCTGAAACCTCTTAGGCCAATTCAAGCTTATGAGGATCAAGTGAGGATTGAGAAAGAAAGTAGATTGAGAGCAAAAGAAAAGAAAGAGAGAGAATTCAAAAAGAAAGAAAAATAGAGAGAATAAAATGAGTGGGAAAAATGAAGAAAAGAGAGTGACTTTATTTGCTGGAAAAAGTGAGATTAAGAGAGCTTTGAAATGCAAAGAATCTTATATAGTTTTATATAAAGATGTTTTCTTAACTATTAATCAGCTTGATCTATCTTTGTCGTCTAGTATTTTGTCTTTGTTGCAGGACTTCAGTGACTTATTTTCAGAGGACATTCCCGATGGATTGCCCCCTTTGAGAGGCATTGAGCACTATATAGACTTCCTTCATGGAGCTTCAATTCCAAATAGGCCTGTGTATAGATCCAATCCGGAAGAAACTAAAGAGATCCAAAGACAAGTTGAAGAGCTTATGAAAAAGGGCTTTATGAGAGAAAGCTTGAGCCCATATGCTGTGTCGGTTATACTTGTTCCTAAGAAAGATGGCAAATGGAGAATGTGTGTTGATTATAGAGCCATCAATAAAATCACGGTGAAATATGATTACCCTATCCCTCGTTTAGATGATATGCTTGATGAGTTACATGCTTGTTTATTTTCTATAATTGATCTTAGAAGTAGGTACCATCAAATTCGCATGAAAAAGGGTGATGAATGGAAAACTACTTTGAAAACTAAGTTTGGGTTGTATGAGTGATTAGTTATGCCTTTTGGCTTGACTAATGCACCTAGTACTTTCATGAGTTTAATGAATCATGTGTTTCATCCATTTCTTGGAAAGTATGTGATTGTCTATTTTGATGATATTCTAGTGTATTCCAAGAGTTCAGATGATCATGTGAAACACTTGCATGATGTGTTTGGACTTTTAAGAGAAAATAAGCTTTATGCTAATTTAGAAAAATGTTCCTTTTGCATGGATACTATTGTGTTTCTTGGTTTTATTATAGGTGCTAAAGGACTTCAAGTTGATGAAGAGAAATTGAAGGAAATTAGAGAATGGTCAACTCCCAAGAATGCAGCTAAAGTTCAAAGCTTCCATGGCTTGGCAAGCTTCTATCAGAGAACTGTGAAGGACTTCTCTACTATTATTGCCCTTTTGAAAGAATTAGAGTTGCATGCTAAAGTTAGAGCTAACATTAAGAGGAGAAATGAACAATATGCAAAGCAAGCCAATAAAGGCTAAAGTTATTGGCTTCTCTACTATTACTGCCCTTTTGAAAGAATTAGAGTTGCATGCTAAAGTTAGAGCTAACATTAAGAGGAGAAATGAACAATATACAAAGCAAGCCAATAAAGGCTAAAGGTGTGTTATATTTGAACCCGGTGGTTGAGTTTGGGTGCACTTGAAAAAGGAGAGGTTTCCAAAACAAAGGAAATCTAAGCTTCAACCAAGAGGAGATGGCCCCTTTCAAGTTTTAGAAAGGATTAATGATAATGCTTATAAAATTGATTTTCCTAGCTCCTATGGTAATGTTAGTGCTACATTTAATGTATCTGATTTATCCCTCTTTGATGCTGCAGATTTGAGGACAAATCCTTTCAGGGAAGGAGGGAATGATGGGCATGTGAAAGACAAGAAGAGAAGCATAAATGGTGTGATCAGCCTCAAGGAAGCCTAATATATGACTTGCATGGACATGACCTTGCAAAAGGAGGCTTAGGAGCTAAAATTGGATCAGATTTTAAGTTTGAATGTGCAAGGCAAGGGGGTGAACGAAATTCTCATATCAAAGGCCCAACATTCAAGTCTAATGTTCCTAAAGATCCATTACAAGATGTTGGAGGCCCAATGACAAGAGCTAGTGCCAAAGCAATGAAGCAAGCATTGAATTGTTTAATCCAAGACCTTTAAGAGATAAGGCCCATGTTGTTGAGTCAGATTTCATCTCATAAAGGTCCAAGAGACATTATCTTACTCCTTGAAGCCCATCATAAAGTGTCCAAAGGCCCACATGGAGTCCAATTGGGAGAACTCACTTAAAATACCGTGTGAGAACTATGCGCCACTTAAAAATAAGAAGGATGTGATTTATAAGATCCAATATGTTCAGGTCATGTTTTAATTAGTTTCCTTTTTGTTTTCCTTGAAAGAAGGTCATTTAGTCAACACTTTTCTAAGTTTATTTTGTTTCCTTTTATTTAGTTTCTTCTTTAGGACATTAAGTAAGGAAGTTTTCCTATAAATAGGCACCATCTATGTAGGAAGGGGATTTTTTATTTAGAAATACTATTGAGTATTATTGAGAGCATTCTTGCTTTCTTTGTATTCTTTAAGAATACTTGACTTATCAAAGGAGTGGTATTCCTTTGTAGCGTCCTAAGTTTAGAGTTCTAAGAGACAAGTTCTCTTAGGGATCTTTCCATTAACCAATGTTCTTGCTAGGGTTCTAAAAGACAAGTTCTCTTAGGGTTTTTTCCATTGACCAACATTCTTCTAACCCCTTTTCTCTCTATGTTCTATTTCTATCTTTTCAATTTTGTTTCTTGTGCTTCCATGTATGTTTGATTCTAGTCATTCCTAGGTATAGTTTCATCTTGTAGAAGGTTCTCTAGGACAAGTTCCTATTGGGTCTCCCATCAAATACCTCCTAAATTAAGGAAGCAATTTGATTTATCTATATATGGAAGAAATTATTAAGTAACAACTCTTTATAAGGTTTATTTACACAAAATGGTAAATTTGGGCTTAATTAAATTAACATAATAGCTCACTTGCTTATTGCATCTTAATTATGTAGATTAGGCTTCCTTCAAACCTGTGTGTGATGATCAGTCTTGTATCTTGGATTCCAAGCTTTGTTCGCTATGTACTAAGTTTTGTCCAACATCTTATACATGAAGATAAGTAATTAATCTTGGTGATGCCTTAGAACCTTCAAGAATAGCCTGCTTTTCTTGCATCTCTGTGATTAATCCTTGTAAAGCTTCTTTCATTCCTTTTTTCTTGCTTTAGTCATTGGACTTCCAATTCCTTGCAATGGTAATATCATCTTGAGCCATTCGGTCAGTATTGTGATCCCCGCCAATTACCAAATTTGTTGAGTTATGCTTTTCTTATCTCCTTACTAAAATTTTCTTTTTATTATTTTATTTCTTACCTTTCTTGTTGACTTAGAATTCAAGGTAATTAAGATTGAACTGTTTTATGCTCTTATGTGGGGATTGTATTAGCTACTTCTAGGAGAAGGTCAAATTGGCAAAATTTGAATTCATAGACTATGCTCGCATTAGGTGGGATCACATGGTGCTTAATAGGCATAGGATTGGAAATTGACCTATTTGGTCATGGGAAGAGAAGAAGGTGGCATACATAAATGGTTCATACCTAGCCATTACTACCAAGACTTATGTAGGAAGTTACAGAGTTCGACTCAAGATTCCAAGAATATAAAGTAATACTGCAAGGAGATGAAGGTAGCCATGATTAGGGCTAAGGTTGAAGGGGATAAAAAAGAAACTATGGCTATCTTAGTAGTAGTGAGGTTAAGAGGGCTATGTTAACAAGGCATCAACTACTTATGCTTATGTATAAGGATGCTTAGCTTTCAACTAACAAGCTCAGTTCTTCTTTCCCTAGTTCTGTTGTGTCTTTATTACTAGAATTTGTTGATTTATGCCCTGAGGAGTTTCCAAAAGGATTAACGCCTTTAAGAGACATTGAGGATCAAATTGATTTTCATCCCAAGTTCAACAATCCCTAATAGACCAACTTATAGAGCTAGTCCAGAGGAGACCATTGAGATTTAAAAGAAATTGGGTAAGTTAGTGGAGGAAGGATTCGTGAGGTAGAGTCTTAGCCTATGTTTAGTTCCTATAATTCCACTACCAAAAGAATATGGAACATGGTGCATGTGTGTGGATTGTTAAGTTATCAACAAAATAACAGTAAAGTATAGACACTTCATACCTAGATTAGATGATCTGCTTAATGAGTTACATAGTTCTTTTTTGTTTTCAAAGATTGATTTAGAAAGTAGGAATTGCCAAATTTGCATGAAAGAGGGAAATGAATGGAACACTACTTTTTTAAAAAATATAGTTTATATGAGTGGTTGGTATTGCCTTTTAGCATAACCAATGCACTAAGTACTTTCATGAAATTAATAAACCATGTTTTGCAATCTTTTATCAAAAAATTTGTTGTTGTCCACTTTGATGATAATAAATTATATTGCAAAATTTTGGATTACTAGCTCTAATATGGATCAACAAGGGGATGATTAGGCCAAGTTTGGAGGTAATATCAAGAAGCAAGATCCTTTAACCATTTATGGAGGGCCAATGATAAGAGCTAAAGCTGAAAGGATGAAAGAATCATTAACTTGCTTACTTCACATTTGGAAGGAACAAGCTCACCTAAATTCTATCAAGGGTCTATGTATGCAAGAAGTGCTTAAGCTTATTAACATGATTCAAACTTTTTCAAAACATGAAGACGCAATTCACAGAGTTCAACAAGCACTCGATATTTCACAATCAAGGACAATGATCCAACACACATTGTTTGAATCAATCCTGCCCATTAAAGAATAAAACACCAATCAACCTTTAGTATATATGTTTGGATCTTTGGTTTTATTTTGTGTTATTTTAAACTTTAGTAAGTTGGGCTTGGGTTATTTGCTGTGTGAATTTAGTAAGTTGGGCTTGTATTAAGTGTGAGTTTTAGTGTCTCCTAATTAGAATAAGAAATTACAAGTTGTGGGATTGTCACTAATTGGGAAATAACATTTTCTATTAAATCAGAATTGAATGTTGTTTCTTAGCCTTTATTCTATATAAGCAAGGTCGATTTTCTTTGTAAAGATGAATTTGATTAATATAAAACTTCTGAGATTTTTTTGTTAGAGTTTTGATTAAACTTCTTGCATCAACTTTAGGGCTTATCAAAATAATTCAATTGGTAGTGTTCAACACCCAATTGTTAATCAACAATGAATAAAGATTATCAATAATTGAAATTGAAGAAAAAAATAGATAGCTACAATTCTAGTATAGAAGAAGGAGAGTGAAGAACTAGATGAAAAACAAATAAATTGATACGCATACCTCAATCTTAAGCCAAAAGCTCTAATATCAAATGATGGAAATCTTCAATTTAGCAACCATACACTCCATTAGCTAAAGAACTAAGATACATATGGAATGTATATTAACTCCCTCCACAATTGATGGAAAGCTGGATCGTTCAAGTTTGAAAGTATGAAACAAACTATTCCAATCACTTTATCAAAGGAATGATGATAAAATAATTAGAACAACACTTTGAATCCTCCAAAATGCAACAAACTTAACAAGTTTGATAAGTTAAAGAAAAGAAAAGAAAGAATTTAGGTGTTGAACACCATAAACTGAATTAGTTTAATAAGTTCCAAAGTTTATGAAAGAACTTTAAACAAAACTCTCACAAAAAAAAACTTAGCTGTTTATGTTCATCAAATTCGTGTCTTACAAAGAGAATCAGCCTTGTTTATATAGAACAAAGGCTAAGGCACAACATTCAATTCTAATTTAATGACAACCCCACAACTTGTAACTTATTATTCTAATTAAGAGACACTAAAAATCTCACTTAACAAAATTAAAACCCTAATTAGGTGCATGTTGAATTCACATAACAAATAACCTACACTTAACTTTCTAAAGTTCAAAATAACACAAAATAATAGCCTAAGACCTAAACACACATAATCAAGGCAGTCTGATTGGCATCTTATTCTTCAATAGGCTAGATTGATTCAAACAATGTGGGTTGGATCATTGTCTTCATGATTTAAACATATTTGAATCATGTTAATAGGCTTAAAGCTCTTCTTGCATACATAGACCCCTGACAGAATCTAGGTGAGCTTGTTCCTTCCAAATGTCTTCAAGTAAGCAAGTTAATGCTTCTTTCATCCTTTTAACTTTAGCTCTAATCATTGGCCCTCCATGAATAGTTAAAGGATCTTGCTTCTTCCTATTAACTCCAACCTTGGCTGAATCAACCCTTGGTTCACATCATTCCCCTTTTCCTCAAAAGGATTCGTCCTTGAATCATCACCTTCAACATCTACATCAAATGAAGTTAAATCGGAAACATTGAAAGTGGCACTTACATTGCCATACTCACTTAGTAAATCCAACTCGTATGCATTGTCATTGATTCTTTGAAGGACTTGAAATGGACCATCACCCCTTGGCATCAATTTTGACTTCCTTTGGCTAGGAAATCTCTCTTCCCTCAAATGTACCCAAACCCAATCACCAGGTTCAAATACAATCTTCCTACGGTTCTTATTGTGTTGCTTTTCATATTGAAGAATTCTCTTTTCTATTTGTGCATGCATCCTTTTCATACAGTGTTTTGACAAACTCAGCCTTTGGTTTGCCATCCAAATTAGTTTTATCAATTGGTAAAGGCAGTAAATCTATAGGATTTAATGGATTGAACCGTACACAACCTCAAATGGAGAATGGCCAATTGTAACATGTACACTTCGATTGTAAGCAAATTCCACCAGTCGCAATTTGGGTTCCTCTTCTTCTTGGAAATCAAATTGGAGTAAAAAGGATGACAAACTATTTGTTAAGCCTAAATTTGACGATTTGAAGAATAAAAATGAAATAATCAACAAGGATAAAGGTAAGAATAAAACTAATCGAGCTAGAGGAATTAAGTGTGTTAAGTAATTGGGACATGTCATTGGCATGTGAATCTCATGATCATGCGGGATGGGGCTGTTGAATCTGAAAATGAGAGAGATGATAATGATAATGATATGCCAACATTAGAAGGCGCTAATGATATTGAATATGTTGGAGGAGAAACATTGGTTATACAACATAAATATAGTTAGTAAAAATAATGAACATGGTAAACAATGTGAAAATATGTTCCATACTTGTTGTTTAGTTGCTAATAAGTTGTGTATTGTAATTGTTGATAGTAGAAGTTGTACAAATGTTGCTAGTACTTTGCCTGTGGAGAAATTGAAATTACCTACTATTATGTTGATTTTAGATAATAAGTCAAACAAGAAATCTCATGATTTCGTAAGCATACAAGATCCTACGCATGTCATTAAGAAGGGTAGGATGATATACTAACTTGAAACGCAGTGGAATAACTCCTTGTATGCTTGATGTTTACCTCCCTTGTGGAGATCCACTATGGCTTCTCCTTCTTCTTCAACTCGTCCTGGTTAGAATGGATGGAGTAGACTGATCTCGTCACCAAGCACTAAGGTCAAAAGAGTTGCTAACTTGTGAAAGTAGTAATCCTTATTGTTCGCCCACAATGCTTTTAATAAGCTTAACAACTATATTATGGGAGAGCGCTTCAACGCATGAAGACTTGAAAGAAGGGAATGTTTTCAGCTCAAAGATGGGGAGAAGAGTGTAGTCTTCGGCTAAAGGAAAAAACACTTAAAGGAACTATGAAATTCCCTTTTATAGGCCATCAAAAGGTACCTTTAAAGAGTCATGACTCTTTCAAGGGTTATGTCTCTTGGCAAAACATCATGACTTTTGGCCAAGGGACACATCCTTTGGCAAAGAGTCATGTATCTTCACTTAAAGTCATGATGGTATACTCATGACCATTCATTCTTGTACATGAACCCCAGTTTGGCTGAATAGTCACAACCATTGGCCGAAACAACACATCCTTTTATCCAAAGTACACATACCTTGGTGAAAGGGTGTCATGTATGTTCATTCTAAGGCAAGGTATGATACACTGATATTTTCTTATCCTTTTAGTTCCTCTATACTTGTATTTATTCGCATTTTCTGTCTTAAATGTTACACTTATCTTGTTTTATGCTTTTCAGGAACATTTGGACTATAGATGTAAAAATGATCTTAAAGAGATGGAATTTGTAGAAACAGAGTTTATGTCTGGAAAGAGGAGCTCGAAATAAGTAGGAATGGTCAAAGTTGCCAAATCATAATCCCAGTAGGATTAGGAATCCCATTTGCACAAGGAATCCTATTCTGACAAGGATTTCATATTTGCCGATTAGATGAGAAAATGGAATCAGTGACTTAAAATATTATGGCAAGTAATCCTACTCCTACAAGGATTAGGAATCCTATTCGTGTTAGGAATCCTACCTCTGCAAGGACGTGCCACTTCCGCTTCCTTCTCCAACTTGGATTCCACCTTTTAAGACCAAATTCAACATGGAATAAAAGTCCTCCTCTATGGATTCTTCTTTTGAATCCTACAAGGATTCAACTTTCTCTTGCACCTCCCCATAACCAATATAAATAGGACATATTAGTTCATTATTTTCACTATTTCTCATTCTCTCTCTTGTACATTACTGTTCACATGCAATATTCATGTGAATAGTAATTTTCTCTCTTCATCTTTTATCTTCTTTACTTAAACAATAATTAGGGTTATTGATATTTTTTTCTTTTTGTTGATGAAGAACTATTTTTTTCTTTTTAATTGTAAGAGGTATTAACCCTAGTTTATTCACGAGAACTTGTTCTTAATATTCTTGAGTATATGTGTGATGATTTTGTGTTCTTGGTTTATATGCATGAATGCTGAATTGTGTATGCATGAATTTAATCTAGAATTTGTTCTTGCTAGCATGCTTTATTTGCTAAATTAATCATCTTAGGTTCGAGTTTCCAAGTGGTTAATGCTAGTAGCTTTAACTTCTTAAAATTCATTTGAGTTTTGGTTTTAACTTGTTTAGATCAAGAACTTTGATTTTGTCAATGCATTCGAGTTTTGAT
>JANZXP010000004.1:13776980-13792807 GCA_027576715.1 Erythroxylum flavicans | reverse complement strand
ATGTACTAAAATTGACCCAAATTTTAAGGCCCAAGATTAGGGCCCAAACCGATTAAAGTAACCGAACCGAACTGAACCGCAAGGCAAACCGAATTTTCAGTTTCATCTGACATTCAGTTTGGTTTGGTTTTCTGATGCCATAAAATCGATTATTCGGTTCAACAACCTAAAATTGAATGAACCGAGCCGTGCCTACCCCTAATTATAACAATTGACTCCTGGTGCTTTAGGTACCCATATTCCCTATTGAATTGCAATTGTAGCATTACAATTGACATTTAGGTTATGCGTCATTATATGTTCTTTAATGTAGATTTTTAAGGTTAGATACCAATATGTATCTTCCCTTTTTAAGCTTTAAAATATATGACTATTCCGATCACACTATATTACATGAATGGTTGATATAATCATTATCCCTTGGATTGCTCTATCTTCTTTTTTTACCCCTTTTGATTCCTATTATACTAGTCCTCTAGGTCATTTAAATTATTTCTTGTATTTTACATATGTGGTTTTGTAACCAAATAAGATATGGCCCCTGGTTTAATACATACAAGTGATTGAATTTTTTTCTAAGTGTCAATTATGAATTATCGCAAGTGCATGATGAAGCTGTAGCTAGTACCGACAAATATAGGTTGATCCCACCAAGATAGCAAATACTAATAGTTACCATTATCCTATTATCTAGCCTACGAATTTGATTATGATATTTAATTAAAAGAAATGAAACTTAAGTAAATAAAATAAAATAGGCAGCATGATTGAACAAAGAATTTAGAAATTACTTAGAAAACTATCGATATCAAAACTTAGTGTCTAGGTTTCGAATCCCCCTAAATACCCTTAATTGATTGATCTTTTATTTTACAATTGTTTTATTGATCTATTGGACTATGGAAATTCCTATGGTATGTTAATAGCTCACTCTTGAGTGTAATACTAACTAATTTTAAGATTATTAACCAAATCACTTAGGTTAAAGTTTATAGAAATGCTTTACCGATTTATGAATCCCATTATTAGTTTTGACCCTATTCCAAAGGATTTATTTCATCATATCTTTAGGGTTTTAATCAACTCCTTCCAATCACGAAAAATCTGTTAACACATAGATTTCTCAATCTCTATGTTATGAAATCAGGTTATGCACTAATATTTTAGATCTATTAGAACATATATGAAATACATAATTGAATCACAATATATCAATCTAAACAATTATATTAACAAAAGAATCAAAACATGTTATTGCACAAAACAACCTAGGCACTAAAAGAATTTAGTTACACATGATAAAACATGAAATCAAACATAAACAAAAAGAGAAATAAATTGAAAACAACGGGTTCATAATTCTAAATCTTCTTCATTGTCTTCTATCGAATATTTTTACAAGGTAGAGGTTTGATCTTATATTCCAATGGATCTTATAATGATTTCTTCATGTTTTTCACATCTTTGACTCAAAATCACCCCTTCTAAATGATCTCAGCCTTTATAATTGCCTCCTAATGTCTGCTCCCCTCAATTGCCTCTGAACATGTTTTTCTATAGAAAATTTAAGATTATGGGAGATACACAGTTTGATACACGACCGTGTACTAGATTGTGTATAACCTAAAATACCAGAATTTGTGAATCTGCACGGCCTGGGAGAAGCACATGGGCTGATGCACAACTGTGTATCCCTTTTATGCTTCAAATCTTCGTCTTATATCCTATTTTCATCCAAATTCTTCTCCTTTAAGTCTATTAAGGCAATTATGACCTATAAACACACTTGGAGCAAATTAAGTATCAAATATATAACAAAAGTATAAAATATCAAGAAAAAATACATTAAATATGAGCTATAAATATGATCAATTATGCATCCATCAAACATCCCCAAACTTAAGCTTTTGTTTATCCTCAACTAAACCATAATCAAAATTATAAATCTTGCAACAGCAATCCTTTATTAATCTTGATCTTTCTAATCATACTATAAATCATCATATCCTATTGAATCAAATTAACATAAAATTAGAGTAAAACTATCTTAACTTCCTAAGCAATATTAATAGTAATAGTATCAATAATAGCATTGAAAAAAAAGCATAAAATTTTACATCCTCACCAAGATTCCACTTAATACATATAGGTGTTTAAGGTGAATAATACCAAACTCTCAATCAATACATAGTAAATCTTTTACCATAAGCTTGCAGTTTTATCACAACTTTACCACTTATGTAAACTAGAAACAAAAATCAAAAGGTCTTTATAAGGATTGTAATAGGGTTTTGGTACGGTATGGTTGGGATAATAAGAAAGGGCTAAATTGAAGGAAATTTACTAAGGAAAAATTGCAAGAAACTTGTGTACAAATATATAGGTCCTTTTATTATAAACCTAATGGTACCTTATACTTTTCTTCTTTACTTTTTCTATGTTCTTTTTTACAATATATTTTGAGTATTCAACCTGTACCACAATTAACGAAATAATGGACCTTTAAAAAATTTCAAGTTTCAAACAAGTAAATAATGTAAATAACCTTCAAGGTTCACAGTAATAAAAGGTTTTTTTAAGCATATACAAAATTTTAATTTCATTAATATAATTTAATTTTAAAAAGAGGTTTCAAAGAAAAATAGTGTAAAGGTTAATATGTAGGTTTAATCAATGAAAAAGGCGAAGGTTTAACTTGGCTTTTTTTAAAGGATAAAATAGGGTATGGTAAAATGCCTTTGTCACTTCAATGATTCTAGTTTAACAAATATGATCTCAATATGTATAATAAAAGAAAGTTATAAAATTGTTCAACTATTCATGATATCATGTAAGAAAGAAGAACAAGAGCTTTTAAAAATTTTAAAATTTGCTTTTAGGCTCAACAACTTATGAAAAAGATGGGTATATTTATGTAAATAATATGCAATATCATTCAACCTGATCATTTTAATGAATACTAAAAATATTACTTATAAAAGTAATTTTATTCTATCTCTCATTCTTTTGCATACGAATTCAATTATTCAACAATGAAATACATTATCTATGGATAGATTTCAATGGAATTAGAATATCAGTTAATAAAATTTAATAATCAAGATTATAATAAGCTTAAAGAAAATCATTAAAAATTCATTAAACCCTTCCCCACATTATCTCCTATTACACAATATAGCATTTATGAATAAGTAAGAGGGTTAAGATAGTACTTTCCTGAATAAGACAATTTTCTATTCTCTGATCTATCCAATAATAACTAAATCCTTGTAAAATACAAAGAAAAAGGGATAAAAGAACAAGAAAATAAAACTAACAAAAATAAAATAAATATAAAGTAACATTAACATTAACGTTTAAATAAAAGAAAGAAATAAGAAAAATACATAATTAAAAAGGAAAAGAAAAAAATACAACAGTTAAACATCTCTATTTTTTTTCATGACTAAATCTTGTCCGAAGATGTTTGATGATCTTTAGAAGGTGGAGGAGCTGATGATGAAGAGCCTGCACCATTTGATGGATGCTAGAAAGTAAGGCCTTGACAGTTCACCATTCACAATAGTAAATCTCCCATCCATCCAAATGAGGTCTCGAGTCTACTCATCATCTCCACAAGCTTTGCTTGCTGTCTCTCCAATCAAGTTATTTTCAGCTGGTTCGAATTAAGCTCCTCCGATGCTATCACTCCTGTCTGGGATGGTAATGACTGTGCTATATGTCACTTATAGGTCCCTAACATCTACGAACCATACACATGTGTTACATCACGACAAGGTTTAGTGCTTCCATGGTAACCACTTGTGCATCAGTGGTAATCTATCAAATACCCTCATTCGTCGCGCAAGTCTGGTTATGTAAGGCTCGATACAGATGGTGTCGACCTTCTTTTCCTCATTCTGATGCCTAATGAATTGGGTAAGTGCAAGCCCCTGATGGATCATGTCCTCTCTCACATACTTCAGAAGTAGTACATATCTATATTCCTGACAAATCCCTAGCTATCACCCTAATAACTTAGCATATGACTTAGAAATTGTGGATGTATCTGAGTGCAGGATGTGGCAATGTAGAAGCCTTAGACTTGCTTCATTTATAGTCATCTTCTGTATTGATTATACGGTAGAAGTGTTAAAGGGAGAATCTATACAGAAAATGCGTTTATAGTGCAAGGTACTCTGGTGTCCCCACAAACTCCTGGTTGTAAAGAGCTATTATGATTGAGAATTTCATATTACTCATCTGAAACATTTATCGCATCATTCAGAATTGGGTCGTGTTAGGATGATCCTCGTCATAGCATCCTTTTCCATAGAAAATATGGAGAGCATCTTAAATGTAAGCTCCTTATAGGAGGGCTCCATAATCTTAAAAAGTTGGGACCATGTTCCAACGTCTACAAGGTCCCTAATTTGCTGGACTAAGCCAATTTGCTTCAGTGCATCACAGTCGATAAATCGGCTAGTACCAAACATTTTATCCTTCAGCCGTTGGTATTGTTCTTCCTGGGCCTCAGCATTGAAAAATAACATTTACAGTCGTTCTGGGGGCTGGGATATGGATGAGGAACCTTCTCCTTGATATCACTTCCTAAAGGCCCTCTTGTACTCGATGTGATCTCGTCATTGTGCCTCAAACTTAAAATAAGTGTGAGAACTTACAAATAAATTACATGACTAACCTTTTCCCCACACTTACAATTTACTATGCTCACTAAATTATTTAACGTGAAACACAACGACAACGAAAATTATAACATTTAAAAATAAATTAACTTAGATAAATAAATAAATATATAAACAATTAGATAAAAATAAGTAGAAAATTATCTAACAATCGAAATAATAATGAAGCTAAAATTAAGAATATTGTAATTAACAAATTAAGCTAACCTGATTGATTAATTACATATTCAACCTTAAAATTGAAATTGAAAACCCATTGACCACCAAATTCCTATAATTTAGCACAAGCCCAATCTGCAATTAACGTAACAAATAACTTATTAATAGTAATTTCACGAAAAATCACAAATTAACAATTAGTGAGCCTTAATCGCATAATAATGTAATTCAAGTTGAATTTTCATCCAGTCCACATGCAATTAATCAAATTAAATTATTAAAACAATTGGGTGATGATTAAATTAGGTAATGATTAAATTCAAATGTTAAACCAAAATTAAGCATAAAATCACATAAATTCTCCAAAAATCCCAAAATCATGAAATTAGCACTTCTTGATAGAAAAATCTACAAATAATGCAAAACAACCAATGAATCATGCATAAATAAGTTAAAACAACAAGAAATTACTTGGGTGTTGCTAATTTGGCAAAAAGTCACAAGAATTTGGTTAGGAGAGTTAGAGGGTGACGGTGAGAGTGAATGAGAGAAAAAAATAGGAAAAATGAAGGAATTAGGGCATTTTTAACGTATATTGCAAACTTACACTACCATATATCAAACCGTGTAAGTCATATAATTTCAGCTTTTTCGACAGACTTACATGATTGGCATATATGCATTTATCAAACTATTTAAGTCATACTTGCATGTTTTGAGAGTGTCCAACTCTTTGCAAACATATGCAACTTCAAAAACATATGATCAAACTTAAAAATTTTTCACTTTAGAGTTGTAAACCTTTAACACGCATACCCTAACACCGTAGTCATGCACGATCTTATGAAGATGCTTGATGTTCTAATCTTAAAGCACATCAAAACTTAAATAAATCCTAATCTAACATGGAAATAAAAATGAAATAACATAGAATTTAAAATAAAGCTAAATTAATTCCTAGGTTACCTCCCATGTAGTGCTTGTTTAACGTTATTAACTCGACGTAACTTGAAAGTTTACCCTCATCCTAGGTCTATGATCAATGACTTGCTTCCACCCATTTCTCTGTATAAGGACTTTGTAGCTTGTAAGTTAACCACCTATTGCAAAATAATAATACAAGCATAATTTATTAAATTAATAAATCCTAGCAACTGTATTAATGTTGTAATATACTAGTTTAATTATTGTACTGCTTAATGTGTTATACATGCATTTTGTAGAGTATTCTCTATTTATAGTATACTGGAGTAATTTAAAGGTTTAAATGTATTATGAGGTTATAACGGAGATGGTTCTGGACTCAACCGAAAATTTCTCGAAATTTTTTTGAAAACTCTAAAAAGCAATGGAATAAGTCCGAACGAGCTTTAAAAGCCCCAAAATGTGCTTTGAGAATTTAGGTGACATTTTTTAATGAAATCTGGATGATTTTGGTAAATAGTATTTTTAGATGAATAGTGAATCCAGGTGAATAGTATTTTCACTTGAATAGTAATTGTGGAGACCCAACCTCGAAAATTTGAAAAATACACGAAATAGGTATTAGAGTCTAATGATATTGAAATGGATGAAAATAAGTCTGATCGAATGAGTTTTGAGAGTTCCGAAAGCTTAGTACTTAAAATGCCCTTTTTGGAAAATAATGGGCATTAAGGCTTTTGAACTCATTCAATTTTTGTAAATCAACCAATTAATAAATATTGACCCTAATTAGAGTATTTCATAGCCAATTTGATGATAACAATAGGAAACTGACATGTGTAAAGCATTAACGAGTATAAAAAACGTGAATTAAGACATAAGTTAATTCATTTAGTGGGTAGCCATGAGAGAGCATCATTAAAGAGCCCAAAAAATAAAATAAAAGAAGAGAGAAGCAAGAAGAAACGTCAGCCATTGTTGGAGAAAGGAGAGAGGAGACAAAAAAGAGGAAAATAAAAGAAAAAAAGAAGAAGAAGTTTTGGCTATGACATGGAGAAGTGTTCCAAAGAGTTTTTCATGCTCTTCTACCTCCAATCAAGCATCCAACGTGATCCCATAGCTATCTAAGTGAAGAGGAACAAGAAAATGGGTTGGTAAGCTTACTAATTTCATTAAAAAACTTGATTTGTTGTGTTATTGTTGAGATTTGGTTTTAATGGTGTGAATTGTACCCTTTTGATGTGATATAAAGGTTTTATTGCATTAGAAGTGATTTGGAGAAGAAAATCAAGAAAACTAACTTGTAAAACCTTAGTCAAAGGTAAGATCTACTTGTTAAAATGTTTTATTTTTTCCATTTGATGATTTAATAATAATAAATGGCATTAGGAATTTAGTTTAATGATGAAAGAATGAAAGAAAAATCATGGAAATGATTAGATGAGTTTTCGACCAAGTTTAGGGTTTTAGTGTGTTATAATCCAAAATTCTATTTTGATATTTTATGACGTTTATAGCATGATTTTGATGTTAATGAAGTAAAGAAATGAAAAAGAATTGAATTGGAATTGGTTTTCATTGAAATTCGGCCAAGGGAACTTGGTTTTGTAAAAAATTGTTAATGAAATTTTATGGCTTAGATGCGTGTATTAAAATGTCATGGAAGTTAAGTTAGATTGGTTTTAAGTGTTTGTTAGAAATCAAATGGAATTGAATTGGAAAAGTTTAATGTTAAACATGTTAAGTTTAGCCTTAAGGACATTTTTGGTATAAAAGTATGGTTACGATGTACTGACCATGTGACTGTGATTAAGGATGGTCATTAAGTATATTTGTGATATTTAAATTATTAAATGAAGTGTTGAGTTATTATTTGGAGAAAAAAATAGTATATGGAGTGTATGTGGAAAGTAAGGAAGTTGACATGGTTTATGGTATATGTAATTGGAAAATGTATTAAGGAGTTGAATGTATTCGCATTAGGTTTTTGGATCAAAAAACGAAACAAACTGAAGGATTTCAGAGTAGTGAAAAGGAAACTAGCAAGTTGTGAATGTATTTTAATTGTTTAATATGACTAAATTCTTTACAAAAGAATTGATGACATGCAAGTGTACTTTAAATTGATTTTATGCAAATGGTTTTCATTTGATAATGAAATGAATATTTATGTTGAGTTTTATGTAAATGATAATTTACAGGTGAATATTGCTAGCATAAGATTATGCTTTAGCAATATATAAGTTGTAAATTGGAAGTTAAATTTTGTATGAATGGAAATTACATTGAAACTATGCATTAAATTGAATGATTATGAATCCTCCCATAATTGATTTAAAAAAAAAGATGAATTGAAAAGGTATGAATTTCTTTTACCTATAGTACACTGTTAGGCTTATACATATTATTATACCAGTATATAGTAGTTAACCTAGTACGGGTAAGTAACAACACATGTCGAGTGCGTTGCAAAATTTACCTGACTCTACACACTAAAATTTGTAGTTATGGTGAGTCGGGATTGAATCCATATGGAATGTTCGGTTAATTTCTGTAACAACATTAATTTATGCAAGAACAATATAAAAGGGTGGGGGGGGGGTTTGGATTTTTAGAATTTAAAAAATAAAATAAAAGTAAACTATTGAAAACAAATTAAAACAAGCAATAAAAAATGAGCAAAGTGTCAAATATAAGTAAGGTCCGATTCTAGGGTCAATCTCGACCTAAGCACGATCAAGCATATTCCATCATCATAATGTCTTTACACTTCTCTTTAGACTATTAATTTGAGACTAATAGTGTGCTCTACTAGTCCTAGTTTTCCCTTATGTTGTGTTTAATTAAGAAACGATCGATAATTAAACCTAACTATCGAATAACCTAGGATACGATCTCTAAATTCAATTTGGCAGCAACATTATGAAGTGGAAAATGATTAATATAGGCAGTAACCTCACATGTTCGGGTTATCTAACCTAGGTTATGTTGTTCCTAACGATCCAAGATTAGATGCTACTAACAAATATTAAATGTAATGATTACGGATTACATTCAACATTATAGCAATAGGTTCATAATTGAACAATCCAAATATTATATTAAGATCATTAATACAAAAACCCGACTCAATCAACACAAACATCATAACAATCTGAAAAGAGATTAATAACGTTAATCAAGATGAAATAGCTTAACGGTGACTTGGCATCGATATCATCGTTGAACCGGTATTGGGAAGTTAGTCTTCCATCTCCTCCTTCAAGCTTTAAGAATTAGCCTTTGTCGCCTCTATTTATGTTGAAAAACGAAGAGAAATTGGTGAAGAAGCTGTTGTCTTTGTTATTCCTCCTTCCTCACTTTGAAAACTAATGAGAAGATGTTGATGAATGGTGTCAATGGATTATTGTCTCATTGCATTTTAAAAACCCAAGAGTATTTGATGAAGAATGGTGTCTATGGAGGTTCACCTACTGTCTCATTCCTCTCCAAGAAGAATGGCAGCTTCGGTTCTCACAATCCCAGCCCCCACACTCTTCATTTTATTTTCCAAAATGCAGTAACCTTTCTACTCTCTTTCTAAGATAAAAACTAGCTTCAAATTAGTGGAGAGATGGCTTAACCGAATAGGATAAGATGATCCAGCTGCTGCCTTCACCTTCAGTTTTTTTTCCTTGTTTCAGCTGTCCCTTCTTTTATTCTCCACTTACTTCTTGCAGCTGACACTTCCCACTTCCTTTTACTTATTCAGTAGCTGCCTTAAAACTTGTGAAACAACTAGGTTTTAAAGTGAAAATGGATAGGGGTCATTTAAAAATAGTAGAGGACAAAAATATTTTGGTGTTGTCCTTTGGTTGCTTTTTATTCTTCTTCAAGTGCAGCCTTCACAATGCACTCAAATTCCTATCTTTTCTTATTCCAGCAGACACACACCTAAAGCAACCCTCCACTCACCTTTGGTTGTTCCATTTTAAAGCTAGGTTAAATGGAATAAAATGGACAACTGTCTTATGATGCATCTAGCCCTCCTTTTGTCTCTTGCAGTTCACATTTTTAGCTCCACTTTATATCACACATAACATGTCTTCTTTATACCTTAAATGCTAAGTTAAAAGTGGAATGGCTGTGTGTGGTGTCTCAAGTGAGTTAATAATCTTGCATGGTTCAACATGAATCAGTTACTTAGCGACTCACAATTGTAGCAATATTAACTTGCGACCATACCAAATTAATAAGTATGAGTTAATAATCTTGTTCTTCATTTTCATTTTTCTTTTGTTGTCTCCTATTATTTAATCTTCTTCTTCTTGTTCCATAAAGATGATGGCGTATAAATCTCAAGAAGATGGCTCAATAAGAATGCTTTCGGCTCACTATAGCTATTACACTTTCAAAATGTGCCTAAAATCAAATGTGAGCTAAAGTATCTTAAGCATTTCTAAGGCATTTATCACTAAGTGTAGTAAATCAAATGAATCAACCTTTAAGCACATATCAAGTTCCCCCACATTTAGCTTTTGACCGTCCTTAAGAAAATCGTCAAAATCAAAATCACAAACAAAAACTCTGACTCATTTTCCATATTTCCTAAGAATAGATAATCATAAGTAAAGATGAATGACTTTCAAAACCTATAGCAATAACTCAACATTCAAAACTTCTACTTATGATCAATCAACATTCATCGCCCTTAGAAATTGAATAATCTAGAGGTAGACTTAGACAAAAGGTGTTTAAATAAGATATTTCCACGGGTACACTCAAACATCATTTATGATCACAACAATCCACAGCTTTGCATGTCGTTTCATTTCACCACCACTAAAAGCAACATACATAATCATGAATCCAAGGAATTTTCTATCCAAAGCAACATTCACCTCATATGCAATATATTTAAACACCCAATCAATACAACTTAAGGAGGATAAACTATTAATTAACAACTTTTCACAACGATTGTATTTCCTCCTTAATATTTTTATTCAAACTCATTTTTTTCCTTTTCTTTTCTTTTCTTTCTTTCTCTATTTTTTTTTCAAATATAAAGGTGATAGAAGCTACATCAACATAGGATTCATAACATGGCATTTTAATAAATAGAAGCAACGCATCTATATTCATGCCCCCACACTTAGGCTTTTGTACAATTACAGTCATCAAGAATTAACAAATGCTCTACCAGCTTTAAGGCTTAGGTATAACATTTGGTCAGGTGCGAGTAATGTGGTTTATACAAAAGAAAAGTATAATAAGGCTCAAAAGGGATTAGTAAAGGAAAATTCACATAAATGGGTAGGTTATTTGGCTAATGTAGCTCATAATCAACAAAGAATGCCTAATCATTTTCATAAAAATGCATGTAATAAAAATGTGGTCTTAAATAGAAAATCAAAGCAAAGTAAGGAATATGTCATGAAAGGATGTATATGTCATGAAGGTCCCAAATAATGAAAGATAGTGAGACTGATATGGATGTGTCAGTCTAATACGACTCAAAACCTCACTGGTATTTATCTACCACTAGTCACCGCTCTTCTAAGGATAATGCATATTAACCAATCACAAGAGCAAAAGTACATGCTAAAGTTGCCATGGAATTTTTTTAGTCAATTCACACTATGATTTTGAGTAAATAATCTTACAAGCAATAGAAAATAAGAAAAATTTTGATTTTGTTTGTTTAATTTTGAAAACTGCCTAAGAAGTCACATAAGCTATAATTAAGCTAAAAAACATGCATAAGAACTAATATACCCCACCCCCATACTTAAAACTTACATTTTCCTTAATGTAAAATCAAATGCAAGAAATGGAGCATATTACAAAAATAGTAAATGCGAAAATGTAAATAATAGAAATTAACTTCCCTTAGGTTGCCTCCCAAGTCACGTTTTTGTTTATCGTCAGTGGTTCAACCTCCGGTTGCGTGCTTCAAGTGACACCAGTCACATCCTCCAGCATTAACACCTCTAAATTCTCTATCTGGAAGCCTTCATAATATAGCTTTAATCGATGACTATTCACTCTAAATGCCTTGTTAGTTTTGAGACTTCGTATCTCTACTGCACCAAAAGGAAAGACATGAGTGATAACAAATGGACTAACCTAATGGGAACGCAAGTTACCTGGAAATAGTTTGAATTTGGAATGATATAATGACACTTTCTGGCCTACCTATCATGAAAAGCCTTCGCCCTCTCCTTATATATCACTGCATTTTGGTATGACTTATTCCTCATCTCTTCTAACTCTTGAAGCTGTAAATTCCTATACACTCCCGCATTGTCTACATTCATATTGCATCTTTTGATATCTCAATATGCTTTATGTTGTAATTTTGCTGGAAGATGACATGGCTTCCCAAACACTAGCCTATACGGTGACGTCCCAATTGGTGTTTTGTAAGTAGTCCTATAGGCCTATAATGCATCTTCCAGTCTTATGCTCAAATCCTTCCTATTAGGCTGCATAATTTTCTCTAAGATTAGCTTTATTTCTTGATTTGAGACTTCAGTTTGCCCGTTGGTTTAGGGATGGTAAGCAGTGGAAACTTTGTGCGTAATGTGATGTTTTTTGAACATCGCTTCCATCACCCTATTGCAAAAGTGGGTTCCTCTGTCACTAACGATTGCTTTGAGTATCTCAAACCTAGAAAGAATATTAGCCTTAACAAAATCTACAACAACCATTGCATCGTTAGTCTTGGTGACTTTGGCTTCCACCCATTTAGAAACATAATCTACTATACGCAATATATAAGTAAAGCCAAAAGATGGAGGAAAAGGTCCCATAAAGTTAATGTCCCAAATGTCAAAAATTTCACAGAAAAGCAAAGGAGTTTTTGACAATTGATCCTTATAGGACAGATTACCTAACCGTTAGCATCTATCACAGGATTTGCATAAGGTATATGCATCTTTGAACAATGTTGGTTAGTAGAAGCCGCTCTTCAAAACTTTACGATTTGTTCTTTTCACTCTAAAATATCCTTCGCATGCATACAAATGGCAGAAGGCTAGGATTAATGATGTTTCATTTTCTAGTACAAACCTCCTGATAACTTGATCTGTATAGTGCCTTTAAAAATACAGGTCATCCCTAATGTAATACTTTGCTGCACGTCGTAGCTTATCCCTCAACCAACAGGTAATTCGTTAGTAATTAAAAAATTGACAATGTCTGCATACCATGGTGGTGATGTATCGATAGAAAATAATTGCTCATCTGGAAAGGTCTCTCACAGAAGGATATCATCTTCTTCCTTTATCAAACAGCTGAGATGGTCTGCCATTACGTTTTCTGCCCTCTTCTTATCTCTGATCTCCAAGTTAAATTCTTAAAGGAAGAGAATCCATTTGACCAGCCTTAGTTTTGCTTCTTTCTTTATGAGTAAGTATCGTAAAGCTACATGGTCAGAATAAACAATCACTTTAGCACCAAACAAATATGATCGAAATTTGTCCAAAGCAAAAATCACAGATAAGAGTTCTTTTTCAGTAGTTGAATAATTCAGTTGGGCTGGGTTTAGAGCCTTAGAAGCATAGAAGATGGCTTGCAAAACTTTTCCCACTCTTTGTCCCAGAATTACCCCCGTTGCTTAATTGCTCACATCACACATAATCTTGAAAGGGAGGCTCCAATCTGACAGTTGAATCACCAGTGGGGATGTCAAAAGCTCCTTAAGTTTCTTGAATGCTTCCTTGCACTTCTCGTCGAACTCAAAGGAGACATCTTGTTATAGAAACTTACATAGTGGTGCGGCTATCTTCCAAAAGTCCTTAATGAACCTTTGGTAAAAACCTACATACCCCATAAAAGAATGCACTTCCCTTACAGTAGAGGGGTAAGGTAAAGAAGAAATAAGATCAAATTTAGACTTATCCACTTCAATACCCCTAGCAGATATAATATGGGCTAAAACTATACTTTGATCCACCATAAAATGAAAATTTTCCTAGTTTAACACAAGGTTAGTTTCTATGCATCGTTCCAAGATAATGGTAAAATTCTCAAGACATTTATCAAAAGAAGATCCATATACACTAAAATCATCCATGAATATCTTAATAATCTTCTCAATATATTCAGAAAAAATGCTTACCATACATCTTTGAAACGTGATAGGTCCATTATATAATCTGAATGGCATCCTTCAGTAAGTGAATGTACCGAATGGGCATGTGAATGTGGTCTTCTCCTAACCTTCTGGTGCAATCGGAATCTGAACTTAAAAAGCCATCTAGAAAGCAATAATAATCATAACCAGTTAATCTCTCAAGCATCTGATCAATAAAGGGAAGCGAAAAATGATCTTTACGAGTTACAGAATTCAACTTCCTATAATCAATACATACTCGCCACCCAGTTTCCACTCAGGTGGGAACCAACTCACTTTCTTGGTTTGTCACAACGGTGATTCTAGACTTCTTTGAAACCTCCTAAATAGGACTTACCCACTTATTATTGAAGATCGGGTAAATCACCCCAGTATCGAGAAGCTTTAGCACTGCTTTCTTCACAACTTCTATCATTGGAGGATTCAACCTACATTGAGCTTGCCTTGTGGATTTTACATCCTCCAACAAAATGTGGTGCATGCATATGGAAGGGCTTATCCTTTGGATATCCATGATAGACTATCCGGTGGCCTTCTTATGCTCTCTTAGCATTCAAAACAACCTTTCCTCTTGATTTGAAGTCAACTCTACTGAAATAATGATTGGAAGAGTTTGCTTATCTCCTAAATAAGCATACTTCAGGTGTATAGGGAGTGGCTTCAGTTCCAGTTCTGGTGCTTGCACATCAGAAGGTGACAACTTCTTGTGAGATTCAGATAGTTTTAGAGAAGCCAAATTATACCTTTTTGGAAAGTTTTGCAATGATTCCAAAGCGACCGTCATTTCCATAAGCTCTTCTCCCATCTCCACATCAGTATTGGCTTCTACTTCCATATCCTTAGTTAAAATAAGTTCCAAATGATCCTTGTAACTTATTTAAAACATTTCTCATACCAAAGGATCAATCACATCAATAGAAAAAACACAATGATCATCAAGAGGATGTTTCATGGCATCGAAAATATTGAAAGGAATCACTTCCTCGTCAAATTCCATCCTGAGGGTACCCTTATAAACATCTATCTTAGTTTGAGTGGTATTAAGGAATAGTCTCCCCAATAAGATAGGTATTAGATTACATGAAGTGTCATCATTCATATCCACAACATAAAAATCTATAGGAAATACTAACTTATTCACTTATAGCAAAACATCCTCAACTACATCATCAAGATAAGCGTTAGTGCGGTCAACCAATTGTATGATCACACTCATTTCTTTCAATGGACCCAAATTCAAAAAAGCATAAATTGAATCCAACATAGCTTTATGGATCATAATATCACCAATTTTGCATGGAATGGTAAACATATCTGAATCCAAGCATTTTGGAGGCATCTTCTTTCTAAAACTGTAGATACATTCTCACCCATCATTACTTTTTCATCGCCTTTCAGTTTCCTCTTATGTGTACATAGTTTTTTAGGAATTTGGCGTACCTTAGTGCTTGCTGGATGGCCTCGAGCAGTGTTATATTGACTTCCACTTTTTAGAAAGTATCTAATATCTCATTGTCATTCTCCTCCTTGTTTGGTCTTATTAATCTGCTAGGAAAAGGTGGAGGGTAGTTTTAATAATATTGGGACTTTTGAAATTTACCTTCGTACTTGATGACGGATTTTTTTCCTTTCCTAATTCCCAATCTCTTCCTTAGTAGCAATCCTTAGTGGGGTTCTCTTGGGACCCTCAATCTCTTTTCCACTCCTCATGGTTATAACACTGGCATTCTTTGAGTTCACCTCAGATTGGGATAGTAATTTTCCTCCACTTTGCGATTCTAGGTGATTGAGCTTATGATTGAGCCCAAGTTTATTATATATATTGGCAACATTTTCATGATCTTTACTACACTTCTTGGCTCATATTTCTAGATTTTATGCTTAATTTGACTCTTGAGTGTCTACCTTTATTTTATGTAGTTTGAGAGTAAAATTTGTCA
>JANZXP010000004.1:13757663-13776880 GCA_027576715.1 Erythroxylum flavicans | reverse complement strand
GAATGGTTCTTGATGGCCATCACCTCTGCCTCTAGCAGAAGGATCCTTGCAATGTTATCAAATGACGATTTGAGAGTTGTGGCATAAATTGACCTTCATCAATTGCCACTCCTCATCAGGCAAGGGAGTGTTTTCTGCTCAAAGATAGGGAGAAGAGTGTAGTATTCAACCAAAGAAAAAAAACCAACTAAAAGGAACTACAAAATTTCCTTTATAGGCCACCAAAAGGTGCCTTTGAAGAGTCATGACTCTTCCAAGAGTTATGTCTCTTAGAAAAACATCATGACTCTTCCAAGAGTTACGTCTCTTGGCAAAACATCATAACTCTTGGCCAAGGGACACTTCCATTGGCAAAGAGTCTTGTATCTTCACTTAAAGTCATGACGATACACTCATGGCCATTCATTCTTAGACATGAACACCTTTTTGGCTGAATGTTCACAACCATTGGCTGAAACAACACATCCTTTCATCCAAAGTACACATACCTTGGTGAAAGGGTGTTTCATGTATGTTCAAACATTCTAAGGCAAGGTACATGATGAATCTTCCCTATGAGTCGAATTCAACCTCTTGGCCGAATTCATCCTTTCTTGGCTAAATTCATGTATCCATATGGAGAAAATGAACTTGCACTCTAAGTGCATTCATGGGAAGATGCATTATGACATGCTACATGGTACACCCTAATGTCTATTGTGCACCCAAGCACGTTAGATTCCTTCATCTAGCACCACCAATTTCACCCACTAAGCTTTAGGTTTCAACTTCAACTCATGCTCCTTAATTAGCTCTTCTAGCTTAACTAGTGTGAACACATTTATAGCTAGCTTCAATTCCCATGAACCAAAGATGAGCTGAGGTAATCTCAATTGAGTCCAATTGAGCTTATCCCCAGCTTTCTAGCTATTAACTAGTTTTAATTAGCTCCCACGATCTCACCTTAAGCTAGCTTTAGACACTTGAGCTAAGGGAAAGTTATGTCAAACCACTTATAGCTTACATGAGCTTCATTGAGCTCCCTTGAGCTGAGGGTTAGCTCCTTGCATGAAACCCAAGCATTTTCAAATATATCTTGGTCAAATGAAATTTGTAGCACTTAAGCTATAAAATTCCAACAAATAGTGATGAAGAAAATTTGAAAAATGCCAAGACTCTAGAAAAATAAACCCTAAATTAAGGAAAATTGGGTTTTTTTCTTCAAGATAAGGCTCTTAATATGTTAAATAATGTGGCCTATATGGTGAAAATTACTTGAGAATGCACTGGGAAACTTAATAATTAAGAGAAAATTGGAGGAAGAGTTGGAGAGAAATGAGTAGACATACATTTGGGTATTATAGCCACTAAACATGAGCAAGGCATGGGATTGTGTTATGACCATGTCACCATACAAGGTTAGTTCAATGTTTATGGAACATGAGGAAGACACAAACATGACATGACACCTTTTTATGCAATTGATAAGAGTAAAACAAACATAAGTGACATGGATTCAATATGGGGATGACAACAAAATCATGTTGCATGTGTGTTATAGATTTTTTGTATTTCATTTGGCCACTTAAAAGTATATTGTTTATACACGAGGAGGTATTGGTGAACACGGTGAGAACATGGGACCATTGGTCTTATGTTCAAAATGAATGCTCTCTATTTCTATTTTATGACTAAACATGGGGTTATCACACTACCCTATTGTCCCCATGTTATGTATGAGAAAAATTGGAAAATTTTACGTGGTAAAACTAAAGGGCATGTTCAGGATACTTGAGATGTGTTATGGAAATGGGAGCTCCATGATGGCATGTTAGTCTTGTGTCCAAAATTGGCCTTATTGCTTCTCTATGTAAAATGATTCAAGTTAACATGTAGTTAAGCATGATAGCGTGTTCATCTTCATAAGTAGTCACATGGTACCATGTATACAATGTGTTCTAAACTAGTGCATCGTATTCTTTTCTGTAATTTTTTATAGGTCAATATGGGCAGAATATGAGGAGAATTTGAATGGTTTTTTGCCACATAATGCCTATATGAGACCATGTCTTGATTGTGTTTTGAACTAGTGCTCTCAACTTCTCTATTGGAATTTTATACAAGTCATCACAGGTATACAAGGATGTGCATTAAAACCTATATAAGAATTTCCACTAATCCCATGCACTCATTCATGGAAAGTAAGTCACGATTAAACAAAATAAAGTTCCAAACCACACAAAATTTAGAACTACTAGTAAAGAGCAACTTAAATCATAAAATAACTAATATTAAAACAAAATCAAGTAAATATTGGGTTTTTCCTAACAAGCACTCGTTTTAGGTCGTGAACGTGACCCCTTGAATTATTTGGAATATAAGGAATGATTGAAAAGGACTTATGTAATTACTTTCTCTATTGGATCTGCTACCATGTAAGGCTTCAATCGCTAACTGTTCACTTTAGAAGCCTTATAGATGTTGTTATTACCATAAGCATCCATCTTAAGCACATCAAGCACATCCAGCTACCTTCCAAATAAAAGTTGAGGTCATTGATCGTCCAATAAGATTTATGCTCAAATTCAACTTAAAGGTGCAAGACATCCTATAAAGTAGTTTGAATGTTAACAAACCAATGGATGTCTCTTAGGTTATATGATAAGCCTATAGTTTGTAAGCTAGCTTTATTGCTCATTCTTTTCTCAATTTAATTATCATCTTCACAAGTATACTCTTGATTTCCCTATTCAAAGCTTCAACTTGTCCACTTATGTTAGAATGATATTCTAAGGTAACATCATAAGTTACCCTGTATTTCCTTAATAGAGCTTTAAATTGACATTCAGTTGATTGTGAAAAGTCGTCACTAATTATAACTCTAGGAACTTCAAACCTCAAAAAGATCACTTTCTTAAAGAGTCTCACTAACACTTAAGAATCATTAATTAGTGATGCTACTGCTTCCTCCTATTTGGACAAATAATCCATGGCCACAAGAATGTACTTATTACCACATTATGATGGAAAAGGTTTATGAACTTTATTTCTCAAAATTCAAGATATAGTTGAGAGGCTCCTCTTTCCTTCTCAAAATATTACCAACTCTCTGACACCTACTACAAGTAATCATATACCTATGAACATCTTTGAATAGAGTATGCTAATAGAAGAATTCTTAAAGAATTATAGCATCTATTTGTTAAGTTCATGGCATTTTGGAGGATTCAAAGTGCTATTCTAGTCATTTTATCATCATTCATTTGATAGAGTAATTGGAATAGTTTGTTTCTTACTTTCAAACTTAAACGATCCAGCTTTCCATCAATTGTGGAGTGTGCTAATTCACATTCCATAAATATCTTATTTCTTTAGCTATTGGGGTGAATGGTTGCTAAATTGAAGATTTATATCGTATGATATTAGAGCTTTTGTATCAGGTTTGAGGTTTGCATGTTCATTTATCTGCTGTTCATCTAGTTCTTCATTTTATTTTCTTCTTCTCTACTAATAATAGCTATCTGTCTTATTCTTTCTTCAATTTCAATTATTGTTAATCATTGTTTATTGTTGATTAACAAACAAAATTAAAAAAAACAAATATACAACAATTAAGTTCTAACCTTTGATAGAGTTTGTACCACATTAAATTGGCCTACCTTTTATTATTTTTTTCTCAGACCTGCCACTTGTCATTCCATTGAATTGCTATAATCTAAATTGTTTATTTAAGAAACTTATTTAATCTAGGAACCCATAAACAAAAAATAGTGGTAAAAGGCAAGAGGTGATATTAGAATCGTGAAAAGCCATATAAAGTGTGGAACATGAATTGAGTGATCCATTATTGAGTGAAACACATAATGGAGTGTGTGATGTTGTTTTAATTTTTTTAGGATTAAGAAATGTCTAACAAAGACAAATAACTTAGTTCTTCATCAAATGATCAAGTAATTCAAGCAACGCACCAACAATTTGAATGAATTTTCAAAATGATGCGAGGTAAGAGATCATTTAGAAAAACGTGATGATGCACTTGCCAAATTGCTCGGTGAGCCATGATAAGGAAGGCATCCAGCATTTATCCATAATGGTGAAATTGATACAAATGATGACCAAGCTATCGTTGGTGGTCAAGACATTAATCCTATAAGACAAAATAGGATAGGACATTTTTTATAATGTGGATCAAAATATAGGCATCATTAAAATTAAGATTCCTCCTTTTCATGGGAAGAATAATCCAGATGGCTATTTGGAGTAGGAAAGAAAAGTGGAGATGATATTTGAATGCCATAATTATTCTCAAGAAAAAAGGTAAAATTAGTGACTATTAAATGTTGTGATTATGCTATTTTTTTGTGGGATCAATTGTTTAACGATAAGTGCTGAAATTGTGAAAACATGGGGAGACATGGCAAGAGATGAAACAAATCATGAGAACGAGATTTTTCCTTAGCCACTAATATAGGGATTTGCACTAGCATTTACAAACTTTGAGACAAGGTTTCGTGAGTGTAGAACAGTATCACAAAGAGATGGAGATAGTCATGATAAGGGCTAATATGGAGGAGGATCATGAGGCAACTATGACTAGGTTCTTGACTGACTTAAACAAGAACATTTCTAATCTTGTGGAATTACAACACTATGTGGAGATTGAAGACATGGTAAATGTGGCCTTGAAAATTGAAAGGCACCTTAAATGTAAGGATACACGTAGGTATGATTCTAAACCTTAGTCGGGTTCTTCTTCTTCTTGGAAATTAAATTGGAGTAAAAAGGATGATAAACCTTTTGCTAAGCCTGAATTTGGTGATTTTAAGAATAAAAATGAAGTAGGCAGCAAGGGTAAAGATGAGAATCAAGGTAAAAAAATTAAATGTTATAAGTGCTTAAGACATGTTCATTTAGCACGTAAATGTCCTAATAAAAGGGTAATGATCATGAGGGATGGGGCTATTGAATCTAAAAGTGAGAAAGAGGTTGATGATAATGATACACCACCATTAGAAGATGCTAGTGATGATATACGAGAGGAGAAACATTGGTTGTACAATGCATGCTTAGTTTGCAAAGGTAAAATAAAGAACAAGGTGAACAACATGAAAATCTATTCCTTGCAAAGGTAAAATAAAGAACATGGTGAACAACATGAAAATCTATTCCATACTCATTATTTAATTGCTAATAAGTTGTGTAATGTGATTTTTGTAGTGGAAGTCGTACAATATAGCTACTTTTCTTATGGAGAAACTGAAATTACCTACAATTAGACATCTAAAACCATACACATTACAATGGTTAAATGATAGTAGGGTTGTGAAGCTGAATCGGCAAGTATTAGTTTCTTTCTCCATTGGTAGATATAAGATAAGGCGTGGTGTGATGTGGTACCTATGTATGCTAGGCAAATGTTGTTAGGAAGACCATGGCAATATGATAAGAAGGTGATTCATGATGGTTTCAAGAATTGTTATTGATGTGAACCCAATAGAGATGAACCCTAGAAAACCCACAAGAATCTGATTATATGATCCCAAGAAACCTAAACACAAATATAGTTTTGATGGAGCTTGACCCTTTGTCTAAAAAGACAAGAACCTTGGTATAAAGAACCTACACCCAAGAAACAGTGAAACCAGAAACTTAGACTATATTAAAGTCTAAACCCTTTACAAATACTTGAACAAAGGTTATAATGGAAGTACTGTGAACGCCACAAAGGATTTCTTTAATAAGTTTTGGGTTTGTTCTCTCAAGAACTCAAGGAGAAAACTCTCTCTCTGTTTTCCAATTGAATAGTCTGAATTCTTTCTTTTGCATAATGAACATCTAAGACGCCATAAATACTAATTCTAATAGAACTCTAAGAAACAAGGTCATAACAAATCTGATTTGACCAAGTCTTTAACTTCCTAATTTGATATGTATCACACCAATCCTAGTAAATGTAGGATTTTAAGACAAGATAAACCTAATTTGAATTTAACAAACTAATCCTACTTTTAGCAAAAGTCTAAATCATGCCAATCCAACTTGGAATAGGATTGTAAGACTTAATTACAATTCAAACTCTAACTAATCAAATCTGATTTAAAGACATCCGATCAGATTTAAACACAACCAAAGCCTCTCTAACATAGAATTTCTACCATACTAAGAAAATATAGCCAAATAAACCAATAGTTAAGTCTTGAACATGATTCATGGCCCAAACATGTAATCTTCAAGAATCTGTCCAAGATTGCATAACTAAAATGTGTAATCTTCAACATTGGTTTAGTCTTCCACAACCTTGATAAAATGGATCAAGGTTGGATCTCCCTCTTCCAAGGCTAAGTTGAATGGCTTGTTCTTGGATGGTGAATACATCAATTCAGCCTAATTGTCCAAATCTGCCTTGGTTTTGTGCACCAATCCTTACATGACTTCCTTGATCTTCTTGGATCTTGATCTTGTGATTGGCCCACTTACTTATAATGGATCACTGGCAGTTGTCCACCTATGGCAGTATGCTTCCCACGTGAATCTTTATGTAATCCTCCATCGATGGCAGCAAGCTTTCCATCAAGAACATGTTGACCTTGGTTCTCATTAGTAGTCAAATGCATGCTCAACCTTTCTTTCCCACTCCAAATAGAGCTCGGGATCATTATTCCCTTGAAAGGATGGAATTGTCATCATTACGTTGCCTAAATTGTTATCCCTTTTGGAAACGTCCTTCTTGCCTCTTCTAGAGTTGGAATCTTCATACTCTGATTCATCTTCCTCTTCCTCCTCAAACACACACCTTCTAGTTGATTTAGAAGTTGATGAGGATTGTAAATCATCCAATCTAGTCTTCAACTTCTTAAATTGTTCATTGAAACCTTCATGAACAACTTCATGTCAATTTTGCATTGTTCTCCTTCACTAATGTTTATAACCTACATGAAAAAGTTAATAGCAAAACAAAAAGGGCCCTCACACACTCACTCACGTGTATTAGAACACAAAATACGTGCAAAAGAATGTATTATAACATAAAAAGAGAAGTGAACAACTTGTAATTGCTCTATCACGCATGAATTGTCTAAAAAGAGAGGAGCATGAAATTATTCAAGAATTAGACAAATGATCTTGAATCAATTAACCAAACCCAGAAAAGGAAAGAAAGTATCTTACGAATAATTGTCTTAGAATATGATTCTTTGAATACAAAAATGCATCAGATTGCAATCCTAATAGATAATTAGAAGCAAGATACACAAATCAATTCGCAATGTCTCTTTTATTTTCTCCTTTCTATTTTGTTTTTTTTGGCTTTGTTTTTTTAAACGAAATTGATTCAAAATGAAAAGAACAATCTAAGCTTTAAAAGATGGCAATAAAAGAATTGCAATGTATCTGAAACTGAACTTAGGTAAAAGAATGAACTGAAATTGTAAATCACAAGGACCCCAACTAAGGACAAAGGAAACAAACACCAAACAATGATAACAAAAGGATCGAAACCTGATTTCTACAAACCTAAGACTCTAATAACTAAATGATACGAACCCACTAGGCACTTGCCGTAGGAATTTTTGATCCATTTATTAGAGGTGCCCAAAATCCTAGAAAACAAGTTGAACGATCAAATTAGAACCTTAAGGAAGATAAATCCTTAAAACCTGAATCTTAAGACGCCACAAAGGTTGATCACTCCCTTGATAAGTCAAATTTGTATTCCACCAAGAACACGAAAGAACAAGCATAGCTTGCTAGAAAATAACTCAATTTTTATTAATAGTCATGATGATCTTATAATACATGAGATGTGCCTTTAAATAAGCATCATAATATCCTAATCCTATAAGGAAAGGTCTTACCTATTCCTAGTTCATACTTAAGTAGGAAATACCTAAATAAGAAAGGGAATCCTTAATTTGAGGATACAAATTAGTCTTAAGTATGGATATCTCATAAATTAAAGAAACAATATGATTTATCAAGATATGAATGAAATTATTAAGGAACGAGTCTTAATAAGGCCTTCACCCAAAAAAACGTAACTTTGGGCTTAATTAAATCAACATAACTAGCCCACTTGTTGATTGCATCTTAATTATAGAGATTAGGCTTCCTTCAAACCCATGCATGATGATCAACCTTGGATCTTGGATTCCAAGCACGGTTCACTGTGTACTATGAGCTCTATTGTTGACCATCATGGCACAATCGCTGGGTTAAATTTGGAAGTTTTTGATGCTATGGTACTTTTTAAGTTCTTGATGAACCTATTTACATGATTTGGCATAACTATAGCTTTAATTAGTTATGAGTACATAATTTTGCAACCAATAATTTTTAGAGGTGCTTAAATGAGCTTTTGTCACCCAAAATGGCTAACATATCATTATTAGACTAGTGGACAAGTGGAAGTCACTAATAAGGAACCAAAATGATACTAGAAAAGATTGTGGAGCACTTAAGTAAAGGTTGGTCAATGGAAAATCTTGTCCCTTGCACCACATCATTGAAGTTAGTTTATGAAAAATCTTGCCCTTACCATTAGTATTAGAGAGTAAACAATTTTTAACTAGGAAGTTTCTTAACTTTCATGTAGACTTTATAAACAAAAAGTGAATACTACAAATCAATGAGTTAGATGAGTGGTTCGACAAGGCATATGAAAATTTACATATACAAAAATAAAAGGCTAAATAAAGGCAAGGCTAACTTCACAAGATCTTTAACTGCTCTTTTAGACAAGATTTGTTGCTCTTATGTAAAGATCTATAAGGTCACTCATGGATTCCTTGAGAAAATTTGGTGCTCTTTTTGACTTAAAGATAGAAGAAAAGCCTTATCATTGTTTATGAAACTATGAGCCATTATGCTGACGATCTTGGCTCAATTGTTGGGTTAAATTTAGTAGTTTTTGATGTGATGGTACTTTTTAAGTTCTTAATGAAGCTATTCTATTATTTGGCATAACTGTAGCAGTCACTTATGAGAACATAATTTTGCAACCAATAATTGGTGGATATGCTTAAATGATTTGTTATTACACAAAATGGCTAGCATCTATCATGATTAGACTAGTGGATAGATGGAAATCATTAAAAGGAAACCAAAAGGGATATCGTAAAAGACTGTGGAGAACTTAAGTAAAGGTTAGTCTACGTAAAATCTTGTGCCTTGCACACATCATTTAGCCTAGTTTATGGAAAATCTTGTTCTTACCATTAATATTAGAGAATAAACCATTTTTAGCTATATTTCCTAAGTTTAACCTAGACTTCATAGGTGTAACGTGAATATTCCAAATCAATGAGATGCATGAGTAGTTCATCATGGATAAAAATTCACATATACAAAAATAAAAGGCAAAGGAAAGGCATGACCAAGTTCACAAGATCTTTAACTGCTCTTTTGGAGATGATTTGTTGCTCTTGTGTAAAGTTGATGTTAGATCTATAAGGTCACTCATGGATTCCATTAGAAAATTTGATGCTCTTTTTGACTTATAGTTTAACAAGCAAAAAAGCCTTATCCTAGTTTATGAAACTATGAGCTCTAATGTTGACCATCATGGCTCAATCGCTAGGCTAAACTTGAAAGTTTTTGATGCTATGGTACTTTTAAAGCTCTTGATGAAGTTATTTTCATGATTTGGCATAACTAGAGCTATAATTACTTATGAGTTGATGATTTTGCAACCAATAATTTCTAGATGTGCTTAAATGATTTTTTTACACAAAATGGATAGCACCTATCATGATTAGACTAGTGGACAAATGGAAGTCACTTATAAGGAACCACAAAGGATGCTGGAAAAGATTGTGGAGCACTTAAGTAAAGGTTGGTCTGTGGAAAATATTGTGCCTTACACTACATCATTTAGGCTAGTTTATGGGAAATCTTATCCTTACCATTAATATTAGAGCATAAACAAGACTTTACAGGTGAAAAGTTAATACTCCAAATATTAACTTGGATGAGTGGTTCGACATGCCATACGAAAATTCACATATACAAAAATAAAAGGCAAAGGAAAGGCATGAGCAACTTCACAAGATCTTTAACTGCTCTTTTGAAGATGATTTGTTGCTCTTATGTAAAGTTGATGTTTGTTCTATAAACTTAATCGTGGATTCCCTGAACAAATTTTGTGCTTTTTTTTAGCTTAAAGCTTAATGAGCCAAAAAACCTTATCCTTGTTTCTGAAACTATGAGATCTAAAGTCGACCACCTTGGCTTAATCGCTAGGTTAAATTTGGTAGTTTTTAATGCTATGATAACTTTTAAGTTCTTGAGAAGCTATTTTCATGATTTGGCATTACTAGAGAAGTAATTACTTATGTGTACATAATTTTGACACCATTAATTTGCGAATGCTTAAATCATTTGTTATTACACAAATAGTCTAGCATTTATCATCATTAGACTAGTGGACAAGTGGAAGTCACTAAGAAGGAACCAAAAAGAATATTGGAAAATATTGTGGAAAACTCAAGTAGAGGTTGTTTTATGGAAAATCTTGTGCCTTTTACCACATTGTTTAGGCCAGTTTTTGGAAGATCATGCCCCTTACCATTGAAATTAGACCATAAACCTTTTTAAGCTATAAAGTTTGATAACTTTGGCCTAGACTTTATAGTGAAAAGTAAATTCTCGAAATAAATGAGCTGGATGAGTGGTTCGACATGGCAAATGAAAATTCAAATATACAAAAATAAAAGGAGAAGAAAAGGCATGACCAACTTCTCAAGATCATTAACTGATCATTTGGAGATGATTTTTTGCTCTTATTTAAAGTTGATGTTAGTTCTATAAAGTTACTCATGGGTTCCTTAAGCAAATTTTATGCTCTTTTGCCTTATAGTTTAACTAGCCAAAAAGCCTTATCCTTGTTTCTGAAACTATGAGCTCTAAATTTTACCATCTTAGCTCAATTGTTGGGATAAATTTGGTAGTTTTTGATGCTATGATACTTTTTAAGTACGTAAGAAGCTATTTTCATGATTTGGCATTACTAGAGAAATAATTACTTATATGTACATAATTTTGACACCAATAATTTGTAGATGTGCTTAAATGATTTGTTGTTACAAAAAATAGTTAGCATTTATCATCACTAGACTAGTGGACAAGTGGAAGTCACTAATAAGGAACCAAAAAGGATATTGGAAAATATTGTGGAAAACTCAAGTAGAGGTTGGTCTACGAAAAATCTTGTGCTTTGCATCATATCATATAGACTAAATTTTGGAAAATTATTCCCCTTACATTGAAATTAGAGAATAAACCTTTTGAGCTATAAAGTTTTCTTAACTTTGACCTAGGCTTTATAGGTGACAAGTAAATTCTCCAAATCAAAGAGCTGGATGAGTAGTTCGACATAGGAAATGAAAATTCACATATACAAAAATAAAAGGAGAAGAAAAGGTCTGACCAACTACTAAAGATTTTTAACTGCTCTTTTGGAGATGATTTGTTGCTCTTATGTAAAGTTGATGTTAGTTTTGTAAAGTTACTCATGGACTCCTTGAGTAAATTTTATGCTCTTTTTGGCTTAAAGTTTAATGAGCAAAAAAGCATTTTCCTTGTTTCTGAAACTATGAGCTATAATGTTGATGAGCATCTTGGCTTAACCGTTAGGTTAAATTTGGTAGTTTTTAATGCTATGGTATTTTTTAAGTTCTTGATGAAGCTATTGTCATTATTTGTCATAACTAGAGAAATAATTACTTATGAGTACATTCTGCTACCAATAATGCATATGTGCTTAAATGAATTGTTGTTACCCAAAATGACAAGCATTTATCATCATTAGACTAGTGGACAAGTGGAAGTCACTAACAATGAACCAAAAAGGATACTAGAAAATAATGCAGAAAACTCTAGTGGCTTATGCCTTGCACCATACCATTTACGTTAGTTTTTGGAAAATCTTGCCCTTACCATTGAAATTAGAGCATAAACCTTTTTAACTTTGACTTAGACTTTACAAGTGAAAAGTAAATTCCCTAAATCAATGAGCTGGATGAGTGGTTCGACATGGCAATTGAAAAATCACATATACAAAAATAAAAGGAAAAGAATAGGCATGACCAACTTCTTAAGATCTTTAACAACTCTTTTGTAGGTGATTTGTTACTCTTATGTAAAGTTGATGGTAGTTCTATAAAGTTACTCATGGATTCCCTAAGCAAATTTTTTGTTCTTTTTGTCTTAAAGTTTTATGACCAAAAAAGCTTTATTCTTGTTTTTGAAACTATGAACTCTAATGTTGACCATCTTGGCTCAATTGACGGATTAAATTTGGTAGTTTTTGATGCTATGGTACTTTATAAGTTCTTGAAGTAGCTAGTTACATGATTTGGTATAATTAGAGTAATAATTACTTTTGACTACATAATTTTGCATCCAATAATTTGTGGATATGCTTAAATGATTTTTTGTTACACAAAACGGGATAAATCTATCATCATTAGACTACTGGACAAGTGGAAGTCAATAAAAATGGTCCAAAAAGGATATTGGAAAAGATTGAAGAGCACTTAAATAAATAAAAGTTGGTCTATGGAAAATCTTATCCATTGCACCACATCATTTAGGCTATTTATGGAAAATCTCGTCCTTACTGTTTAGATTAGAAAATAAACCATTCTTAACTGTAAAGTTTCTTCACTTTAACCTAGACTTTATAAGTGAAAAGAGAATACTCCAAATCGATGAGTCTGATGAGTGGTTCGACATGGCATATGAAAATACACATTTACAAAAATAAAAGGCATGACCAATTCCACAAGATCTTTAATTACTCTTTTTTTGATGATTTGTTACTGTTATGTAAAGTTGATGTTAGATCTATAAGCATAGTCATGGATTCCCTGAGCCAATTTTGTGCTCTTTTTGTCTTAAAGTTTAATGAGCAAAAAAGCCTTATCCTTGTTTATGAAACTATGTGCTCCAATGTTAACCATCTTGGCTCAATCCCTAGGTAAAATTCGGATGTTTTTAATGCTATGGTACTTTTTAAGTTCTTTATGAAGCTATTTTAATGATTTGGCATAATAAGAGCAATAATTACTTATGACTATATAATTTTGCAACCAATAATTTATGGATGTGCTTAAATTATTTTACGGTACCCAAAATGGCTAGCATCTATTATAATTAGACTAGTGGACAAATGAAAACCTCCTTTATCACTGAACAGTCATTTAGGGGCCTTAGCTGGTGATCCGGGCTATTTCCCCCTCGACAATGAAGCTTATCCCTCATCATCTCACTAGTTGAC
Organism: Erythroxylum flavicans; assembly: GCA_027576715.1. Lineage (NCBI taxonomy): Eukaryota > Viridiplantae > Streptophyta > Magnoliopsida > Malpighiales > Erythroxylaceae > Erythroxylum > Erythroxylum flavicans. The sequence goes on along the minus strand of JANZXP010000004.1, from coordinate 13,763,628 downwards.
CTTAACCCCTGTTATTTTGAGGTCATATCTAGTATTTAGAGTTTGCACGATTTGGTACTCCTCTCGCTACCCGCACTGAAACAGTGCTTTACCCCTAGATGTCCAATCAACTGCTATGCCTCAATGCATTTCTAGGAGAACCACCTGGCTTTGGGTTTGAGTGGCATTTCACCCCTAACCACAACTCATCCATGGATTCTTCAACATCAATCAGTTTAGACCTCCACTTAGTTTCAACCAAGCTTCATCCCAATCATGGATAGATCACCTAGGTTCGGGTCCATAAGTAGTGACAAGTCACTAGCAAGGAACCAAAAAGGATACTAAAAAGATTGTGAACCAAAAAGGATACTAAAAATATTGTGGAGCATTTAAGTAAAGGTTGATCTAAGGAAAATCTTATCCCTAGCACCACATCATTTAGCTTAGTTTATAGAAAATATTGTCCTTACCATTAATTTTAGAGCATAAACATTTTTTAGCTACAAAGTTTCTTAACTTTAACCAAGACTTTGTAGGTGAAAAGTGAAAACTACAAATCAATGAGTCAGATGAGTGGTTTGACATGGCATATGAAAATTCACATATACAAAAATAAAAGGCAAAGTAAAGGCATGGCTAACTTCACAAGATCTTTAACTACTCTTTTGGACATGATTTGTTGCTCTTATGTAAAGTTGGTGATAGATTTATATGGTAGCTCATGGATTCGTTGAACAAATTTGGTGCTCTTTTTGGCTTAAAGTTTAATAAGCAAAAAAAGCCTTATCCTTGTTTCTGAAACTGTGACCTCTAATGTTGACCATCTAGGCTCAATCATTGGGTTAAATTTGGTAGTTTTTGTTGCTATGGTGATTTTTAAGTTCTTAATGAAGTTATTTTCATGATTTGGCATAACTAAAGCGGTAATTACATAATTTGTTTTTACCCAAAATGGCTAGCACATATCATGATTAGACTAGTAGAAAAATGAAAGTCACTAACAGGGAAACAAAAATGATACTGGACAAGATTGTGGAGCACTTAAGAAAAGGTTGGTCTATGGAAAATCTTGTGTCTTACACCACATCAGTTAGACTAGTTTAAGAAAAATCTTGTCCTTGCCTTTAATATTAGAGCATAAACCATTTTTACCTATAAAGTTTCTTAAGTTTAACCAAGACTTTATAGGTGAAAAGTGAATACTCCAAATCAATGAGTTGGATGAGGGGTTCGACATGGAATATGAAAATTCACATATACAAAAATAAATGGCAAAGGAAAGGCATAATGAACTTCACAAGATATTTAACTGCTCTTTTGGAGATGATTTGTTGCTATTTTGTAAAGTTGATGTTAGTTCTATAAAGTAACTCATGGATTCCCTGAGGAAATTTTGTACCCTTTTTGGATTAAATTTTAATGAGTAAGAAAGTTATTTCCTTTTTTCGCAACTATGAGCTCTAATGTTGACCATCTTGGCTCAATCTCTAGGTTAAATTTGGTAGTTTTTTAAGTTATGGTACCCAAAATGGCTCCTATCATGAATAACTAGTGGATAAATGGAAGTCACTACCAGGGAAACAAAAAGGATAGTGGAAAACATTGTGGAGCACTTAAGTAAAGGTTGGTCTATGGAAAATATGTGCCTTGCACCACATCATTTAGGCTAGTTTTATGGGAAATCTTGTCCTTATCATTTGTATAAGAGCATAAACAAAATTTAACTAAAATGTTTCTTAAGTTTAACTAAGACTTTATAGGTGAAAAGTTAATACTTCAAATCAATAAGTTGGATGAGTGGTTCGACGTGGCATATGAAAAATCACATATTTAACAAAAGGAAAAGTAAAGGCATGGCTAGCTTCACAAGATCTTTAACTGCTCTTTTGGACATGATTTGTTGCTCTTATGTAAAGTTGATGTTAGATCTATAAAGTCACTCATGGATTACCTGAGCATATTTGGAACGCTTTTTGGCTTAAAGTTTAATGAGCAAAAAAGCCTTATGCTTGTTTTTAAAACTATGAGCACTAAATTTGACCATCTTGACTCAATCGCTGGGTTAAATTTGGAAGTTTTTAATGCTATGGTACTTTTTAAGTTCTTGAGAAGCTATTTTCATGATTTGGCATAACTAGAGTAATAATTACTTATGAGTACATAATTTTGACACCAATAATTTTTGGATGTGCTTAAATGATTTGTTGTTACACAAATGGCTAGCATTTATCATCATTAGACTAATGGACAAGTGGAAGTCACTAACAATGAACCAAAAATGATATTGGAAAATATTGTGAAAAACTCAAGTAGAGGTTGGTCTATGGAAAATCTTATGCCTTGCACCACATCAATTGGGCTAGTTTTTGGAAAATCCTACCCCTTCCCATTGAAATTAGACCGTAAACCTTTTTGAGCTATAAAGTTTCTTAACTTTGACCTAGACTTTAAAAGTGAAAAATAAATTCTCCAATTCAATGAGCTAGATGAGTGCAACTATACGGCAAATGAAAATTTACATGTACAAAAGTAAAAGGAAAAGAATAGGCATGAACAACTTCTCAAGATCTTGAACAACTCTTTTAGAGATGATTTGCTGCTCTTATGTAAAGTTGATGGTACCTCTATAAAGTTACTTATGGATTCCCTGAGCAAATTTCGTGCTATTTTTGTCTTAAAGTTTATTGAGTAAAAAAGCTTTATCATTGTTTCTGAAACTATGAAATCTAATATTGGCCTTCTTGGCTCAATTTATTGGTTAAATTTGGTAGTTTTTAATGATAAGGTACTTTTTAAGTTCTTGACGTAGCTATTTATATGATTTCGTATAACTAAAGTAATAATTTCTTTTGAGTACATAATTTTGCAACCAGTAATTTGTGGGTATGCTTAAATGATTTTATTGTTACACAAAATGGGATACATCTATCATCATTAGACTAGTGGACAAGTGGAAGTCACTAATAGTGAACTAGAAAGGATACTGGAAAAGATTGTGAAGTACTTAAAGTAAAGGTTGGTCCATGGAAAATCTTGTCTATTGCACCACATCATTTAGGCTAGTTTATGGAAATTCTTTAGAGAATAAACCATTTTTAACTATAAAGTTTCTTCAAATACACATATACAAAAATAAAAGGCAAAGTAAAGGTATAAGGTCTTTTGGACATGAATTTTTGCTCTTATGTAAAGTTGATAATAGATCTATAAGGTCACTCATGGATTCCTGGAGCAAATTTGGTGCTTCTTTTGGCCTAAAGTTTAATGAAAAAAAAAGAGTTATCCTTTTTTCTGAATCTATGAGTTCTAATGTTGACCATCTTGGCTCAATCCCTGGGTTAAATTTGGATGTTTTTGATGCTATAGTACTTTTATGTTCTTGATGAAGCTATTTACTTGATTTGGCATAACTATAGCTGTAATTAATTGTGAGTAGATAAAATTGCAACCAATTATTTGTGGATGTGCTTAAATGATTTGTTGTTACATAAAGTGGCTACCACCTATCACAAATAGACTAGTGAACAAATGGAAGTCACTAATAGTGATGCAAGACCCAATAGGAACTTGTCCTAGAGAACCTTCAACAAGATGGAGCTATGCTCAGGAATGGTTAGAATCAAACAAACACATGGAAATACAAGAAACAAAATTGAAAAGATAGAAAATAGAGCACAAAGAGAAAAGGAAGTTAGAGGAATGTTGGTCAATGGAAATGAACCTAAGAGAACTTGTCTCTTAGAACCCTAGCCTTGGGACACCATAAAGGAAGAGCATGCCTTTGATAAGTCAAGTATTCTCAAAGCATAAAAAGAAAGTGAAAAATGCCTGAATAATACTTAATATTATTTCTGAATCATTCTCCTCAGACTACATAGATGGTGCTTATTTATAAGAAAACTTTCTAAATTAATGTCCTAAGGCAAAATCTAAATAAAAGAAAAAAAATCAACTCCTAAAATAAAAGAAAAAAATAAACTTAGAAAATTTTTTGACTAGATGACCTTATTTCAAGGAAAACAAAAAGGAAACTAATTAAAACATGATACAAACATATTGGACCTTATGGATCACATCCTTCTCCTTATTTTTAAGTGGCACATGGTTGTCACATTGTATTTTACATGAGTTCTTCCATTTGGATTCAATGTGGGCCTTTGGACACTTCATGTTTGGCTTCAAGGACTAAGACAATGTCTCTTAGACCTTTAGGAGATTCAATCTGGATCAACAATATGGGCTCTATCTCTTGAAGGTCTTGGATCAAACAATTCAATGCTTGCTTTATTGCTTTGGCCCTAGATCTTGTCATTGGGCCTCCAACATCTTGTAATGGATCTTTAGGAACATTAGACTTAAATGTTGGGGCTTTGATATGGGAATTTTGTTCAGCCCCTTGCCTTGCACATTCAGACTTCAAATATGATCCAATTTCAGCTCCTAAGTCTCCTTTTGTTGGCTCATGTCCATGCAATTTATGTCCCAAGCTTCCTTCTTGTCTTTCACATGCCCATGGTTTTCCATCAAATAGGGAACCAAAAAGGATATTGGAAAAGACTCTGGAGCAGTTAAGTAAAAGTTGGTCTACGGAAAATCTTGTGCCTTGCACCACATCATTTAGGCTAGTTTATGCAAAATCTTGTCCTTACCATTAATATAAGAGCATAAACAATTTTTAGCCAAAATGTTTCTTAAGTTTAACCAAGACTTTATAGGAGAAAATTTAATACTTCAAATCAATGAGTTAGATGAGTGGTTCGACGTGGTAAATGAAAATTAACATATACAAAATAAAAGGCAAAGTAAAGGCATGGTTAACTTTATAAGATCATTAGCTACTCTTTCGAACATGATTTTTTGCTCTTATGTAAAGTTGATGTTAGATCTACAAGGCCGCTCTTAGATTTCTTGAACAAATTTGGTGCTCTTTTTGGCATAAAGTTTAATGAACAAAAAAGCCTTATCCTTGTTTTTGAAACTATGAGCTCTAATGTTGACCATCTTGGCTCAATAGTTAGGTTAAATTTGGCAGCTTTCCATGCAAGTTATGTCCCAAGCTTCCTTCTTATCTTTCACATGCCCATGGTTTTCCATCAAATAGGGAACCAAAAAGGATACTGGAAAAGACTTTGGAGCGCTTAAATAAAGGTTGGTCTATGGGAAATCTTGTCCTTACCATTAATATAAGAGCATAAACCTTTTTGAGCTATAAAGGTTCTTAACTTTGACCAAGGCTTTACAAGTGAAAAGTAAATTCTCCAAATCAATGAGCTGGATGAGTGGTTTCATATGGAAAATGAAAATTCACATACACAAAAAATTAAAAGCAAAGGAAAGGCATGACCAACTTCATAAGATCTTTAACTACTCTTTTGGAGATAATTTGTTGCTCTTACATAAAGTTGATTTTAGTTATATAAAGTTACTCATTGATTCCATAAGGAAATTTTGTGCTCTTTTTCGATTAAAGTTTCATAAGTCTAAAAGCCTTATCCTTGTTTCTGAAACTATGGGCTCTAAAGTTGACCATCATGGCTCAATCGCTGGCTTAAATTTTGTAGTTTTTGCTGCTATGGTAGTTTTTAATGATGGAGAACCATGGGCATGTAAAAGACAAGAAGAGAAGCATACATGGTGTGATCTGCCTCAAAGAAGCCTAGGATATGACTTGCATGGACATGAGCTTGCAAAAGGAGGCTTAGGAGTTGAAATTGAATCAAATTTGAAGTCTGAATGTGCCGCAAGGGGCCGAACGAAATTTCCATATCAAAGGCCCAACATTCAAGTCTAATATTCCTAAATATCCATTACACGATGTTGGAGGCCCAATGACAAGAGCTAAGGCCAAAGCCATGAAGCAAGCATTGAATTGTTTGATCCAATACCTTCAAGAGATAGAAACCATGTTATTGAGTCAAATTTCATCTCATAAAGGTCCAAGAGGCATTGTCTTACTCCTTGAAGCCCAACATGAAGTGTCCAA
>JANZXP010000004.1:13722536-13740427 GCA_027576715.1 Erythroxylum flavicans | reverse complement strand
GTGAATTTAGCTACGGCCGAATCACCGACGTTTTCTGCCGTCGGTTTATTCCGTCGGTAATTTTGTTTACCGACGGTTTATTGGTTTTTTCCGTCGGTAAATTCCGTCTGTAATTCACTATTTTCTTGTAGTTCACCTTTTAAGGGTCTGTTTCATTTTTTTACAAAAACAACAATAAAACTCAAATAAAAAAAGGGAACCAAATAGCCCTTTGATAATAAGTTGTAAAGGGCCTAAAGGCTTTGAGAATGTAGTCATCAAGTAAGAAGAATAACATACCTTAATACAAATTAAACCAAACTTTCATATATCCAACATCATATTAATGTTCAAAAAATACACTACCTATAACAAATAAGTCACAAATTTACTTTAAAATAAGAACACCATCGCCAATAATGAAGAATATCATCTCTCAATTAAAATTATATTAGACCTTCATACATCGAATACTAAACTTATGTTCGAAAAATAGGCCAAAAGAGCAAAACAACCCCTAACATTTACAGTACCGTCTAAATTGGGCCCTAACATTTTAGAGTTTTCAAAATGAACTCTAACGTTTATAAAATGTTCAAAATGAATCATAACATTTGAAAAATGTTGAAAATGAACCCTAACCATTAACAGTGTTAAGTCTTCGTCAGTTAATTGCTGACATGGAAAAATTTTTACTTACATGGAATTTTTAAAAAAATATTTAAGTGAGACCCACCATATGAGGAATTTTTAAAAATGGCGGTGGATCCCAACGATTAAATAAAATTGGGACCCACTTCTAATTAAACACATATGTTGCTCCTCTTCTTCCTTCTTGAATGTCAATCTTGGTGGCACACATGGAAATCCTTCATGGATCTCCCAACAGATTAAGAATGCTATCAATAAATCTATAGATATGAGTGTCTTTGTTACTAATTCTATGGTAAAACTTTAACAGGTTTCAATCTATTGGCTGCTTACAGGAGCTTGTAAAGATGGATATCGAAAATTTACTCTAAAAGAAAAGAAATAAAACAATATAAGCATATTAATAAAATGGACACCAAAAATTCACATGCATATATATAGATATTTCTTAATATGTATAAGAGGATATGCTATGCTGTAAACGGTTTGAACCTTTTAGACATCTGATTCCATTTCTATGCCACAGTTGCTAAGCCCCTTCTCCTCGCAACATGTGTTAAGAGGTTCTTGTCTCCTCATTTACCATCAACATGAGCTTTATGCTCCTCTAAAGGGGTGGTTTTCATGTAAATAAATTGAATTAAAGGACAAATTACAGACATCCATAAAGAATAGACAAGTTAAACTATGAATAAGAAATCATACTACAATCTACAGGATCTTCCATGTAAAAACTCTTTACTTTTCTCTCTATTTTCTTTCTTAAATTTTCGCTCTTTAGTTTCTTTACTGTTTTGATGCTTTAAGTAAGCTTAACTAGCTTGGTACTTTCTTGATGCTTTAAACATAAGTGTTGTATGAAATATTTCCAGTGACCATCGAAGTTACTTCAAATGATCAAGTTTTTGCAGTGCAGTTCCCGCCAAAAAAAAATGTAACTACTATTTTATTTCTTGTTTTAATTAGCTTAACAATGCATATTTATCTACTTTCAAAATTAAGTAGAACAAATATAAAGATAATCTTGTTAACATTTCTTATATGGGATTTGTAATTTTATAGCATGTTTTGATTCAAAGCTGTCAGGAGACTCATGTCGCAGGGATTTAGAGCATTGGTTTTTCTTTGTTCCTAGACAAGAAAGCGAGGTTAAGCTGGTGTTCAATCATTTACTCATCATGATGCTTCATATCCTTTGTGTTCTTAATCCCTCTCTTTCTCTCTCTCTCTCTCTTCCCCTCTATACTAGCTACAACCAATTCATATATAACCAATGCTTATGATGACTCTAACTAATTAGCAAATAGAGTAGGGGGAAGAAGATTTTTGAAATATTGTCCCCTTATTTATGTGGCAGAAAATTGGGAAGATGAAAAGAAGTGCAGTTATTGCACAGCTAGTATTTATAGTCTCAGTTGTTGGAAATTAATTCAAATTTTAGAATTGTTAAAATTGCTTTAGAATAGGTGTTAGTTTGTTTTTAATCTTGCAGATTATGTAAGATAGTTTCTTGATTTTATTCTATTTTATTATGATCAAAATATTTGATTTTGTTAAAGATTTGCTTTGACTTTCAGTTTATTTGTAAGCCTATATAAAGGCATGATCAGATAGAATAAAGGAATGTGCTAAGCTGCAAAGTTGCATCCCAAAAATTCCAACATGGTATCAGAGCTCTCAAAGATCTTAAGGACCTATGAGTGATTAATGCTTTATAAGCTCAAGAGCAAAGAAGCGCAATGAGAAACCAAGAAAGTGAAAAGATGGTGGAGGGAGCCTATCAAGCAAAGGTTTCATCATCAAAAAAGAAAGGAAATATTTCTCAATATAGTCGTTATGAGAAGTTTGGTCATGAAGAGAAAGATTGTAGATTGAAAAAGGAACAAGCAAATATGGTGGAGTTGGTTGATGAAGAAATTCTTTTCTGATAGTTGGTGAGAAGTGCACCAAGATGTGTTTGGAGAGACCTGCTCCAATGATTGTAGGTTGGTGAGAAGGGCATCAACAAGATGATGAGAAATGCATTAATTGGTGAAGAGAGTGCTTTACAGAATATTCTGAAGATGGAGAGAAGTGCTCCAGAAAATTTGAATTAAGAGGGAATGTTGGAAATTAATTCAAATTTTAGAATTGTTAAAATTTCTTTAGAATAGGTCTTAGTTTGCTTATAATCTTGCAGATTCTGTAGGATAGTTTCCTGATTTTATTCTATTTTATTATGGTCAAAATATTTGATTTTGTTAAAGATTTGCTTTGATTTTCAGTTTAAATTTAGGCATGATATAGTATGTATTTAGAGATGCTATTCTCATTTTTTACTGAATTTATTAATTATTTCCATCTAATCAATATTTTATCATTTAAAATATATATCTTACTTATTATAATGAATGACGATATATCAAAAATCGACATGGTATTAGATAAATAAAGTACTAGCATAGTTTGCTTTAAGATTGGGTATAATTTGTATTCAGAGGTGGTATTACAATTGTAAAGTGTACATAGTACTTAATTTTGATATCTATTGGTATTTTTTTTGTACATTACTTAGATATTGTAAGTATTAATTACTGGTATGGTTTCTATTGGGTCACGAAATTGTTTATAAAGTAGTAGTGCTATTCCCTAATAAAAGTAAAACTGTTAATTAATTGAAATGAACAGTCAATGATTTTTTTTTTACACATACGAGATCTTCCTGTGAAAACAATAAAAATATGACATAGAGATTAATTATAAATATATTATTGATGTTTTTGATTGTTAAATTATAGATAAACAAATCAAATTATTCTAATTATAAGTTAGAGAAATAAAGTTGTAGTTTCTAGCTTCAAGTTTTGACAATTGCATGAACATCTTTAATGAAGATAGAGAAAAGAAGAATGTCGATGAAAGAATGGACAAAACATTTATGTTATAGAAAAAAGATGGTCACTCTCACCTTCAAGTTTCAAAAATTATGTGAACATCTTATGTGGAGATTAAGAAAAGAATAGAGAAAAAAGAATGTCAAAATAGAATAGATAAAGAGAACAACTTTGTTTTTGATATAATTAACATATTAGCTTTTACTAATTAGAATGTTCTTTATAATATTTTTATCTTATTTGGTGCAAGTAATCACATAAAATACTAGTAGTTGGCTACAAATTTTTTTCCCTAATGTTAATTTTACTAAACCGTAATATATATCTAAAATGATTAGACATACATTTCGTATAATTTCTATAGGAAGTATCAAGCGGCCGTTAAGTTTGAGGTTTGTTAATGGTAAATTAATTTATTTAAAAAATTATTTAATATTTTAATTTTGGTATATTTAAATAGGGAAACAAAATATTTAAAATGCTTCCTTACCTAATTTTGAAAACTTTCCAAATGCAACTTTGTAGTTGTATCTACATGATTGAAAGTTGCATCAACTATTTGAAAAGTGATTTAGATATTCCACACCTATCTTTTTTAAGTTAAAGGCCAATAATGTAGCAATAGAGAACGAATAAGAAATGTAGAAATGCTATCTATATTTATATATTTGTAAGGTAATGTACATCCTCCTATTTATAAACTCTAGTTAGCATTAATGTGCATGATCTTATGAGAAAATAAAGGTTTAATTATAGGGGATAGTTGACTAAATGAAGATATGATAATATTCTAGTTAACTAAAAGAAGATATGATAAGATGCTTTAATATCCCCCGTCAAACTTAAGGTGGTAGTGAAGATGATAACTTGAGTTTGGAAAGAAGATTTTGAAAAAGTCAAGGAAGATGTGATGGTGGAACTAAATTTAACAAACCATGCTCGAGGAGCTTGCTTAAGGCCATATAAGGTTTTGTGAAGATGACAAACTTTACTAGGTAGATGAGCATACCGAGGTGGAGGTTGCATGTATACTTCTTCCTAAAGACCATCATTAAGAAAGGCATTCTTGACATCAATCTGGAAAAATTCCCAATGCTTGCTTGTTATTATGATAATAAGACTCTAGACTGAAGTTAGGTGAGCGATTAGAGCAAAGGTCTCCTGATAGTCAACTCCATATTCTTGAGTAAACCCCATTGTAACCAATCGTGCTTTGTATCTTTCAACTGATCCATCAACTTGAGTCTTAATTTTGTAGACCCATTTACAGCCAATAACAGACTTATCTGAAGTAGGTCAACTAAGTCCTAAGTGTTCGTATTGGAGAGACCCAGTAATTCTTCCACTATTGCTTGATGCCATAAGGGATTAGAACTAACCTCACAATAAGTGCGAGGTTTATATAGAGAAACGATAGTGGAGTAGGCATGGAAGTCTTTAAGGTGAATAGAGGGTTAGTGTATTTAAGAGGATCGACGGAGGAGTTATGGAGACTCAGTAGATTCTGGTGAATGAATAGAGGAAGAGCTTTTAGGTAAGGATGGAGGTGTGAACAGTACCTATATGTTGTTTATGCATAGTAGAATTATCAACACCATGAACAATGTGTATAATTAATGGTATTGTTAAAGATTCAAGAATAGAGAAGTCAGAGGTCATATGATTGCAATAGGCAGAATCAAGATACCAAAAGTTTGAGGTACTTGATGTGACAGATAGGGAAGAGGAGGAGACTATACCAGAATCTGGTTGAAGTTGTTGGAGAAGGGTATAGAGGTCCTTTAAACATAATTTGGGAGAGGTGCTTTCTATTTGCTCCTAAGTGAAAGCAGCAGCAGTGGAAGCAGGCGGGATAGACTTGGAAGAATTACCACAGCCAGAGTTCTATTTGAGTCATTTTCTACATTCAGAGATATGATATTTGGGCTTTTTACAATAACTATAAAATCCTTTATAAAACTTCTTACCTATATTGTCAGAAGTTTGAGACGAAGTATAAGTTGCAAGGACAATATCAGTAGACAGGACATATTTTTCAATACGGAGCATATTAAGACGACATCTGAGATGAGCTCCTTAATGGCAATGTCAAGATTTGGTAAAGTTCCTCGATAAAGGAGAAAGTTGTGAATGAGTTCAAATTCATTCATGAGAGTCATAAGTAAATGCTATATAAGTTGACGATCTTGAAGATTTACATAGAGCACAATATCATCATTGGGCCAAACAGGATTGCCAAATGCTAGTTGATCCCAAAGTTTTTGCAATTCAGACATATAATTGTGTATTGTTTATCTAGGTTATTGTTGCATGCGTTAAAGCTTCCTATAGAATTTTAATTGGTGGACACCATCCGCTACAGAGTAATGATTTTTCAAGAAATTTCATACCTCCTAAGCTATGTCAAATCATCGAAAGTCAAGTTTGATAACTTCGACATATGCATTTTGAAACCATGTTGTGATTTGATGGTTCATTCCATCCCATGCCACTAATCAGTCAGTGAATACGTTAATGTCTTCATCTTTCTCTTGAGTGGGTTTAGGTATTTCTATAATAACAACAAGTTGAAGGAGTCTCCCTTGAGAAAACTACACATTTCCTTAGCCCAAAGATCATAGTTGGAGCCATAAAAAATGATGTTAATAGGGTTGAGAATGTATTAGGGAAGTTTAAAGGCATCCATAGTGAAGAAAGACAATAAAATAGGAGAAAACCTACTCATAGAGATAGAATTTTGTTATTATGACATAAGAATTGGATTTAAAGTGTAAAAAAACCTTAAGAATCGGTCTAGTTTGCAGAAAACCCAAATTTAAAAGTACTAAACTAGATGATCAAAATATTAGTCAACTTACTTCTGAACTGAACCAAACCGAACAAAAGAGTAGAAGATATGTGGACAACTATGAGACGGACACATGTAAAGATGACGTGGCACAACTATGATGACATGTCAGTGATGTGGCGGACAATTGGGATTCTGACTGTTGAGGTGGCAATGATGTGGTGATAACGTGTCTGCTAATGTGACTGCTCCCTTTCTTGTGCCTTGGAGCGAAACAACGTCGTTTTGGCTCATCTTCTTCCTCCAACAACACCTGCAATTAAGGTTTTGAAGGTAGTGGCTATCTCCAGCGCGTGAAAGCACGTGAAGCAATGTTTGGTGGTGAATTTTACACCGTTATGATTTGCTCAAGTAGATGAACAATTTGGTATATGAAAAATTATTTTTGGAGCAAATTTAAGAACCCAAAATATGAAAACAAAAATGCCTGAGAGGAAAAATGGAGGCGGCTCCATAATTTTGACTGATTTTTGTTATAAAGGAAGCTCTGATATAGTATAGAAATAGAGAACGAATAAGAAATATAGAAATACTCTATATATTTCTATATTTGTATGGTGATGTTCATCCTCCTATTTATAAATTCTAGGTAGCATTAATGTCCATGATCTTAGGAGAAAATAAAGGCTTAATTATAGGGGATAGTTTACTAAATGAAAATATAATAAGATACTGGTTCACTAAATGAAGAAATGATAAGATACTTTAATAATCATAATTAAGATAATCCAATTAATGAATTGTTTTTTTGAAAAAAAGTTTGTTAAATCAACTACACTCCAGCACCTTTACAGTTAACACATTATTAATCGATCTTAAACTTAATTATTCTGAATAATAAATATCAATTAAAAATTTATGTTTGAGTAGACAGTTAGTATCTATTTAACTTCAAATTGAAATGCAACACATATAAATAAATATGTAAATATACACCAATGAGTTTACTCAGTTGCATAATCCCATAGTGTTCAGATCTTTACGAAAAGTCCAGAACGCGATCGCCACTTGTTCCGTTATTTTCCAAAATTGGTAATAAGCATTGAAAGAAAATGAAAATTGTGAGGCAACTACCAAGACCAGATCACTCTCTATTTCAGTACTAAGATTATTAATTACCATCCATCAATACATCCTATTGTGCTCTGCCCTTAAAACGACAACGTCCACCAAACAAAACGAAAAAACAAATATCTAAACCCCATATTTCAAAATAACAAATATCTAAACCCCATACTTTCAAACAAAATCCTCGTCTCTCTCTCACTCAGCCGACTCCATATCTCTCTCAATTAGTTAGGATTCCAATTCTATCGTCTTAGTTGCTTATTCACTCATCTCCAAATGTCGTCGGCGAGTTCACCACCCTACACCTCCTTCCCGCCCCCTAACACATTCCTTACACGCTCCACCTCCGCCGTCTTCTTGGGTACGCGCCGCCCATGGCGTCAACTCGCCGACCTCTCCTCCTTTACGCGCCCCTACACCTTGGGCGAAGCCACTCTCCGCATCAAACGTAACCTTTCCTATTTCCGCGTGAACTACGTTATGATTGTTCTCTTAATTCTCTTCCTCAGCCTCCTGTGGCATCCCTTGTCAATGATCGTGTTCTTGGTCATCTTCGTCGCGTGGTTCTTCCTCTACTATAACCGCGACGAGCCTCTGGTCGTTTTCAACCGTTCGATCGACGACCGAATCGTGCTGGGAGTGCTGTCGGTGGTCACCATCGTTGCATTGGTTTTGACCAGTGTGTGGTTGAATGTGATGGTCTCGGTTTTGATTGGCTTGGTGATTGTTTTGGTTCACGCTGTGTTTAGGGGAATAGAGGATTTGTATTTGAACGAGCCAGAGGTCGGTGATAGTGGGTTGTTTTCTGTTGTGGGCAATCCCACGGGAGGTAGGTACACTCGCATCTGATTGAATTTGTAGAATTGAGAGGGGCGATATTCTGTATATGGACTCAATTTTGAGATGGGCGTAGAGGGGAATGTGAGAACTTTGCTGGATTTAATTATTTCCTGTTTCAAAATCATCCTTAAAGCTGATCAGCGTAACAGCAATTGTGTTTTGTAGGTGAAGTGAAGCTGGGGTAATTATATATAAAACTGGGTAATGTGACATGTAGTGTTTTGTGATTGAAGTCAAGTTTAGTTGTTGGTGGAATCGCCATTGAAGTTGCAAAGGATTGATTGTTTTCATTTTCAATTCCAAGCGCTCTTTCTACTTTTGAGTAGATGTCTTGTTGGTGATTAACATGTGGGTGGCTTGAAAGCTTGTGGTCTTTTAGTTATCGGTTTAAGTTGTGGATGCTATTCTATGAAGTTCCAGTGGAGTCTATGGGAGTGGAATATCACAATCATAATCATCCATAGTTTAGGGATGAGCTAAAAGTTGCGACAGAAGGTCTGTTTGAATGGGGTATTTCCCCTTACCCCATCTTCCTATGTGACTATAACCGGGTTTGAGCGGTGCGTCATATTTAGTCAGGTAAATCTTTTCAATGCAGATGTTCAGTCCAATGGAAGGCGTGAATCAAGCTATATATGTACAGACACACACCATTGAAGAAAAAAACCAAAAAAGATCTGGCAATTACGAAGGAGAAACTGATGGAAACGGAAAGTTGACAAGTTTCATGTCTCTGGTCTGGCGCACGTGCAATGCAAGTGTGGCGTGAGATTTCAAAAACAAGACCGATCGAGTGGAAAAGGGAGGCCTAAACGTCTACACATTTGGTTTGGAATCTTAATGTATAGCTGTGTCATCAATGTTTTATTTTTCTTGAAACATTGCAGTACTTAGTACAGATTGTACAAGTTACTGAGATGACCTCATGGGCTACGTTCCCCGTGCCCAAGCAATTTGGAATTGTTACTTTAAGCCCAGCTAATTGAGTGGAAACCAATGGTAACCAATTCATGTATGCAGCCATTACAAAGTCTTTTGTACGAGAATACAAAAGTTAAATTTGAATCTTAATATTTACAGTAAAATATATATTAAATTTTAATATTTTAACAAATATATAAAAATCATAATATTTAAAATAAATTTCTAATCGATGAAAATCTTATTCTCGTTAACTCATTGTCCTGAGTGTAGAGCCTATATAGCAGCACTGAGTTCCACAAAAATCAGCAGTAATCTATAAAAAATTTTCATTAATCGTCATCCAGTTGAGGCATTAAAAATGCATCATAGACTTTTTCTCTATGTACATTGTAGATTTAGAGGAGGATGAAGAACATAAGCCAGGATAGTAGGTAGAGTTAAAGAGGCAAGTGGTACCAGTAATGAAGATACAGATGGGGGAATATAAATGATTTCACAACATTAGTTATATAATTTTTAATTTTAATATAAAATCTATAATATGTTCCCAAATAATTTCTGTTGGATTATTAAGGATAAACTTGATTGTAGAAGCCTACTTGAATCCATTGGAATAGACTTGATTGAATTGTTGCAGCTCTTTCGGCTTTTGGCCTTCCAATAGCTATTTATATGTTATCTCTTTTTTCTAACCATGAGATATTAGAAAAGAAACCCTAATTCGTTCTCTTGGGGATCATAACTACTTATTTATTTGTACAGTGCATATTCCTAATATCTACACATCTAATATCCATACTTAATTAGATGATTTAAGCCCATTAACCTAAAACATTAGTAGATCACTTTTAATTTTAGACTAAGCCTTATAATAGCTCATGAAATATAATTATTAATATATACATGTAAGTCCATTAAAAATTTTCAATAACCTCCCATCGTGACTATGTATATTTATATAATACCTTATAATTATATGTCATAATATACCTTACAAGTTCAAAATTGCTATTATTATAAAATTATTTTTTAAACAATTCGGTCCATAACTTATATTAATATAAGATAAAAAGAAATCTTTGTCAAAACTATTGTGACTAGACTCAACAATGGTCACATATGTCAATATAATTAAAGACATGGATCAAGTATAGATGCGTAGCATGGAAATTTCATGTCATGTGATCTTAACTTGTCTACTTCCAACTAGTTCTACCTTATTCCTTAGTGAGATCAAATTGGATGAATTAAAGTGTAAATGCACCAAGTCATCTATATTGCAATATTAAATCATAAAAATCTATAATACATGTCTCTAACCATAAGTATCCAAACTCCCACTAAACTATCATATCATCAAATGACATAACATCCATATAAGTAGTGTGCTCATGAAAGACCTTGGGTGATAAACATTCAGTTAGCAGATCCACATTCATGAAGTTTATCACAACATGTTTTATAGAAATCTGACCACTTTAAATTCTTTCTTTGACAACCAGGAACTTAATATCAATGTGTTTTGACTTTGACGAGCCTATTGTTTATCAGAATAAAGCACTATTGACTTATTGTCGTAAAATAACTTTAATAGTTTTTCAATGCCATTTATAATTCACAGCCTAGAGAAAAAGTTTCATAGTCATATCCTATGATTTGATGTCTCATAACATGCTATAAACTCAGTTGTTATGGTAGAAGAACCTATAAGTGTCTACTTAGCAATCTTTTAGGAAATAGCTCCTCCAACGAGCAAGTAGATATAACCTGAAGAGTATCTATGATTTTCTTGGCATCTTGTGAAATTGAAGTCAAAATACCTAATGATCTCTAATTGATTTGATCTCTATAGTCTTTTGTTCTCTTAAGATACCGTATAACCCTTTTGTACACTTTCCAATGATCCAAATTACTCACATATCTGCCCAACATTTTAACAATGTATGTAATATCTGGATGTGTACATACCTGAGCATACATTGGACTTCTTATAATCAAAGCATAAGGAATCATTTGCATTTCTTTAGTTCCTAAATCATTCTTAGGGCAATGATTAAGACTAAAGGGTATCACTTAGTTTACTATCTTGTATGTCAAATCTTTTAAGTACCTTTTCAATATAACTCTTTTGTGCTAACCCAAGAATATCTCGAGAATGATCTCGATATATCTGAATCCCTAATACAAAAGAGGCTTCACCAAGATCTTTCATCTCAAATTTCTTTGATATAAATTTCTTGGTTTTATGCAATTAGTCTATAGTGTTGTTGGCAAGTAGTATCTCATCAACATATAAAACCAAAAAAATATACTTAATCCTATAGGACTTGTGATGTATATAGTTATCAACCAAATTCATCTCAAAATTAAAAGAGATGACAACTTAATGAAACTTGTAATACCAACCAAATTCATCTCAAAATCAAAAGAGATGATAACTTAATGAAGCTTGTTATACCATTGAAGAGAAGTTTGCTTAAGTCCATAGATTGATTTCTTTAATTGGAAAACTATTTTCTTTGAATCTTTAGAAACAAAGTTTCCAGGTTGCTCTATATAAATTGTTTAATCAATGTCACCGTTGAGGAACACTGTCTTTACATACATCTAATGTAACTCAAGATCAAAGTTTGTCATAAGTACTATTATAATCCTAAAAGAATGTTTCAAAGAAATTGGTGAGAAAGTTTCTTTATAATTAATTCCTTCTTTTTTGAGTAAATCCCTTCATAACAAGACAAGCCTTATATCTCTCTACATTGCCTTTTAAATACCTTTTGGTCTTAAATATCCATTTGTATCCAATAGGTTTTACAACTTCAAGCAATGGGACAAGATCCCAAACATCATTGTCTGTCACAAACTTTATTTATTCATTTATGACATCAATCCACTTTTGAGAATAGAACGCTAAATGACTTTTAGGAATTTGGTTGGATCATCTTCAACTATGCCAATATCCATATCATGTTCTTAGAGAAAGACAATATAATCATCCAAAATTACACTTCTCCTTTCTCTAATGGATCTTCTTAGTGGCATTTGTTATTGAAGTTGTTAAGTTAATCTTTTATGAATATTCAATTAATTTTGAGTAAGGATATTTTCAACATGGTCTTGATGATCTGGAGTTGCTTTTTGAATAATATTAGGAATGGTTACCTAATCATGGTTAATAACAAATGTAAGAAGAAAAATGAACTCCTCTTCAAAGACAATGTCTCTAACTTATCTCCCCCTTAAAACTCAACATCCTCAAATCATTTGTCATTTCCCATCTCAAAAATAGATTTACTTATGGGATTATAAAATTTGTATCCTTATGATCGTTTAAAGCATCCAATGAAATAGCTATTGACGATTCTTGAGTTCAGTTTCTTTTACTTAGCCTATAAGACCTTGCTTTAGTTTGATAACCCTAAATATGAAAATAATTTATACTAGGCTTTTTTCCTATCCATAATTCGTAAGTGGTTTTAGTCATTGCCTTAGTTGGAACTCTATTGAGAGTGTAAGTTGTGGTCTTTAATACCTCTCCCTAGGGCGAATATGGTAAGATATTATGAATAATTGTACTCCTTATCATGTCTTTTAATGTTCTATTTCATCTCTCAGCATCATTGTTTATGCTATGGCTTCTTGGCACAGTGTACTGTCGGACAATACCACACTCTTCTAGGAATTTGGTAAATATACCTGGACATTGTTCACCTGAACCATCATATCTACCATAATATTCACTATAATGGTTATATCTTACGCTTTTAATTATTTGGTCAATTTGATTCTCGATATCAACTTTGAAAATTTGAACTTATGCAATTTGTGTGACTTCTCATGAATGATATAAAGGTACCCATAATGTGATTAATCATCTATGCACATAATAAAATATTTTTGACCATCCCAGGAAGGTGTAGGAAATGACCCATAGATATCTGTATGGATTAGTTCTAAGATGTGATCATAACAATATATAAACACCAAAAGCAGAAGGCATTGAACTATATACCAATCTAAAGAACACTGGAAGAAGAAGCATGCAATTCATCGGACGATTACGATGCTCGAAAAGGTAAAAGACAAGAATACAAGGACAATAATAGCGAACTAAATGTTAGTTTATACTCTTATTGCCAATCAATTGGCTGCAATTTGATGTATGAAATTATTATTTAATTAATAAAAAGGCTTTCTTTATCTTTGTGTATTAATTTAATTACATTTGATGTTTTAATATTAAAGGTAAAATCCCTAGAATAATTATTGTGTAATTGAAATTATGATGCGATCATAATCGTGAGATTCAATTTACATTTATGTATCGTTATTAAATGTTCTTAGTTGCAGTTTCATCAAAATGGGATAATGTTAAAACGGTAAAACTAGAAAACATTTTGTTTCTTTCTTATTAAGAAAGTAATTGATATCAAAAATTAAAGTATAGAGATACTTAAACTAATGTGAGGGTGATTATTAGAGAATAAGTCACTGAATTGACCCGAACATGAGAATCTTGAATGCAATATTACTTATGTGTTTGTGGATTTCCTCATAATGATGGTTGTATAATTGATTCTTAGACTTGAGATTATTAAGGTATCTCGTGTGGGAATTACTGTTTTTTGATACTATTTATGAATCGTCCTAGGATAATTCAGTCGGTAGTACTTAGATGCAATATGAACCATACGGAGAAAGTTGAGTAAGTCAATAAAGGATTCATCACTTTAAAGTAATTAGAGAGAATGTTGTACTGTTCTTAATTAGTAGTGATTTATGAAATTCTCTTGCTAGAATGAATTGACATTTAAAAAGACAATTTCAAATTTCTTTCAAATGTCAATTATAAATCAATTAATAATTAGCAAGAATGCATATGATTGGAAGAAAAGAGTAGACACTGTATCCATACTCTGTCCAATTGGAACATTGGATAACGAAAGGATTAAACTATACATTATAACTATGCATGGACATGTTAAGTGAACTGCTTTGACATTTCTGATATTTGGGTAGTTATAACATATTGCTAGAGGTCAATCTTGATCTATGATTATAAATTGTTTAATTAGAGAATTAAATGTATTTTATTTGATTTTAATTACGAATTAGAATTATAATTTATAATCATTGCCAATATATTAGGAACCTAATGGGCCACATATCAAAGAAAAATTTGTAAAAGAAAAATTAACTTAATTAAATTGGACTTAATTATAAAGTTTGAGAAACTTTAAGCATCAAATATGAGATATTTGATTTTATTAAAATTAAATTAATTATATTATAATTATAATTATAATTAGATTTTGATTTTAATTTTAATTTTAATAAAAATAAAATTCCTTATGATTTTTCTATTAATAGGAAGAATGTTTAGAAGTTAGTACTTCTGATCTTCCTCTCAAAAGAATCTTGAGAAATTACTCTATGGATACTATCAGAACCTGAATATTTGAACAACCCGTAGTTGACAGATCAGGAAAAAGATTCAAAGGTACAATCTCCTACAATTTGTGTTCAAGTTTTATTCAAATTATTCAATTATTGATATTTATAAAAAAATATATTTATTTTTTGTCATATACTTGATTCAATTACGTTAGATTCTAACAATGAGTTTATCTTACCTTGGGAGAAATCAGAGGAGAGATAAGAGGTAGCTTTGGATATTGCCACGAGAACAAAGTTGCGGCGCGGGTGGCCTATATACAGTGGCTAATGTATGAAGGTTGGCTGAATGATGGCTTAAAGTTATCCAATTGGCACGCTGTTCTTTAGCGTGTCCAAAACAATTTAGATGTGCCAAGTGAAGGCTACTTACTTTACCTTAGGACCCAAATCTGCTTGAACTTGACAAGTGCATTTAGGACCCAAATCTGCTTGAACTGGACAAGTGCATTTTGCTAAAAGAAATAAGTATAAGTAATCAAACCAATTATAGTTTGACATCTTATTTTACGTAACAAACATTAAGATAAAAATAGTAGACTTTAATTTTAAGCTGAAAATTTTTGGTACTACTTCATATTTTATTATTGGAGAAATTTCATGTTTCCATAATATGAGAAGGTAAAAGCTCCTCTCAGCCAGCCCTTTGGTCTACAGTTCTTTACTATTCCAAGCTGTTCACGATTTCTTTGTTCATGTATCTTTCATGTCCAAATGTGCTTTTCCCTTCTAGTTCCATGCTTGTGTAATATATGAAAATTAAGGTCGGATGGATATGGGATTATGATGCAGGACAATATTATGTTAGTTGGAGAAATACTGTCAAACCAACGTCAAATTAATTTACTTTCGCTCTCTACCAGATTAAGCTGTACTTGAGCAACGGCAATAGCCTTTCGCCGTCTATGGTGATTACCTAAGTGATCTCCAGTTGTTCAAGTCACTGTTTAGGACCTGGTTTCGGCAACAGTTGTGACAATAGTGTGAGATAAAAATTTGCATCCTCTTCTTTCTCTTCTTCCTCATTTTTATGAATTTTGGTGTATTTTCGTTTAAGGGAGACCTTAGAAAAGAGACAAGTAAATACACAGTTCGAACATTGGGCTATTCCCCAATGCAGGAAATTGGCAAGTCTATCTTATTTGATGTTTCGTTGGTTAATGTTTACATTATTTTTGAGTTTGTCTTTCTCCGTAACTTCCTTTGACTTAATTTTTGAAACATATTCCTCGTCATCACTAACGCATGGCATCTAACAATATTCACACTGAGTCGTTAAGAGAATTTTATAGATAATACAAAGAGTTTAGAGCCTACGCTTATTTATAATATAACTTAAAATATTTAATTAAAATAGAGTTAATAGTAAAACATCTTTAAATTTTACTCAATTTTGTAATACATATATAAATTTTAAAAAATGACGCTAAAATACTTTTAATTTTTTAATTATTTTACAAAAATAATCCAACATTAAGTTCTTTATTAATGTCAACAATTTGACGTGCCATATTATATTAATATTTTTACTATATAACTGTCGTATAGGACAATGATGCCACATATGAATTTGTTATTTAATGAAATAAAATTATGTTAAATTACTAAAAACAAGTTAGAGGGTGGATTTTAAGAGTATTTAGGTTTTTAGTAATTTAACATATTTTATTTATTAAATAACAAATTTCGTACATGGCTATACTAGCCTACATGACATCCAGGTGATAAACATATTAATATGATGTGGCACGTTATGTAATCAATGTTAACGAAGAATTTAACATTGGGCAATTTTTGTAAAAATTAAACGTTAAAGCATTTTAGTGTCACTTTTTAAAGTACTTGCTACTATTGGAAAATTAAGTAAAGTTTGAGATTTTTTATAATTAACTTATTAAAATATAATTTTAATTTTAATTAGAATTGTAATTCTAATTAGTATTTAACTAGAATTGACCAAATAAGATTCATTATCTTATATTAGTCCTTATTTATTATATATCTCATTTTTGACCTTTACAATTTCTAATTTTATAATCAAGTCGAACTTGAATAAATTACATCTTTCTCTCTTCAATTGTTGTGTCCTTAAATAAGTTAACAATAGATATAAATTTTAACCCTAAAACCATAGTTAAGGTTAGATAAATAAAAGTCTTATGAATATAAATTATTAAATTAGAGAATTAAAGATAAATTATAGACGTCAATCTTGATATATGAATATAAATTATTAAATTAGAGAATTAAAGATATTAAGACCACTTAAATATTAGGAATATCAAAGTAAATATGACCCACCTTTTATGCATGATTTTTTCTTATAATCCAATTATTTCATCGTACAATATTTTGATTAGACATAAAGTTTGAAATTAATACTTACTTTATTTTAGTCCAATTATATTAGCTCTCCACTATTAATAATTGATTTTACTAATAACGTTTAAAAGCTATTTTTTAAATGTCATTTTACCTTGTCCAATAATTTCTCAAAACTTTACTAATCGAAAATAGCAAAACATTATCCATAATCACTTTAGGGTGATGAATCCTATATTGATCACTTAATTATCTCCACATAATCCATGTTATATCTAATGGCTTCCAATTGAACTACCTTTGATTAGGATATGTTATAAGTTGTATTAAAATATGATAATCCATATATAAGTTATTTTAAAATTCTCAAATCAAAGAACGACTTATACAGTCATCATGATGAGAATTCCATAGGTATATAAAAAATATTATAAATAGGACAAGTTTAGTGAACTTGTTCTTTGACAAGAACTCACATGTTTTTTTAAGTATCTTCATACTTTAGTATATAAGATTGTCTACTTCCTTTGTAAGGAAAAAACATCATGCATGCTAGTCTTTATACTCTCCTAATGTCCAAGCTTAATAGAACAATGAACAGGAAAATTTTAAGATAATATATAAGATATATGAATATGATCTCATCATAATTTTATTTGCAATATGCATTTATCCCATAAACTTTATCTTATACATTAATTAATTAAACAAATATGCATAAGATAAAGAATACCTTCAAATATGTCACAAAAAGTACAACCAACCAATTGGATATCAAAATGTAAACCAATAATCTCATACTTTTATTAAACTAATCACTTAAGTATCTTATACCATATTTCCATATGATAATCATGAAGTAAATCACACGTTAGTAAAGACTTTAAGTTCAAGAAACTAGATACACAAGAAGGGGGGTTGAATGATGTATC
>JANZXP010000004.1:13706520-13718970 GCA_027576715.1 Erythroxylum flavicans | reverse complement strand
AAATATTGTGGTTTACAATTAATGCTTTATTATTCAAATTGAGTTGATGCCATGTGGAGTGACTGTAGTGATCGCACATAGCGCTCCCTTATCATAGGATATGTACCGGAATGACCTACAGGCGTCCCGGTGCGTACCCTACGATAAGGGGGTGTTACATATTCGGGTTGAAATGGAGCATTGAACAAGTCGACTATTTAGCTACAAGTCGACTATTAACAATCAGACCTATCAGTTGGATAAATGGATTAGTCTACTATTCAAAGTGCGGAGCTGAGCTTAGAAAGGGGAGTTTTGAATGCAAGTATAGTTGATGAATGTATGTTATCTGAATGCAATCACCGGGCTCCGAAAACGGGGTCCGATGTCATATGGTATCAGAGAGAGCATGAAAGTTAGACTCTGAAAATGAGGTCTAACACCTATCATCATATTATTCATCTCAATTCTATACATAAATAAAAACAAAACGAATAGGAAATAATGACTTAGAATAGATGATGGAAGACAGTGACGTCGGGAAACCTCCTGATCCGAGAAGGGCATCGAGTAAGCTTCATCTTCCTCTTCTTCGTCATCCTTCTTATTCTTTCTCTCTCTCGGTATTCTCTCTTTAGGGTTTCAAGTGTGGCTGATGAAAAAATCTCTTTTGTGCTCCTCTTAATGTTCTTTAAATAGCCTTTTATGTTTTGGGTAACCTTGGGGTCTTTCTAGGGTCCAAAAGATCCAAAAAGTCCCTCGAAATGTGTAGTTCGTAAGTGATTGCGCATCTGCCTGACACAGGCCATACCCATGGCCCACATCTGAGCCTTATGTCACGATCATTGAATTAACGACTAAACAAATATCAAACTATGCCCTAAAGCATGATGCGATTTACACTTATCATCGTTCCCACACTTAAACTTTTGCTTGTCCTCAAGCAAACAAAACAACAAACAAAACAAAAACACAAAGCACATAATGCAATAATGAGGCAATGGCTTCAATTTCACGAAACAAATTTAACTTTAAACAAAATCATTCAAGTTGTTCCAAATTATTAATATGCAAAATCTACATCTAGGAACTCAGGACTAAATATACATATTAATCAAAACTTAAGTTTATTAACCCCTTTCAATTGTACACATACATTAATAATTATTTGGTTAATCAAACTTTATAACTAAACTTAAGTACGTTTTCATGAAAAGTTAAACTACTTACAAGTTCGGTGGGTTTTTATTAGAAAACATTATTTTTGTTACTTTTTGTGGACATAGACCTAGTCTTTTTGCATGGAGGCAAACTTTCGTGATGAATGTCGATCCGGTTACTTGACTAGGTCATGCTTTTAGTAAGTTTCTTTGTTAGAATGTCATTATAGTCTTTTGACACGAAGGCACTCATTTGTGATGCGTGTCGATCCAGTTACTCAGCTACATCTCGTTCTCAACTGGCTACTAGCTCTATTCATAACCCGAAAGTCAGCGACATAGTTAATTATTTAATATTTACAAACACTTTTTTTAATGCCTACCTTGTTGCTTTAAGTACTCGTTTTCATGCAAAAGACTAGCAAAGCTATTTAATCGAAAGACCTAAAATTGTGAATGAATGTGACAACTTATAAGGTTATAACCTTACACTGAATCCTAATTAACTTGCCTGTTTTAGCCAAAGAACCCAGATCACTAATTTCACGAGCTAATAACTCTTCACAACCTAATACATTATGTTCAAAATTAAAACAATTTCGCTCCATCTAAGTTATCGATATGTTCACACAATTCACAATATGCAACCTAAACACACTAACAAAACAATATGCAAAATTCAACCCTCCCCATACTTGAACAACACATTATTATCAGTGTGAGAAGGAGACAAACAAACACACATGGAAGGAAATAACATAAAATAAAATAAAACAAAAATAAAGACTAAATTTAAAAGAAAGGGGTTAAAAACAAAACCTTATAGTGATAGAGGTGATGAAGGTGAGGGAGGCGATAGCTGCGTACCTTGAGCCTCGAAATACCTATGAATACGTCTGATGCCTTGGCTTTGGTGTCTTGAATTATTGCTATCAGTATTTCTCTCGGGTTATGCTATCAGTATTTCTTGATAATTCATAGGTATTTCAAGTGAATTCAAGCGCTCAGCTTTGCTATCAGTATTTCTTCCAAACTATCTCTCGGAGTTTTGGTTTGATCAGATATTGCTATCAGTATTTCTTCCATCCTGATTCTTCTTCTTCATCCTCCTCCTCAGACTCCTCGCTAGTTGAATCCCCTTTTTATTGTTTGCTGAGCGCTTGAATTCACTTGAATAGTCCTGATCTTGATGTGTGTTTTGGCACTAATATCTCGAAGTTTCATATTATGAGGCTTCAAGATTTTAGGTTGCCACAGATGATGATGTTTCATAAATTCAAGACAGTAGACTATGAATCAGTTAGACGTATCTCCATAATAATCAACTATGTCCAAAACCAAGTAACCCATTCTTAAGTTATTGGTCCTCTTACATCGAGTAGCAATAATTTCGCTGAAGATGTGGGTGGTTGTGCAAATTGGGATGATGTGTTCCATGCATCACAACAGGAAAAGTTCCTTCATCGAACACTTGTTAGGTTCTGTCTTGTCAAAAATAGTTTGAAACATCAATTTGTTCAACAACAAATGTTTGTGGCTTCTGATGATGTTGTTATGTGCATTCTTAGCATTGAAGCACTCTAAACTAGTTAATTCAGTCCAGTAGAGGGTGACAAAGAAATTGTGCTGATCCACTACAGACAATTTGGGGAACCCACAAATTTCATACAAAATATCATAATTAATCTCACAAGGTTGCTCCTGCAACCTAAACCATAATTGCTTAGGTTTATTAGATTCAAATTGAAGGGAGGTAAAGAATTCTAGGGTTAGTTCTTTGTAAATTGGATATTGAAAATGAATAAACTGTCCCCATTGAATTCTCTCTGCTAGATTCTTGACCTTGTCTCTCAATTCTAATCTATCTAAAATCTTAAAATGGAAGTAGTTGGGAACCATAATTTGCTTATTGTGAAAGGAATGAAAGCGATTGCCTTCCTTATCGGAGAAGATCGGGAAAGGTGCTCTGTAATCCACTGCCATATCTCTTTTTCCGTGGCCTGATACTTGGGCTTTCCCCTTGGATTAGGTGTGTTAATAGTTTGCTTGATCTGTGGCCCCATTAGGAGTGAGAGTGTGCAAGAGTTGCAAGAGTAAGGGAGTTGAGTGTAGGTAGAGGGAAGTAAGAGTTTTTGAATGTTTTATGTGTAGAAAGAGAGAGTCCAAATGAAAGTGACGGAAGAAATGAGGTTAGAATTGAATATATAGGTGAAAGGAGGGCATTTTTGTAAGAAAAAAGACTGAAAAACACGTGCCTGTAATGCCTTGCTACAGGCCACGACCGTGACCCTCAATGATTTCCCCAATTTTTGGTTTTTTCGTCTTTCGTCCTAATACACACCCCTTGAGATCCTTTCCTAACTTCTTTTTAGCACTGTCACCTCATTATACTTTCCTTCCCGATCATCTTTATCAAAATTAATGCCCTACTCTTCCATGATATTTATTTAGAACCATAACAACCTAACTACGGAATTCAAACTATCTAAAATCAAGGAAATAAACAATAATTTAAAAACCATAGGTTGCCTCCCATGTAGCACTTCTTTTAACGTCATTAACTTGATTCTCTTCTTTTCTCAAGGGGGTTTAATAAAATTTTTCGGTGGTGACTCGGTTGTCAATCTCATAAAATGTACGCACACAACCTGGTTGCTTATGCCGCCACTTTCCTTTCCCGATTCTTTCTTCTCCTTCTTTTACGAGATTTACTCTTTTCTAGGGAACACTTTTAATCATCATTCTTCTCTTTTTCTCCACCATCAATTCATGCTATGGATTGGAGAGGACTTTTGTCATTCTTGATTATGGTGGAAGGCACATGTTCCTCTCCTACCCTTAGAATCAACTCACCCTCATCTACATCAATAATTGATCAGGCAGTGGCCAAAAATGGCCGCTGAGGATAATTGGGGTTTTTGCTTCTTTTTTTATGTCCAATATGAAAAAGACTATGAGAAAGGTAAACTTTTCCACTAGAATATGCACATCTTGTATGATATCCTTTAGACGATGAACTGACTTATCTGCCATTTTACTAGTATCTTGGTAGGGACAATCTCTCCAACTCTCAGCTTCTAGTATAAGGAATATGACATCATGTTTATGCTAGCTTCCAAATCGGCAAAAGCTTTCTCTATTTTGACACCCTTAATAATGCAGGGGATATAAAAATCCCCTGGATCCTCCTTCTTTGGTGGTCATCAATTTCTTTTCTTCCTCTAACTCTTTTTCCACCTTTCCCCTTATTGATTCCATCAGTGTAAGCCGTGCTTTTAGTTGCTCGATCATATTGTTAGAGAAGTGCTTTAAAGGCAATCACCTTTAGCAGTTATTGTATAAATCTTTTTGATTAAAAAAAGGCTTTTTTGTTAATTTGATGTTCATGTTCTTTATAGATAGATAGTAATCTTAAATCGAATTAATGAAGTCCTTGATACAGTACATGATGTGAAGGAAATCATGATGAGATCATGATAATTAGATTCCTATCATGTGTAATTATGTTAGTGTCTAAATTATCCCTAATCATAGGATTAATGAGATGGGAAATTATTAATCCATACAGACTAGCACACATTATACTCTTTGATTAGATAAAGTAGTGGATCTCATAAGCAGTAAGTGTAAGGCCCTAAAGTACACCCTAGTTGAAATAATACATGTTTATGAAAGTACATATATGATAGGAGTTAGAATTGTGCTATGATTAGAATATGAAAGACATATGACTTGAATTTTTGGTCAAGTGGATCATATTTAGTGGTTTGGAATAGATTGACACCATTTGAGAATTTAGGTATTTAAAAGTACAATTTGGACTAGGAAAATTGTCAAGTGGCAAGTTAAGTTGGTATATGAAAATTAGAATGACTAAGCCCATGAATTAGTGACATTTGGCATAGTTTATGCATTAATATTTGGCAGCATAATAAGAGGACATATGGCCTATTTGAAGTGTTTCAAATGATAGCTTAAATGGTGGGCAAATGGGCTTACGCCTTGGTGTTAGGTGGCATGTTAAGCTAGTGACACCTAGTTGGTGATGAAGCAAGTTTCTACTAGAGTAAATCCAGCTTTGTCTATTATTCACCTTGCTTCCTTCTCTCCAAAAAACTCCCATTTTCTCTCTAACTTCTAAAATTTTTGCTGGACTTTGGATTGTCATCACTTGAATTTTGGTAAGCTACTGAATCTAGAAAAAGGTTTTACTAATTTTCTGTACTATTGTTATCTTAATGCTGAAATTTGCATATTAAACCTATATATGTGTTGATTGCTTGGAAGGATTGGTTTGTCTTGATCTTTGGAGTTGTTTTTTTTGAAGTTTAAAGAGGTAAGTGATATTTGTTTAATTGTTGATACATTTAATCATTTACAATTAGTGATTAATGATACAAAAATGCTTAAGATACTCACTTTAATTCATATATAGTTTTAGGTATAATTTGGAAGCATAGAAATTAAAGTGAGTCGAAAGCACTACATTTGGGCTATTTTCTAAATATTAATTTTCACTTGTCTTCATGGAGCAAGAAGAAGAAAATTAAAAGACAAGAAGAAAATTAAAAGAAGAAAAAAATGCAAAGAACAGTGAATGAAGATGGACAACAGGAAAACGAGAAGCAAAATGACAGTGTAAGGAGAAGAAAATGCAGTGTAGGAGGTTAGAGTACACAAACAACGTCTATGTTTCACACAGACAAGAGCTGCATTTCATGGGCAACAGCTAGAGGTTTTTAAGTTGAGAGAATAGTTATGGTGGCCATCTAACTTTAATTATCCCATCACGCTACAATGAAATAGAAGAGAGGGATGGTAGAAATAGAAGAGAGGAGTGGCGTGGAGGTGAAGTAAATCACACGTTAGTAAAGACTTTAAGTTCAAGAAACTAGATACACAAGAAGGGGGGGAGAGGGGTTGAATGGTGTATCCTTCTTTTTTGCTATAAAGTCTCTAAAAGAAAACTTTTCTTTCTTATTAGAAGAATATCACAACTTATTACGTAGATAAATCGCAAATTATTTCTCTAATAGTTTTAATCAACAAAGTAAACTAAAGTTAAAGAGTAGAGAATAGACGATGCGATTTTTATAATGGTTCACCCCAAACTATAGGCTACATCTAGTGCTCAGAGTTCGTCTGAGTGTTCCACTATTCTTCAAACGTTTACAAGTATTCTTTTCTTCTAGAGCCTCTTCAGGTCTCTTACAAAGTATTCTTTCATTATCTTAGCCTCTTCAGGCTATCAGCCTTTTCTTTCTCTCACTAGAAAAAGATTATGAGCTTTTGTTACAGTAATGTGAGCTCTATTCTAAGTAAGCACAGTAAGACTTTTCTGTCAGATTATCTAGTCTTTCTAACTTGTCTCATTTTTCTGTCTTTTTTCATCATCTTTCATCTTCGACTGCGACTAATATTTATATTCTTCGTCTTTAACTGCTTCTTTGTTCTTGATAATGGCTTCTTGATTCTTGATAACTACTTCTAAATAACCGCTTCTTTTAGTTGAGTTATGTAACTAACTCTGACTAAATAACTGTCTGACATGCTAGTGTATCTTCGTGGTATCGTCTATGTCTTCTTTTCTTCTATTTTGCCTTCGCATTTACGTCTGTATCTACGTCTGCGTCTGCATCTGCGTCTGCGTCTATGTCTACTTAGTCTTTGCGTCTGCGTCTGTGTCTATGTCTGCATTGTCTTTGCGTTTGCGTCTGCTTAGTCTTTGCGTCTGTGCACTTAACACACTTGTCAAAGACATTCTTTTGTTTCTAACATTATTATCGTTTGATTGTCATCAAAATTAGTCATCGTAAAGTCTTCTTGACTTAACAAATCATGCTACTATTTAGATAGTGATTTAGTGAGAGAATTCTATATGATTCTTTATATTGATTACTTGCTTAAATCTTAAAATTTTAATCTTGGTTATTATCATATTTAAGAGAAACTAATGTAAGGAATTATACTAAGTTCATTAAAGAACTTCTTGATATAAATAACCATTTCTAGAAAATAAAAAATGTAATATGACTTGATTAGTAACTAATACTACATTAGAACCTTTCTAACCCAAAATAATATTTTTCTAATTAAAATGTACCTTAATCAAGACTTACTTTTATCAAAATAAAGTTAATATCTATGTGAACTTCAACAAAAATATCAACTTATACATAGAAAATATTTATTATTTTATGTATAAGTTGATATTTGTGTTGAAGTAAGTCCTGATTAAGTGGTTTGAGCTCCATTTTTAGAGATGTAAACTCATACATTATGTAATTTTCACCTTTTGAATGAATTTTACTCACATTCTAAAAAAAATATTTTTAATACTTCATAAGTGTCAGATATCTTATACATTAAACACGATTAGAACATAATCTATAAACTTGGACTATAATAGATAAATAACTTCTGTATCTATCTTTATGGAACTAATTCTCATAATTAAGTTGTTACTTTTTCATATACAATAAGATTTGCTTTTAGAATATCATATCTTTAACAATTGAAAATGTGAACTATTGTTCTCTATAAGTAGTATGTCATTACACACTCCCATTACGAAGGAAAATTATACTCTTACTATCCTTCTTATAGATATGACAAATACATATTCATCTCCAAGATAAACTTTTTATCATGAAAGTAAATCTTTCAATATCTTGTAGCCTTTCAACCATACAACAAGTATATCAAAAAAGGCACTAGTTCCAATTAGATCTTCTATTATAAGATTTAAACCTTTTTAAATTTTACTCTCACTACTTATCTAGAGAATCATTCTCCTATAAGTATTCATTAAAACAAACATTTTGTTTAATATGGTTTGTAATATAATATTCAATGTATTTAGATATATCTAATAGGTGTAAATTATAGTATGTTTATAAGTTTTAGAGTATGCTTTTAGTGTTTTATTAAAGGATAATCATGTGTTTAGGAGTTATAGTTATGTTCTTGTTAGTTTTTTATATGTTTTTTTAATTGATTATTGTTTAAGGTAAGAATCAAATCTTGATAATATGTTTCAAGAGTTTTTTGATGTGTTTAGTGATGAGTGGAAATAGGAAAAATTAAAGAAAAAATAAAAAAGCTTAAGAAATATACTTGGCACAATTGTGCATAAGGAGGCAATAGAATGGAAGTCTCTGGCACGATCGTTCAAAAGAGTAATAGCAGTGTCATGCATGATGCAAGATGTTTTCTAGGATGTGAGTTTTTCTAATACTTTTCACGTTTCTGAGTGTTTTTGGAATATAAATAAATGGAAAAACTGTAGACGAATCCCCTAAAGATATAAAAAAATATCACTTGATGACTAAAAAAACATAGTTTGAGGAGATCAAAAGAGCAAAAATCTCAAGAATAAGACTGCAGATTTTCCAGTATTAATGATGATTAAGTTTGGATATATAGTTACATCTATGGATTTCTAAATTCCTTTTTAGGAATTGCTCTTAACTTATTTGTTGAACTTTACATTCTTAATGAGATATGCTTGTGATGTTTATTACTTTATATTCAATTTGAATTGAGAGATTGGATTGGATCACTTATGTTGTGATGCAAAGTAAGAGCTAGTGCCTCAATATAAACATCAAACTAACAAGAAATTAAAAAGAGATCTTAATTTTTTATTTATTTTATAAGATTGTTTCAAATCTAGTTTCATAATTAGAAAGAGTTTTGACAGATTAAGATACCACAATTCAATTTCTATCTATTTTAATTGTGATTATTTGATTAGATCTCGAGAGAGGGAAATCATAATTATTAGATCTCTAAGTTCAAGTATGATTAAATCAAGAAGGTAAAGTGAAAAAATAAGAATAGAAGTAATTCCTAATTTTCACATTAATCAATCAATCAAATTTACCGCTACAGTTTCCATTGTTTAGTTATTAATTTCTTTGTTTTTAGTTTAATTCCTAGTTATTCATATTATTATTTTCCTTAAAAAAAGTTTAAAAGAATATTTAGGTGACTACTATAAACCTCATAGGATGACACTTTTTAGACTATAATTTATGATCTATATAGTTGGAGTAAAGAAAGTTTTTCAATTAAAACATCAACAAAAATTTGGCATTATTATTAGAGATTTGTTTTTTAGCACTTAATACAGTTCAAGTTACCTTACTTTAAGGACTTTAACACTTTTCTTGTGTGATTGTCGGTGCACAAACATAAGATCTACAAGGAGTTCAAGCAAATTAAAAGATATGTAAGTTTTTGACATCACCAAGCAAAAGAGGGAGGTTAAAAAAGCAAGATGCCAAAAAGCAATAGATATAGCAATGGCAAAGGAAAGGAAACAAAGAGAACATCAAAAAACCCTTATGGACTTCATGAGGCCATGGTTCAACATTAAACAATAAGGAATAAAGAGACCACCAGTGTAGACCAACATTTTTGAAATCAAACTAGCACTGTTGTATATATTGCAAACCAATGTCTAACTTTACAGATTGGCCAATAGGAATCTTAATGCTCATTTGGCTAACTTTTTGGAGATTTGTGACATTCCTCTACAATGGATTGTCAGAAGATGTAGATAAGATGAGGCTATTTCCTTTTACTCTTAAAGATTGAGCTAAGTCATGGTTAAACTCTCTCAACCTATAGGACATCACAATATAGGAGTAGGTGGTGCAAGCCTTTTTGGATAATTACTTCCCTTCAACAAAGACTACTAGGCTCATAAAGGAAATCATTAATTTTTAGCAAAGTGAAAGGGAGTCATTATGTAAAGCATGGGAGAGATTCAAAGAGTTACAAAGTAGTTTCCCACATTATAACTTACCAAGAGAGTTTCTTTTACTAATGCTCTTTAATGGTATGGATCCACCTACATGAGGCACCATAAGTGCAATAGTTGGTGGCTCTTTAATAAGGAAACCAATTGAGGCAACATGTGAATTATTAAAAGAGATGTCAAATAATAACTGTTTATAAACATTTGAAAGAAGTAAATAGGAGATAACCTTTAGAGATTAGAAGGGAGTGCTTGTTGTGGATTCAATGAAAACATTACAGGCTGAAGTAGCAAACTTGGAAAAACAATTGAACAACTTAAAAGTCTCTTCTTCTAGCCCACTTAAGGCAATTCAGCATAAATGTGAATTATGTGGGCAAGAAAGTATTGTCTCAGCTGATTGCTTCCTGGGGAAAACAATAGCATAGAGTAGTTTAACGTTATGGGAGCACAATATGGTCGAGTGGTGATTGACCTAAGATAAGTATGTCAATTATGAATTACCACAAGTGTATGACATAATTGTAGCTAGTACTAGCAAATATGAGTTGATCCCATGAGGAGAGTGATTAATATTAGTTACTGTTATTCTATTATCTAGTCTATAAAATTTGTTGTGATTTTTAATTTAAAAGTAAAAAAACTAAAGCAAGTAAAATAATAATTTTTAATTTATTATGCAATTTTTTTGATTTATTGGACCATGGAGATTCCTATGGTATGCTAATAGCTAACCTTGAGTCTATTACTAAGGTTAAGGTTTATAGGATTGCTTTACCAATTTTTGAATCCCTATATTAAGTTTGACCCTAATCTGGAAGATTTATGTCATGTTATCTCTAGGGTTGCAATCAACTCCTTTTAATTATGATATATCTATTTATAAATACGATTTCTCAATCTTTATATATGAAATTAGGTTACTATCTAATATTAGGATATATTAGAACATAAATAAAAACACGTAATTAGATCACAACATACCAATCAAACCAATTGAATTAACAAAAGAATCAAATCATATTAAAGCATCAACATAGGGTTCATCTAACCTAAATACTAACAAAACATTTAGTTACATATGTTAAAACACATAATCAAACATAAATAGAAACAAAAATGAATTGAAAACATTAGGTTTATCATTCTAAATCTCCATGGCTGTCTTTTATTAAGTAATTTTACATTGTAGAGGATTGGTCTTATATTGTGATAGACCTTTCATTGAATTCATCGTGTTTTCCAACTTCTATGGATCAAAATAGCCCCTTGAGTTGCCCTTGAGAGTTTCAGAACACCTTTGTTCGTCTCCTCCCTAGTTTGCCTTTGAAAACATCTTTTATATTAAATTCTAGGGTTTTGGTCAATGCACGGTCTTATGCACAGCAATGCATTAGGCCGTGCATAACCAAAATCAATGAAAATCACAAATTTGCATAACTTGAAAGAAGTGCACGGGTTAATGCATGGTCATGCATCTTTTTTGTGCTTCGAATCTTCACTTTATGTTGTGTTTTTCTCCGAATTTTTCTCCTTTAAGTCCATGAAGCCAATTATACTCTGTAAACACACTTAGAGTAAATTAAGACCAAATATATAATAAAAGCACAATATATCAAGATAAAATACATTAAATATGAGGTATAAATATGATCAATTATGCATCTATCAAACATCCTCACATTTAAGCTTTGACTTGTCCTCAAGCAAACCATAATCCAAATTATAAATCTAAAAACATCAATCCCTTATCAATCTCAACCTATATATTCATACTATAAATTGTCATATCCTATAAAATCAAATTAACATACAATTGGAATCAAATAATCCTAAAATTAACATTTTAAGTCAATATTAATAATAACCACATCAATAATTGCATTGAAATCAAAAGCATTAATCATTACACCCTTACTAAGATTTCATTCAATGCATTCAAGTGTTTAAGGTGGAAAGTATAAAAAACTCTCAATCAATACATAATAGAACTTTTACCATAGGCTTGTAATAATATCACATCGCCACCACTTATATATAAACTAAAAATAAAAACCAAAAGGTATTTATAAGGTTGTAATGGGGCTTAGGTATGGTATGCTTGGGATAATAAAAATGGTTGAATTGAAGGAAATTTACTAAATAAGAAATTATAAGACTTGTTTACTTATACAGTTCCTTTCATCACAACTCTATTGGTAGCATAAACTTATTCATTTTTTAATTATATGTTGATTTTTTTATCAATCATTAAGTATTTAGTACCACAATCAAAAAAATATTGGACCTTTTAATAATTTCAAGTCTTAGCAAGAAGATAATGTAAATAACCATTAATTGTTAAAACAATAAAAAGATCTTCAAAGAAAAATAGGATAAAAGTGAAGTAAATCATACGTTAATATAGAAATTACTTATAATAGACAAAACACACAAGAAGGGGGGTTGAATTGTGTATTCTTTTCGTGACTACAAAATCTTTAATATTTCTTGATAAGAACTTCTCTAACTTGTTAAAAGAATATCACAAAATTGTTATATAGTTAA
>JANZXP010000004.1:13695220-13706420 GCA_027576715.1 Erythroxylum flavicans | reverse complement strand
CCAAAATCACCAAAGCAAAACATGAACCTATCCACACTTCTCATGTACTGCTCGAAATTTTCTAAGAAAAGTTTCAGAGTCCAACATATGCCCTGGAAGTATTATAGCATGTCCAAGGTGTATTAAGAAGTGAACATAATGAATTAAGTACATTTAAGTATATTGGGAGATATAATGGTACTTAATGTAAAAGGTATGGGTAAATGGATAATTTGTTCGCTTCAGCATAGATATACATATTTATATGTGAAATACAGCATAGATATACATATTTCGATGTAAAATATGTATGGAAATTTTTGATATGTTTGCTTGGATTTATGAATGTGATGTGAGGGGAATTGATAAAATAAGTATTCCATAATAAAATGGGGTGTTTTGGATTAAATTGGATGTATTTTTGTGTTCCTCTTACATGATAAGACCGAAATTAGTTGATTTAGGATGTGTACCTTACTGAATAAATAGGTTCCACTGAATAGACTTCTATAATTTGGCCATATCTTAGCTTGTAGACCTTTAAATTAAATAATTCCAACTGGAGATTAAACTAGACACATAGGTATAAAACTTCTACAAAGGAACCAAAATCTGATTTTGCCTTTAAGAGTTTTGAATTCTGGTTTGAAGTGAGTTCTGGATGTTGTCCATGTTTTCGAACAACCTATAGTTTTTGGGGAATAACTTCAAATATAATTAACCAAATTATATGAAATTTATGCCATTATAAAATTAATAAATAGTGGAATGAAATTAATTAATAAGATCACATATAATTAACCAAATTGTATGAAATTTATGCCATTAGAAAATTAATAAATAGTGGAATGAAATTAATTGATAAGATCATAGGTCGATGAGGTAATTAAAGGAAGAAGAAGGACTAATGTGCAATTTTCCTAAAGTCAACTTATGGGCCAATTGGATTAAAGCATGTGCGACCAATAAGATTAAATAATATGTGTCCAATAGAATTTTAACACATGGTCCAATAGAATTTTATCACATGGTCTAATATAATTTTAACACATGGTCTAATGGAATTATAACAGATGGTCCAATGGGATTGTAACACATGGTCTAATAAGATTGTGACATATGATCCAATGGGATTAAAACATGTGTCTAAGACTAGAAAATTCATGAAAAGGCATATGGAGAGGGGAGATGAACGACACTTTGATGGCTTAACTTCATATTTTTCTCCTCTTCATTTCACCCTCTTCATTCCATTATTTTTCATTTGGTGATTCAAGCAAAGCCAAAGAAGAAGGGAAGGAAAAGCATTAGAAGAACTACTTTGCCAATTTTTAGGTTTGGGACTTCACTTAGTTAGTTTCTATATCTTTGTATATTTTAATGTGTATAAAGATTCATTTGGATGTGGAATGGTTGCTAGGATGAAGCCTTGGTGCTATCTTTCATAGAATTGGATGAATATGACAAGAGAGTACAGTGTAGTGGAATTCTGTCTAGGGTTTATTGAACCAATAACATTTTTTGGGTCATAACCCAACCTACATACCTACAAATTGATTGATTTTAGTTGTATATGAAACCTAAGACATAGAAATAAATATCTCTAGAAGATACTATAACTTAATTCTGGCTTTATGACATTGGAAATTGGGATTGAAAATGGTAACCTGATGTTGCCCCTGGTTTGGAGCAGCTTGTGATATTTGGTCTATATCTCATGATTTAGAAGTCAAAATGATCTGATTCTTAGTGATATAGAAACTAGAGACATAGAGGAACAAATCTCAAGAAACATTAAACCCTAATTCAAACGTTTTCTATATAAATATTAAGGAAAAACTGGAGTTCATCATGTGAATTGCCTCTAGACTGATTGGTTGCTTATTTTTAGATCACCATCGGCTTGGCCCAAATTGCATTATTTTGAGTTTGTTTTCATTTTTCATTTTTACTAAATCTTATTCAAACCTTTTTTTAATATGTATGAAGCTTTTCAAACACCTAGGAATAAATGAAATAGGGCTTACCATATGTGAATTGGGTGATTGAACATTGGAATTTAAGATTGAGCATAATGCATTCCAAAGAAAACTTACATGTACACAAATGATTTGTTTGAGTATCTATTGCTCATATGTGTGATTTTGACACCTTTCTAATGGTGGTAAGTTACAAATTGCCTGTATGAACACAGATACAGATTTTGTAACTTCAAGTGAATATCATATGATGAATTGTAAAATTGGCAAATGGTTAAAGTAAAGGTTACAGTACCTGCTTTATTGTCTTGGTGGAGGATGGATAGGTATGTCTATAGGATTACAGTACAGCTGCTATAGTTTGACACCACTGGTTTCCACAGTTCGATACCTTCGAGTATCCATAGTTTGATATCTTCGAATATCCATAACACCCGTTATCCACACCTATAGAAAATGTGGAGGCTTAACATATAAAGGAAACTTAATAGTCATAATAAGAAATACAGCATAACAATATAAATAATTGGTATTGATGAGCATGTGTATTGATTGTAATGATGAGTTGTAATGATGTGCAATTATATTGATAATTTGTATCAATGAGCATTGAATATCAATATTTGGCTTATAAATGTGTATTTTTGGTATATGGATAATATGTTAAAGCATCTTTGCATTATGTACTTTGCTTAAGCATGCCATCATTGTTTATATGATCATTGAATATCAATTTTTGGTTCATGAATATAAATTTATGGTATATGAGTTGTGATATTTCTGAATGTGTATGCTTGGCAGATGGCTGATGTAAGTGGTCATCCAAACTAAGTATTTTTCCCATAAGCTTTCAAGCTTAACACGGGTGTTAATCCGTATAGATCCAGATCACAGAAGTTAGGTACAGGGAACATCTGCAGAGACTAAGGCCAATGGCAAGGAGTGAAAGTACTTTTGGAATTTGTTTTCAGTTACAAATGATTGTTCATGTAATGAAGAAAGGAAATTATATGTTTTCTTTTTGGATTATCATGTTAATGCAAAGATATAATACTACTTTTCAATGATAATGTTAAATGATATGAAATTTTGTAATGTGTATACGTATAGCATTGAATATAATTATATACCTTGAATGCATGTACAAGAATTTGGTTGCTATCTGTGTGGATGGTTGTAGATCCTGTATAAGGGGTGTTACACATCTACTTTAGGCCAACACAAAAACAAAACCATATCACACATCACTAGACTCTTACTGGCCAAAACCACCTAAGTTGTGGCTCTGATACTATAAAGTGTAACACCACCTATACAGAACCTACAATCACCCACACACATGGCACCCAAATTCATACACATACATTCATGTCATATAATTCTTTTCAATGCTATACATATACATATTACAAAATTTTATATGACTTAGCATTATCATTGAAGGGTAGTATTACATTTTTACATTTGTATGATAATCCAAAATAAACATTAAAATTTCCTTCATTATAAAGAAAACCATAATCTTTAACTAAAAGATACATTCAAAAAGTGCATTTACTTCTAACGATTCGCCTTAGTCCTTGCAGATGTTCCTTGTGCCTCACTCATATTACTTGGACCTACATGGATTAAAACCAGTGCTAAGCTTGAAAGCTTAATGGGAAACATTTAGTTTAGATGATCACTCACAGCAGTAATCCGCTAAGTGTACACAGATTCATGAATATCATAAACTCATGTAAAAAACGATGGCATACTTAAGCAAAGTATATATGGAACCATATCAATGAAATTGCCATCACAAATACAACCCCATGGATGATTTCTGTAGATTTCAATTCTATATTAAAGGTTGAGGAAACTAATAGTTCAAGGGCAGTTTGTAATCTACATAGGGAACTTGGACATTATTTAGAAGAAGCTCAATACATTGATATTCCAATGGGAGTTTGGTTTTATATTTAAACCAACAAGCAATCTGGTCCTAACTTGAAAAAGAAGAAACTAGATAAAAGTGTTATAATTTTAAAATGGCTAAATATGTTGCCCAACTACTTTTCAAAGTTTATTACCAATTTATCATCAGATCATACCCCCATTATCACCTCTTTAACTACTAAAAGAGGGGGTTCATCCTTTTAGGTTCAACAATTTTTTCATACAACTACATGGTTTTGAAAAGGGAATATAGACTACTTTGAGATCTAATATCCAAGGTTCTAAGTGGTTTATTTACTCCAAGAAAATTCAACTAACCAAGAAGGAAATGAAACTATGTTTAGTGTAAATATTGGCAACACACATAACCTTATCAATACAGTAATAAGAGAATTGGAATCCATATAACAAATCTAATACTATAACTCAGGAATTTTGACATTTGTTGCAAAGGAAAGGGATGCATTAAACAATTACCCCCAAGCACTTTTTTTATTACTCTCTATATAAACAAAGAGCATGACTAGAATGGATGAAACATGGAGATAAGGACACTTCAGTTTTCTATAAGGTAATAATCTTAAGGAAAGCTATAAACAACATTATATCTATCAAGTATAACAATAGGTTTCTTGATTCTCAATCATAGCTCATGCAAGGAACTTATGACTATTTTAGTGAGCTTATAAGAAACCCTTTTGAAGAACACTCTTCTAAACAATTCCTTAAGTTAGTTTTATATAATACTATTTCACTAGAAGATGTCACTCTTCTGTATAGACCTATTTCTATGTAGGAAATCAAAGATACAATAGCATCTCTACATCCTCATAAAACTTGATTGACCTTTTCAGTGGTGGTCAAAATTGTAATAAACCATAAGTGCATGGTGTAGCTGTAGCTAGTACTGACAACTATGGGTCGATCCTACAAATACAGTGAGTACTAGTATTAACTGTTATTATATTATCTGGCTTACGAATTGATTGTGAGTTTTAACTAAAGAAACTAAATTTAAGAAATTAAAATAAAGCAACAAGGATGAAATAGAGACTTGCGGATTTATTGAGTTAATTACCAATATCAAATAGTTAGTATATAGGAATTGAATCCCGCTAAACACTTAACTGATTGATTTATTTTTCATGCCATTGTGTTAGTGATTAATTAGACTATGGAGATTCCTCAGTTATGTTAGTAGCTGACCTTGAGTCTACTAACAACTAATCCTAAGGTCTCTAATCAAATTACTCAAGTTAAATCTTATAGGATTGCTTTACCATATCATGAATCCCTCTATTAAGTTTGACCCTAATCCAGAAGATTTATGTTGTTCTATCTCTGGGATTATAATCAACTCTTTCCAATTATCGTAGATCTATTCAAACCTAGGATTTCTTAGTCGCTACATATGAAATTAGATAAAAGTCTAATAAATTAAATTTAAAAGACAATGATAAAAACAGATAATTGGATCACAATAATCAAACAACTCAATTGCATTCACAAAATATTCAAAACATTTTTCGGTATCAAACAAGGTTCATCTAGCTTAAATACTAATAGAAAAATTAGCTAGACATTGGCGAACACAAAATCAGATATACATTGATAGAAAATATAATCAAAAACAATGGATTCACAATTCTAAATCTTCCTAATTGTTCTCTATCGATTTCTCTGACGATGTAGACGTCCATTATTGCATTCTAATGGATCTGTCGATAAAAACTCTGCATCTCCCGTTTCTCAAGCTCTAAATCACCTTTGGAATTGCCTCTAAACTTCAAAAAACGATGCATGCCACTGCCTTCTCTCTATTTGCCTTTGAAATGTCGCTTTTATATACAAATTATGGTTTTTCGGTTATGCATGATCTCTTACACGGTAGTGCATAGGACCCTGCATAATCAGAATTCACTAAGTATCGCAAAAATGCACAGCTGTGTAAAAAGTAAAGGTCGTGCACTCCTTCCAAATTGTTGATTCTTTGATTTTAATCATGATTTCTTACAAATTCTTCTCCTTTAAATCCAAGAAGGCACTTATACTATGTAAACACACTTAAGACAAATTATATACCAAATATACACCAAAAGTATAAAATATCAAGCAAGAATACATTAAATATAACCAGAAGTATAAAATATCAAGCAAGAATACATTAAATATGAGGTAAAAATATAGTCAATTATCCATCTATCAAATATCACCACACTTAATTTTTTACTTGTCCTCAAGCAAACTATAACCAAAATTATAAATTTACAACATAAACCCATAATTGATTTCAATCTGTCCATTTATACTATACATTATCATATCGTGTTGAATCAAATTAACATGCAATCAGAATCAAGTTGTCAAAAAATTAACTTCCTAAGTAATATTAATAATTTTCACATCAATAATTACATTGAAATCAGAAGCAGACACCT
The DNA here is from genome assembly GCA_027576715.1 of Erythroxylum flavicans. Classification (NCBI taxonomy): domain Eukaryota; kingdom Viridiplantae; phylum Streptophyta; class Magnoliopsida; order Malpighiales; family Erythroxylaceae; genus Erythroxylum; species Erythroxylum flavicans. The sequence goes on along the minus strand of JANZXP010000004.1, from coordinate 13,700,086 downwards.
TTATAACGTCACTAAGATTTCACTCAATACATTCATGTGTTTATAATGAAAAGTATCAAGACTCTCAATTCAATGCATATTAGAATTCTTACCATAGGCTTGCAGTAAAATCACATCTTAACCATTTATGTACAAAATAGAAACAAAAATCAAAAGGACTTTGTGTAGGTTGTAATGAGATTTAGCTAAGGTATGGTTGGGATAATAAAAAGGTAAAGTGAAGGAAATTTACTGATGAAATATTACACCACTTGTTTACAAAACATATATAGGTCCTTTTCAATGCAACTTTATCATTACTACTTACTTTTACTTCTTTTCTTTTATATGCTCTTTTTTTTGCAACAATTTGAGCATTTAGTACCAAAATTTAACAAATATTAGATCTTTCAGAAATTTCAAATCTCAATAGAGAAATAAAGTAAATAACCTTCAAGATTTAAACTAATAAATTGATCTTAAAAGAAAAATTGGATTAAGGTTAATATGTAAGTTTAATTAATGAAAAAGGCCAAGGCTCAACTTGGTTGTTAAGGCTTAACTTGGTTATTCCTAAAGATATAGTTTTTAGTATGGTAATTTTCAAACAAATAGACTTAAAGAAGTTGGTAATTCTAAGTGCCTTTATCATGTCAATGCCTTTAATTTTCACAACTATGGCCTCAACATGCATAATAAAGCAAGTTCTGGAATTATCCTACTATACATGATATCATACACTAAGGAATAATAAGATCTTTAAAAAATTTTGAAAATTTGCTCTTAGGCTCAAAATCTTTCGGAAAAAAGGGGTTATGTGTGTAAAAAGTCTGCACTTTCATTTAACTTAAAAATTTCAATGATTACGAAAAATATGACTTAGAAAACTAATTTCATTCTAACCATCATCCTTTTGCATACTAATTTAAGTTAATAATCAACAACAAAGTAGAATGTTATTAGATAGATACAACAATTCAAGATATCAGTTAAAATTTTATAATCAGGATTATAATAAACTTGAAGAATTCAATTAAAAGTTCATAAAACCCATCTCCACACTTAAAATTGTACATTATTCTCAATGTACTAAATACAATTAAACATGCAAGTGAGAGGGTTGTTTGGTACTTTCCTGATTATGTCGATTCTTGAATTTCATCCATCCAATGTTAACTTATCCTTGTAAAAATAAAAGAAAAAGAAATAAAAAGATAACACTAAAGAAGATATCAATAACAATATCATTAAGTAAAGTGTTCAGAAGGACAAAATAATTAACAAAAAGAAAATTTAAACATACATAAAAGATAAATAACAAGAAAGACAATACAAATGAAAACATCTCAGGCATCGTGTGATCCTGACTAATCTGACGAGGATGGGTGCTCCTGAGGATGATCCTGGCTAAATGGAGGAGCTGCAAGTGAGGTGCTCCCACAAGATGGTGGAATCGAACAAGCAATGCCAAGATGGCTCATTATTGATTCCATCAACTCTTTCATTGAGTCTGATGAAGTTTCAAGCATTCTCATCCTCTTCCTAAGTCCTGCTTGTTGTCTCTCCATCTGAGCTACAGTCCCCTAGTTAGGACAAAACTCCTTCGGTGCTCGTCCTCCCATCTGTAATGATGAGGACTGAGGCTCCAATGCTGATGGTTCATCAAATTCCCTTACAAGTCGATATACATATCCCATGGGTCCACAATGTTGAGGAACCATGTGCATATTATGCATTATAGTCAAATTTAGTGCCTCCATAGTTATCATCTCTTGCATTAGTGGTAGTTGATAAAAAATCCCCAGCGGACGTGCTAGCCTTGTCATATATGATCCAACATAAATTTTGTCGACCTTTTTTCTTCACTCTAGCATTGGAGAAACTAAAACAGAGCATGTCCCAAATGAATTGGGGCCTACTCACTTATGCTCCAGAGGTAGAAGACATCTATATTACTGACGACTCTCTAGCTGTCATATCGACCACTCAATATATGACTTAAAATATCATGTATATATTTACATGCTAGACTGTGCAATGTCGAAGCCTTTCACATACGTGGATTGTAGTCACCCTACGATTGAACTTGCTCTAGAAATTATGGAGGTAACCTGCATGGAAAATCTATATGTAGTTCTCGGTACTGAAATCTCTTCATGTACTATTGGTCATAAGATCTCATATTAAAGGAGAGTTGTGTGATACTCATCTGATATCTTCCCCTATTATTTGGAACTGAACTTATTAGGGTGATCCATATTATAACTTCCCTTCTCCATAGAGAATGCGGAGAGGATTTTCAGAGTTAGTTCTTTATCAGATGGTTCCATAATTTTAAAAAATTGGGACCATGCTCTGATTGACTCCAGATTTCTAATTCTTAAGCCTTTGATAATGCTCTTCTTCAGCCCCGACATTAAATAAAAGCATTTGTGGCCTCTCTGTGGGTTAAGTTGATGAAGAAGACTCGTTTCAATGCCTCTTTCTCAGAGTCCCTTTTTTTCTTCATGTTTATGGCATCGTTGTCTGAAACTTTTAAACTAAGTGTAAGGAAACAAACTTATTGATCTCGAATTAACACTTTTCCCCATACTTAATTTTGATTATGTCAAAAAATGTACTAATTAAGAAAACCAACAAATTACGAAAAACTAAATAGTGAAAAGATTTCAAAATTAAAATAATTAAAGACATTAAACACTTAAACAAAATTGATTAAAAATTCTTAAAAACTAGTTAATTTCAAAATTAAAATTGCACATTGTGTATTTAAAAAATTAAAAGTCTTAATTGAATAAAGGCACTAGTAATGGAGTTAAAATTTTGAAAGAAAAATTTACAAGAAATTGACGCAATTAAACATGATGCTTATGAAATGAAACACAAGCTTATACTTAATTAACATCAAAAATGAATATTGAACCTAATTTGACACCAAAATTTCACAATTTAAAATACGTAAAATGTCAAAATCACAAAGTTTTGCAATTAGAGTCAAATTTAAACCTAGTTTACATGCAATGACTCAAATTAGATGACAAAAACAATTAGGTGAAGATTAAATTTGATCATTAGGCACTAATAAATCAGTTAAACGCACAAATTCTCTAAAAATTCCAAAAGCATGCAAATAACACAAGAAACTTGCAAATAACACGAAAAACCCAATAAATAATGTATAAACAAGTGAAAGTATTAAGAAAAATTACATAGGTATCATTAAAATTGACTAGAAAAAGAAAAATTGGGATTAGATAGTGAAGGGTCAACGTTAACTTAAGAGTGAAAGAGGAGAAATGAAGAATTTTTGAAAAATTATGGCATTTTAACTTGAATCATGAAAATGCACAGTCTTATGCACAACTGTGCATTAGACAGTACACTTCTCAGAATTACCATCATTCATCTGGACGTGTAGAATAATTTTATGTCTTTTTGAATTATCCAACATGAAAATTTAATCCTTAAACATGACAATCCTTGCACGTTATCATTAAAACACAAAACAAACTACCCCTATGTCACAATTGCGTGCAACTTCTCTGAGATGTTGAAATTGTATCATAAGACATTCAAAAATAAGATTTAAAAACTAATTTAAAACAAAAGCTGAACAAAACAAAATAAAAGATCATGGGTTACCTCCAATGCAGCAGTTCGTTTATCGTCGCTAGCTTGACGTACTTCTTTGTCTCAAGGTGCTTTAAGTGAATCATGTGATTGTAGCTTAATTATAGTTTTCATAACTTGTCAATAAGCTACCTTTTTGTGCCTTTACCACCTTTCTTCCTTGGTTTATTCTCTTTGTTATTCTTTTAAATTTGTGGCTTCTCAGGTGGATCCTTGCGAGTGAAGCCCTGTAAAACTTCTTCATAAGATTCCTTTATAGTGTCCACAACTTAGAAGGGACTTTTCTTACCATATGATATTTTAAATGAAATCCTCTCATCCCCCACTCTCAAAGTTAACTCGCCTCCATCAACATCTATAAGAGACTTGGTGGTAGCTAAAAATGGTCGTCTAAGGAAAATAGGTATTTCCCAATCTTCATCTATGTCTAAGATGGTAAAATCAGTAGGAAATGTGAATTTGTCAACTTTAACTGGCACATCCTTAATTATGCCCCTAGGATGATAGAGTGATCTATTAGCCATTTGCATACATATCCTAGTTGGTGTTAATTCACCCAATCTCATCTTCTTACATAAAGTATAAGGCATCAACTTTATACCAGCTCCTAAGTCTGCAAAAGTCTTATCAAATTTGAAATTACCAATGGTACAAGGAATATAAAACTTCCCTAGGTTACCTTGTTTTCTGTGATAATATAGCTACTTCGTTGGAGATCTCCTTGCTTGACACTTCATTCTACAAATTCTTCGATTCCTCTTTGATTGATGATATCTCTTCCAACAATTCCGTGCTCTTTAGTCTATGCAGTAGGATTTTATCTAGGGATGGCAATTTGGGTTCCAGGTTGGGGATCCCCGTGGGGATTCCCCATTTGGGGCAGGGATTGGGAAAAAAATCACCCTGTAGAATCAGGGATGGGGTAAATATAACCCCCGAGACAGAGTCGGGGATGAGGACGGGTTGAATAATTCCCGCCCCATAGGGATCCCCGTTCACGATAATTTTATAAATATATTATATATTTTTAATTTATACTCTTTACTAAAAGTTGGGTATAATTGACGAAGACTACAACGTTTCAGTTGGATTAAATGAAAATTTTAATTGAGTAAATATTAACAATTGCAGCTCTAAGAAGCACTAATTATTTATGTAAATATGAAAAATAAGAAGCACAAATCAGTTTCTATAAAATATAGAATAAATTTTTTGAAATTATTGGAAATTTGTAAAAGTTTTAAGAATAATTTAATG
>JANZXP010000004.1:13676720-13689560 GCA_027576715.1 Erythroxylum flavicans | reverse complement strand
GGTAACAGATACTTATTCTTCACTGTGACTCTGTTTAATTACCTGTAATCAATGCACATCTGGAGAATAACATCTTTCTTCTTAACAAACAGAATCGGTGCTCCCCAAGGTGAGACACTGGGTTGAGTGAAACCCTTATTCAGTAATTATTTCAATTACACTTTCAACTCCTTCAATTCAGCGGTAGCCATCCTGTACGGTGCTCTGGATATAGGAACAATGCCAGGCATAACTTAAATAGACAACCCTACTTCCCTTTCAGGAGGGAGTCTGGGGAACTCTTCAGAAAACACATCTGGAAATTCACTTACCACTGGAATGTCTTGCAGTTTAACACTCTCTTCCTTAAAATCAATAACAAAAGCTAGATAAGCTTCACACCCCTTCCTAAGGAACTTCTGAGCTTGCAGAGCAAATACCACATTAGCTGGAGAACTAGTACAGATTCCATGCATTACTATTTCATATTGATCAGTTTTTCTAAGCATAATTGTCTTATCACTACAGTCAACCACTGCCTGATGCTTGGATAACCAATCCATACCCAAAATTAAATCAAATTCATGAAAAGGTAATCTATCAAATCTGCTACAAATTCACTTCCTTATATCATAACAGGAAAGTCTCTATAAACCTTATTAACCAACACACTACTACCTAGAGGACTGGTTACAAGAATATCATACTCTAACTGATCTCCAAGCATCATTTTATCAAAAATATCTCCAACACAGACATAAGAATGAGAGGATCTAGGATCAATCAAAGCATGCATTTCAGAGTCAAAGAGAGAAACAGTACCAGCAATGACTTCAAGTGCATCCTAATCCTCACGAGCTTTCAAAGCATAAGCTCAAGTTGTAGTAGATGGAACAATAGGTTGATCAACAATTTCTGATATAGTACTAGGGTTAGGTCTAATATGATTAAATCCTCCACCACCTCTACCGCGTCCTCTATTTCCAGCAAATCTGTGAGAAACTTCTCTACTAGTATGTTATATCTAAGGTTGTCTTATAAGGCAACTGGCTATCAAATGCTCAATGCTACCACAACATGCACTCGTAGCTCTCCAACAAATACCCCAATGATGTCTAAAGTAATGAGGGCACTCCGGAGCACCAAAACCTCAGCCCACAGAAGAATCCTTACTAGAAACAGTCGATGAGGGAAAGTTTTGTTGCCTTCCCCAAGCTACACATCTCTAAGTAAATTTTGGTGCAGAGGAAACACCTTCACAACGTCCCTTGTGTGAGGATTGACATCCTCTAGCAAAGCCCCTTCGCTGAGCCCTTTATCTCTTCACCATCTCTTACTTCCCTATCTTAATAGCAACTTGCACCAGTTGATGGTAACTCACTTGCTGCAAGAGATTGATTGCTACCAGATGCTCTTTGATCGAATCATTCAAACCATCCTCAAACTGATGACATTAGAACTCCTCAGTAAGTAACAGTTCAGATGCATACTTGCTGAGTAGATTAAACTCTCTGTCGTACTCAGCAATAGATAGGTTTCTCTACTTCAGGTTCAGAAATTGCTTCCACTTCTCCTTTCTATAAGCTTCAGTCACATACTTGGCTTTAAAATCTTGAGAAAAGAAATCCCAAGTCAGGAGCTCTGGTAATTAAGGATTTCTCATAACAAACTTCCACCATTCATAGGCTACTCCTTGAAGAAGAGAGACAACATAGTGCACCATCTAATTCAATAGGCAACTAATTTCATCTAACACCCTTTTCACCTTCTCTAACCACAATTCAGCTCTTTTAGACTCCTCCAGAGATGTTCCAGTAAATTCCTCAGCTCCATACTTCTGAAGTGATCAATCAAAGCCTTGTGTACCGTCATACAGTGTAGAAAAGTCATCATGTCTTGCAACAGCTTAACCAAAACCTCCCCCTGAGGTGGAGGTGGAGGTGGTGGTATTTCATCTCAATTCACCCCAGAGGGTCCAGATATAGATGGATGAGATCGCTCAGGATTATTACTCTCTGCAAATTCGTCAATAGCTTCGTGAGATCTTTCCATATTTAATTCTATAATCAAAAAATAGCACAAACTGCATTAGGTCCAACATAACTCTTATATCCATGGTTAAGCAATAGTTAAGCATTGGTTAAACCAGAATCGCCTAAACCATGCTCTGATACCAAACGATGTAACACCCACACACCCCCTGGGTTGATATACAGATGCTACCCAAAAAATAACCAAAAAAATCCAAAACATACTAAAGCATTTCCAGAAACTCAAAGAACATACATTTCATTCATCAATGGTTAGGTCATATTTAGAACATAACATACATATGGTATTTATTACATACAAACCTTAAATCTGAATCCAAACTGTATTAAGGTTATTACAAACCATTTACTCAAAATACAATATGTTTCATTACATTAAGTATCTTCCAAGCATATCAAGTCCCTTATTGGCCATTGCAATTGTCTTAGCCTTAAGTCTTTTCATCAGAATCTACACGGAGGAAAAACCACCGTGCTAATCATATAGCCTAGTGGGGAATAACTAAACAAGACATAAAATGGTGAAATAATCATCTAAGATTCCCATGTTCAAAATCAAATCATAACATAAGCAATCTTTATTATTCATAATCAAGAGCAACTCAAATATTATATGTCTTAAAACAGTCCCTAATTCATCAATATAGAACGAAACATATAACTATCAGAACAGAATGTCATTGCTTCAAAACAGAATGCTCAAGTCTCAAAAAAGAACATAATTGTGCCAGAACAGATTAGAACTTGTATCAAATCAGAATTTATCTTATTTCAAAACAAAATTTATCTTACATCAGAACTGAACTTAGTTTATATCAGAATTGATCATATATCAAAACACAAAGCAAGTTAGCCTGCCTATCTTTTATATAGAAGTGGGTAACAGGACTAGAATAGGAGAGACTTATGTCTCAGACACCGAAGTATCATTATCAGGAGACACTGAAGTGTCAATATCAGGAGACACCAAAGTGTCACAGGAGCAGCTGCAGACCCTTCTAGGTATGCCTATTTACCAATGACTTAGACTTGGCAGTTTAAAAAAACTAAACCACTTCAGGTAAATCACATGCAAAAGATGTAATGCATAAGATATGTTTTTATTACATTTTTCTCAAATTTTACATATATTCACTCCCTTTTGATCAAACTCAATATGCCTCATAAACATAAGAATTTGCATCAATATTTCAATGAAACATTAAGTCATTATATGTTATAACATCATAAAAATTCCCAATTCACAAATATCCATGTCCAATTCGCATCACATAAAACCCTTGGAACACATTTATATTCTTAAAAACACGTTCATCTTGAAGATATCATACATTTTAACATTAGAAACATTATTAAACAATCACATATTCTTTAAGTTATTACCTCAATTAATAATCCATAACTAGATTAAATTCTACTCAAATCATTTAGGTTCATTTTCAACCTCAATTAAGTCCATTTAGACCATAATTTAGTACCTTAACCTTATATAGTCCAAAATTTGTCTAAAACCAAAATTTGTCCTCCTTAAGTACTGCCCACCATGACAGAAGCTACTTCATCTACCCACGATTATGGGATGGGTGCCACGATCGTGGCCTAGCCATTTCATACACATTTTCCATATTTTCTCATGATAGGTTTTGGGTCAGTTTTGTATGGTCATTCTGATATAGAAACTGAGGTTTATAGGCAATATGTTCTTCTTAAAAATGTTCCTCTATGTCTTAAGTTTCTAATGAACTAAAGTTAATACAATTTGCTTCGTTATTCTTAGAGTTATACCCAAAATACTATAGAATATTCTCAAATAGTGATAATAACCAAAACTCAACTTCAAGCCAAATTTCATAATCCTTAGAGATAGAAATAAAACTCTATTCCTTTATAAATTGAAGAAATATGTATTTAGTTTAACCTATAATTAAAATCACCCCATTTGGATATCTACAGGTCAAGTTATGGCTAAAATACCAAGGTTTGTTTAGTGGAACCTTTACAAATAACTCACGTCTTACACCTTCAACACCCCTTCACCATTGTTCATCAATTCCACCTTATTCATGCCTCAATTCCACAACAAATTCATGTCCATAACCAATTCAAAAATTATTCATTAAGTAACTTGCAAATCAATATCTTCCACACATCAATACCAAACTAGAAATTATCATACAAGGATCATTTTTCTAGCATTCAATTCTCCTCATCATCATCGCATCCAGTCTGAAATCCAGCAATAAAGCGAGGTCTGAGGAGGTCTGATAGTATGTAGCCTTACCCCTACAGAGTAGAGAGGCTATTTCCAGTAAACCCACATGCAAATGTTACAATGAAAAAAATGATGCATGTTAAAAAGTAGATATGTAAAACTGATATGCTAAAAAAGTATGTAAATAAAATTAAAATAATTGAATAAATAAATAGAATAAAATATAATAAAAGAAAAGGTTGATTTGCCAAGTTAAAAAAAATCAATCTAATGGACTTATCTTATACTGGTAGAGGAGTAAGGTTAGTAAGTGAAGTATCATGAAAATTAGATAAGCAAAAGGTAAAAGCGTACCTGATGAATGTATTCCTACTTAAAGGCCAAAGAGATGCAGCTTGTCCTACCCTACATCAATGCAAATTTAACGTGAAAAAGAGTAAACACATACCTATTTGGGACAACGACCGTGTGACACTTCTAACACCCAAAAAACTCCCGAATTGTATACTTCTATACATGTAACTCGGACCACACTACAAACTACAAACTACAAAGCTCCTAAACAGACACTCTCTCCCCTCACTCTAAGTCTAGCACAATGTAGCTCTCTTTAGTTCACTCCCCTTACTATTACTTACCCTTTTCCTTACGACCACCACTCTGTCCAATGCACACAATATCACCCACCTTCTCGCGACACACCTAGATTTCTCCACCTTCAACCACCACTTGACTATCATCCAACTTGCCGCCGAGATTAACGCTTCTGCCACCATCACTGTTCTCGCCGTGGTCAATGCCGTCTTGAGATGAGAGACATCATATGACTCTAAAAATCTTAGGGCTTTACATAGCCATCGCAACCCAGTAATGACATATTAAGGACATAAACTTATCCATACCCATAATTTTGAAAGCAAAAAAGTAATAATCAACAAAAAAGAAGAGAATAAAATATGATCCAACTGGACAACTAAAATGCCTAGTTATAAAAACAGCTAAAAACCCAAAAAGAGCCAAAAACCAAGCAATCGCAATGCAATGAGCAAACATAAGATCAAGAAAACATGTAATCTAATCTTTAAACCTAAGGAAAAATCTATATCGATCTAAACAAGTATTGACAAGCAACACTCACCCAATCTACAGGAAAAGATCATCAGAATTTGCAAAGCAAGAGAAAATTAGGGTTAAGATTCCAAACGAAACTTAGAAATAGAGTAAATAGTAGAAGGGAAATTGATCGATAAAAATATGAAGAGGAAATTAATCGATCAAAACATGAAGCATTACACTCTTGTCGTCCTAGATAAATAAAGTTCAAAGAGAAAGAAAGAAACCTAGATAAGAACTAATAAAGAAACAAATCTCATCCAGTAAAAATAGAAAAGTTAGGTACAAAAGCTCATTACAGGCACAATTCTAATCCAAATTAACAAAAACTTAAACTACATCGTTTAGAAACCAAAGGGATCCCACTGAATCGAAGAAGTGAAAACCAAAAGCATAAGTTAGGAGATCCACAGAATTGTGTTAACTACATTACAAGCCTTTAACTTAAAAAAATGTTTTACTCAAGACTTAAAGCTAGTGCAGCATTAGTTATTGTCGATGTTTATGGATACACAAGAGAATAAATATGGTAATGGAATGTGATCTTTATTTCCTATCAATGAGCTCTATATCTGATGTAACTTCTTTGTATCTTTATCTTTTAAAAAATATTTATAAAAGAAAAGAATTTATTAAGGAGGAAAATAAACTTTTACAAGAAATTCATGTTATTATTTCCTCTCTAAGTTGTCAAGAATGGGTGACCTGATGTGATGTGAATAAAGGAGAAGTTACAATGAAGTGTCACTCATTATTATTATAATGCATTGTTCATCAATATTCTTTTATGTGATTTCTTTTACTTCCTTGTGCTTTATATGGTTTATTATTTGAAGGCTTTAATCTAAGTCAAGGAATAGATATTTTTCATTCATTATAGTTGTTAGTACCTATACTTAATTGGATGTTAATTTTTGTAGTTGATACTCTATTGAATGTTTTTTCTCACTTCACTAGTTTTGATGGCTTTTAAACTACATGACCTAAATATTTCTCACTTTAAATTTTAAACCCATTACGAGATTTAAAATTCCTTTTATTCATGTTATACATGTGAATCTTTAGTGGTGAAAACTAAAACGATATGCAAATTCGTAGAATGTCTTGATCATAAAAGATGTTTAAGAGTACCTATACATTAATCTTATTTTTAAACACAACTTGACAATGTCTACCCTAGATTGCTTAATTTTTAAAATGAATGGTTTTCGATTGATCATAAGTAAAAACATCGAATCTTTAATTCCTTCTATGGTTTTAAAAGTTATTCCTCTTTTCTTATAACTATCTATTATTAGGAGATATGGTTAAAGAGGAATTGTTTTGATTTTGATTTTGACTTCTAGTTTTGCCTGAGGATGGCCAAAAGCTAAATGTAGTGGTATTTGATAATTTCTTGATTGTTTATCTATTTATTTCCCAATGCTTAATAATCAATGTTTATATTGCATCTAAGATACATATTTTGGTCTATATTTTAGTTTAGGTACAAATTGGAGGAAAAAGAACCAAATTTAGTTAAATTCACATCTTTGGCTTATTTCTACTAATTTTTATTCTTATTTGAATTCATGGAGTGAAAGGAGAAGAGTTGAGGTGCAAATGATATAAGAACGGAATATTAGAGTCATTGTGACTTATATGCCCATATATGTGACTTGCACAACTACGTATAGCACCATGTAAGTCACCAAAATGTGTATGACTTGTAGTAATAAGCGGATATCGATCCTATAAGGATTGTACTTAGGCAACACTTAATTCAGATTGATCTTTGATTAAGAACCAAAATTTTTTATGAAAATAAACTTGAAAATTAAATTAAATTGAACAACTAACAATGCACAAATGATAACACAAACATGTAGAAACTTTGAATTCAAAATTTTAACAACTAAAGATCACTTTTTCCCTATCTTATCTCCCTCTTATTTTGTTAATTGAATCATGCCTCACGTAAGATGTCCTAATGTATTAACTACCCTCCCACAAGGTGTAATTAATTGTCCCTAACCAAATCAAATGGAAATGATTGAGCAATCTCTCAATCTACAAAATCAATCCACCAATTCAACTAGTTATTAAGTTATCCTATTGGTGATCAATTAAATGACCAAGATCTCTCTTCTAACTAATCAATTAACTCAATGAATGTAGGTCTATAGAGTGCCAATTCTCATTATACATCCCTACACAAATTACCCAACTCAATCTCTCAATATATTGTAAGGTATAAATTCATCATTCATCAAAAGCTTCATTTATTTGAATCAACAAAATAGGAGTTTAACAAAAAGTTCAAAAGTTATCTATATAAATAAATTAGCCAGTCATGATGTCTATAACATCCATAACAATCAAATAATCCATCATATAAATGAATCAAACTCCTCCTCTTCTTTGCCCTAATCTAGAAAATCCAGCGTTGGTGTTATCTTTTCCCAATTGTGAATGAAAAACCTTAAATCTCTACCTCTCCTAAGACTATAAACCTGCGTTTTTATTCAAAGAGGCAACTCTCTACCGAAGCTCTCTTGTTCATAGGGGTTTATAATCTTATATAGTCATGAAAACCTAAAAAATAAGTGAACCCCGCGTGTATCCTCGGGATAGACATCCCACGATCGTGGGCTCTTGCATTATAATTCTTCCTCTTTTCTTCTCCTCTTTTGGTCTCTAGCTCAATCGCAAAGGTGGCCACCCTCCATTCCTACATCAAAATGATCAATTCTTACCCTAAATCAACATAAAACATAAAAGAACAACAATGAAGATCAAACTAAACAAAAACAAATAAATCCTAAAACACAACAATAATAACCTATTACACAAGAAACACATGTCAAATACTTAAAAACACACACACTAATGCACCACTATCACAAACCCATGTGGTGACTTATATGCCTATGTAAGTGGGTTATATGATCATGTATCTTACCCATGCCTCAAATTGTGAATATGTAACTTTGCAATTTCTAGAAAATTATTGCACATAACCAATTACATGCCATGTAGCAGAGTTTGTATAATCACGCAACCCTAATTATTAAGTATAAAATGGAAATTAAGAGGACAATCAATATATATATATATAGAGACACTAAGGGACACATATTCCTCACCTTTTAAAGAACTATGAGTAGCTAATCTTCTTCCTTTTTGTTCAAAGGAATATCGAGGTTGGTTAACATGTTTAGGCATTGATAAATCATAGCCATATTGTTCTTAACTTTCATTTTATATTGATTATGTTCTTATGTGTTTAAAGTATAGGATTTATGTATGAATGATTTAGATAGGGCCTGCCAGATCATTCATACATGGATATTTTTTGCCAGAATGATGATTACAATCCCTATTTGTTATTAATCTGGTTTTATGTATAATAAACTAATGATGGTGCATCTTAAAGATAACATAACATATAAATAATGTAAGCTTGTGTAATTATTACTTAGATTAACCTATTTTTCTAGTACTTAATATGGCTTCTATATTAAATCTATAAAGTTTGATTTGGGTTATTTGACAGCTAGATCTACTTGAAGAGCTTATTTTAATTAGTTACCATCGAAAGGAAAACTGTGATTAATACAACTTGTTGTTAATCTATGGTTAATAGTTTCAAAGAGATGTGCAAGAACAAAATTAAATTAACCATCCACATTCATGTGAAGGTTAATATCAAACCGAGAACTAAACCTAAACACGATAATTACCCCTAGCAATTTTATATTGTTTATTTAAATTATTTTTTGTAGTTCAATTTTATATAATTTGCATAAATTGAATTCATCGAAAACCCCTCACTTAATCTTATTACACTGATTAGTTCATTACAAAAATTAGTCATGCACTCTTTGTGGATGCGATCCTTTCTTACCATTACTACAAGTTTAGTTGTGTAGTGTTAGGTTTTAATTTTTATTGTGTTTGACACAAATCAGGTGGTTACATAAAAAGTAAACCCACTCTTTAGAGTATGTGATCCTTAATATAGTGTATCCCTTTGGCTCCACTCATCATACCCCAATGGTACTCCACTCCTAATGCAACTTGAGATGCTCCTCTATAATCTTCTTTGAAATCAAAACTATGCTACCTCAAATGTAAGAGCAAAGATTAATGGACATCAGTTTGGCTTCACCCTTTATATGAATGTAAAAAATCTTTTATTAACTTTCAAAAGTAATTTCTGTGAAGAGTCAGTAAGTGGTTCCAACAAATTGGGTTAGACTGTTTAGGAATGCATTTGTTTTTATTTTCAAGGTTAATTTGAGTGGACCAATTTCATCTCTATAGGAGACAACCCTACGTATTTGACTAAAATTACTTCGTATGCTTGCAAATATAGCCTAGGTTTTTAAAACTTATTTTAGCTCAAGTATTTAAATCTGTATGGATAAGGCAATAGCTGAGACCTTAAGGGTCAATTTTGCATTCTTCTGTGTGCTAGTGGTAGAGTGTTGTAACACTACTCAAAATAACTAGACCTACAACTGTAGTAGTGCTGAGTCTAGGTCAATTCCACAGAGAGAATGTGTAAAGCTTTTAAAATGAAATAAATCAATTTTTAATTTAGGGGTTGTTTGATTTCAAATAAGAAAATAAAATGAAACTAAACTAATGAAAACAAATTAAAGAAAACATTCACAAATGACAAAAAGAGATGAATTCATTAGGGACTCGATGATCGGTTTCAATCTCAACCTATGTACAATTAAACAGACTTTATTGAATTGTTGTTTTCATACCTCTCCTAGAAACTATTAATTGTAGGTTAAAGATAAGCTTTATTAGCCCCAGTTTTTCCTTAGGTTGTGTTTAATTAAGAGATGCTCGTTAATTAAACCTAGTTATTGTACAACCTAGGATAAGATCTCTAGATTTAATTGGACAATCGCATTATGAATTAGGAAAATAGATTAATCAAGACAACATCCACACAAGTTTGGGTCATTTAACCTAAGTTATGTTAATGGTTTGAAACCAATCAGAAACACTACAATTATGGATTATATCCATAATGATCCGAAGCCATTAGTTGCCACAAATGAATCCCAAAATAATAATTATGGATTATATTAAAGATTCTAGTAATATCCAAACATTACAATTATAGATTATGTTCAAAATTTTAGTAGCAAGTTCATATATAAACATTCTAATGAGAACGAAAATAAAGATCATTCAAATGAAAAGCCAAATCCATAAGCATAGGATAACATAATCAATCCCTAGGAGAAAAAGACTAATAAAAACATTGAAAGATATGCTTAACCAAGTTCTTCAACATTGATATCACCTCCGAATCGGGTTGGGAAGCTTAGCTCTCTATCTTCTCCATGGGTCTCCAGTAACGTTGAGTTTTTCCTCTCATTCTTCTTGTGAGACCACTATATGTTTTCTCCAACTTTTCATCACATTTCTGCTGTCAAAACGAAGTATTTATACTCAAAACTACATTTTTTGGGTGAGCTGACAGCATTTCACAGGCATGCATATGTTGTTCACGGGCATGCATATAATGCATAGGCATTTTTCAACCTATACTCTTCATTTTATGCATTTTCTAGTGTCCTCTTACTCTAATCCTTCTCCTTCTTGCTCCATGAAGACAAATGAGAGTAACTCTCAAGAAGACGAATCAAAGAATGTGCTTTTAATTCATTTTACTCTTACGCTTTCAAGTTGTACCTAAAATCAAATATGAACTAAAATGAATGTCTTAAGCATTTCATATCATTAAACACTAAGTTTATGGATTAAATGTATAATCAATTAAGCACATATCAATTTCCCCCACACTTAACTTTTGATTGTCCATAGGAAAAACATCAAAATCAAAGTCACAAACCCAAAACATTTACTCGTTTCCTATATTTCCCAATAATATATAGTCATAACTAAAGAGAAAGAACTTTCAAAACCATAGCAATAACCTAACATTCAACACTTGTACTTATGACAATCCACAACTTTGCAAATCATTTCATTTCTCTACCACTAAGGTCCACATGCATAATCATGAATCATAGGACTTCTTAAGGGTGTAATGAGGGCAAGGATTAAGGTGAGATGTATTTGGGTAGTGTAGTGTAAAAGTCACCAAAGCTAGTGAAACAAGAAAAACACTTAATATACCATCAAGTGCAAAAACCAACATTCACTCTCAATTGTATACATCAACTATGATGAATGCAAAAACTATGTTTTATAGCTCAAATTCAAGCTCTCACACCATAAACCACATGAAGTATAATTAACTTGAAGGAATCAATCATAAAATTGAAGACAATACATTGAAACTACAAAGAGTGATCATTTAAACCCACATTTACCTTATATGCATCATAATCAAATTAACTATTCAATACAACTTTAAGAGGAAAGACTAATCATAAATAACTTTGAAAAACATATGCATTTCCTCCTTGATACTTTTATTTAAAATTTTTTCTTTTATTTTTCTTTTTTCTCTTGCTTTTTTTTGTTTTTCTCTTTTTTATATAAAAATTGAAAGAAGCTATATCAACATGGGAATTTCATTGATAAGATATAAAATATCATCCCAATAATTATAACCATCCCACACATATGCTCACTCCTACACTTATACTTTTTGTAGATCCACAAACTCAACAATCAATAAATGATCCCCTAGCTTTAAGGCTTGGGTAGGACATTTGGTTAAGTTTAAAGCATGTAATTTAGTTAGCACAAAAAAAGACTAATAAAGCTCAAGGGGCTGAACAAAGGGAAAATTCATGTCAATAGGTAGGCTATTTGCCTAATGTATCTTATAAAACAAAGAATTCCTATATCGTTTCAATGTTAATGCTAATGATAAAAATGCAGTCTCAAATAGAAATTCAAGGTAAATTCAAGGTGTACATGTCATGAAGGTCATAAATAAACAAATGACAATGAGACTGATATGGATATGTCAAAGTAATAAGGCTAAAATCTCACTGGCTTGTGTCTACAACTAGTAACAACTCTTTTAAAGATAATGCATATTGACCAATCACAAGAGCAAAAGTACATGCTAAAGTGGCTATAGATTATTTTAGTCAATTCACTCTCTTATTATGACTATATAATCTTAAAAGCTATAGAAAAAGAGAAAATGTTTATTTGTTTATTTGATTGTCTCTCTCTTTTAGTGAAAAATTAGAAACATGTAAGAATAAAAAAACTTTAAAACAAATGTCCATATAAGAAAGAAATGCGAAAATGTAAAGGAAAAGAAATTGACTTCCCTTAGGTTGCCTCCCAAGCAATGCCTTTATTTATTATCGCTAGCTTGACTCCTTGTTTTCTTTTTCATATGACAAAGTTATGATCTTTAGATGTCACATGTGCTTCCTCCACGTGAGGTTGTTGATAGGATTGAATTAGCTTATATTCTATTATGCATTTCAATGTCTTTTCAATCTTATTTTTGTTTTTGAATACTCAATTTGTGTTCAATTTGTGTTT
>JANZXP010000004.1:13642730-13676620 GCA_027576715.1 Erythroxylum flavicans | reverse complement strand
TCTTTTGTATCAAATGGTTGTAAAACAAAGTGAACCGTTTTGGTTATCAACTTTCTGTATCTTTATGTTTGTGGTTTAAAAAAAAATTTATACCAACTTTTAATTGTTAAGTGATGTGGCACACCACCCTCGTGGGGCACGGATTTGGATATCACTATTGATATCGGGTTCGGGTCCAGCGGGAGTGGGGTGTTACAATAGTGATATCTGAAGGAAAACCATTTCATTAACTGCAAACTCTAATGGTCGTCACCTCTTATTTGTATAATTCTTTTGAAGATTCTGGGCAACCTTCTTCTTCTCCCAGATGACTTTTACTTTCTGAGTGGTAACTTCTATCAATTTGGCTCCTTCGACTTTGGCTGTACCAATCTCATCCTAATATAGACGTGTCCTGCACTTTCTCCCATAAAGTGCTTCATATGGTGACATACCAATTCTTGTCTAATAACTATTGTTATAAGTAAATTCTATCAAAGGAAAGTTTTGGTCCCAGCTTCCTTGAAACTCCATCACACATGCTCTCATCATGTCCTCCAGCATCTGAATGGTCCTCTCTGACTGACCATCAGTCTGGGGGTGAAAGGTAATACTAAAATTCAGTTTAGTCTCCAAAGATTCCTAAAATTTCAGCCAAAATCAGGAGGTAAATCTCGGATCCTTATCCGATATCGTAGAAACTGGCACCCCGTACAGCTTTATAATCTCATCGACATATAACTTTGCCAACCTCTCTAACAAGTAGGTTGTGTGGATAGATAGAAAATGAGTAGACTTCATCAATCTATCCACTATAACCCAAATAGCACCGTGACCCTTCGATGTACGAGTCCCACTTCCATTCTAGAATAGGTAAAGACTATAACATACCCGCTAGCTTCTGATGCTCTGCCTTTATCTGTTGACAGGGAAGGCATCTGGCTATAAATTCCGCTATCTCTCTCTTCATCCCTAGTCACCAATAACTCTCTCTAAGAGTTTGATACATCTTGGTGTTACTAGGATGCATAATATCAGTCGAACTATGAGCTTCTTCCAAGATAGCTCGCCTGAGACCCTAATCATCCGGCACACAGACTCTGTCTCTGAAGACTAACAACCCGTCTTCTCACAATCAGAACCCCTCATCCTTTTTAGATAAAAATTTCTCTTAAATGACCTTTAGCTCAGGATCATTAGCCTGTGATCTCCTGATCTCATCAAATAGTGTTGGCCAAACTTCAAACTGTGCTAGTAATGTTTCATCATCCTTAGCCACTAAAGTTCCAACCCTAAGGTTTCGCATACTCATCAAATGAGTCGTATACGGGTTTTGCCTAACAGTTACGACCAAATAGGACTTACGACTCAGTGCATTGGCTACCACATTTGCTTTTCCTGAGTGATAGTCAATTACTAAGTCATAATCCTTAATCAATTACAACCATCTCCTTTGTTTGAGGTTTAGCTCCTTCTGTGTCATTAGTACTTCAGACTCTAGTGGTCGGTGTATATACGATAAGTCTCCTCGTAAAGAAAGTGTCTCCAAATTTTGAGTACAAACAACATCACTGTAAGCTCTAAATCTTGAGTAGGATAATTTATCTCGTGCTTCTTCAGCTGTCTAGAAGCATATACGATCACTCACCCGGCCTGCATAAACATACAGCTAAGTCCCTAGCGACTGGCATCACTGTATACCTAATACCCAACCGCCTGGGTAGCTAAAGCAAACACTGGCGTAGAAGTCAATCGCTTCTTTAATTCCTGAAAACTCACCTCACATTTGTCATCCCACTGAAATTTTACCCCCTTCCGGGTAAGCCTCGACAAAGGGGCTGCAAGTGCTAAGAAACCCTCAACAAATCTCCAATAATAACCAACTAATCCCAGAAAGCTACAGACTTTAGTCACATTCTTAGGCTGTCTCCACTCAAGTATATTTTCCATTTTTTTTGAGTCCTCAAAAATACCTTCTCCTGATACCATATGCCCAAGGAATGTTATCTCCTTTAGCCAAAATTCACACTTTGAAAACTTCGCGTAGAATTGTCTTTCGCGAAGTATGTGCAGCATAACTCGGAGATGTCTATCATGCTGCTTCCCATCCTTAGAATCAATCAAAAGGTCATCAATGAAGACTATGACAAACTGATCTAAATAAGGATGGAACACCCTGTTCATGAGGACCATAAATGCTGCAGGTGTATTTGTCACTCTAAACGGCATCACCAAAAATTCATAGCTTCTATACCTCATCTGAAAAGCAGTCTTGCACACATCACTTTTAGCAATCTTCAACTGATGATACTCGAACCTCAGATCTATTTTTGAGAATACTGTAGCTCCTCTCAACTGATCAAACAAGTCATCAATCCTGGGGAGTGGATATTTATTTTTGGTGGTAACCTTATTTAACTGCCGAGAATCAATACTTAAGCGGAGAGTCCCATCCTTCTTTTTGGCAAACAATACTGATGCTCCCTACGGTGAATGACTTGGTTTGATAAAGCCTTTGTCCAGTAACTCTTGCAACTAAACCTTCAGCTCTTTCAATTCTGTTGGTGTTATGTGATACGATGGTATAGATATCGGTGTTGTCCCCAAGACCAAGTCAGTATTAAAATCAAACTCCCGATCAGGTGGCAATCCAGGTAACTCCTTTAGAAAGACATCAGGGAACTCACACATAATGGGGATATTCCAAGTTTGACCCTCTATGCCGAAGTGTCAATCACATGTGCAAGGTATGCCTAGCATCCCTGGTGAATCAACTTCTTAGCCTTGAGCACTGATATCAAACAACTTGGGAACATCCGTCGGTCATCAGTAAATTTAATCAGGACTCCACCCTGAGTGTCAAACTCCACCTCTTTCTTATAACAATCAACCTCTCGTGACGCCTCTCTAACCAGTTAATCCCAAATATCAACTCGAAATCTTATGCTTCATCATAAGCCACTTGCTCTCCAAGAGGAGTGACTATAATGGGAGGGGGATTTAACGGCTCCAGGGGACGACTAATGTTCTTCGAGAAAGGCACACTGATAAAGGACCTTTGCACGCTAGTGTCAATAAAAAATTTAGCATCTCTACCAAGAACACACATAACACCTTATAACGCTACGCATTAGTAGCTCATACTATTTATTAGTTTACCAGTACTACACGGAACATACATCACAATAGTTGCAAAAGTCCAACCTTGCGACGACTTCCCCTTCCTTGCCTAACCATGCTATCACTATAAAATCAAGAAAAAGACATTATTTAATAAAATAAATCGGACTAAGCCTAGCTTGTCTAATGTCCTAATCACCCTAAGGAATGTCGACAAGTACTCTTACCAAAGTTAAAATCATCTGACCATTAAAGATGTCAACTTAACTATCCGAGACTTAACTTCTCGACAAAAGACTTTCGACACCCAGACTCAACTCCTAAGGCTCATGATCCTTTTGAAAATGGTAATAACACTTTTGAAAGTGTAAAAACCATTGCTCTGATACAAATTTAATTGTCATTACCCAGAACCACATCAAGCACATGACAACTACCGCATACCTGGGTTAAGAATACTCACGGTATCACTTAACTCGACCATGCAAGGCTAATTGAATATTGTCTAAAAAAAGTTGGGCAGCACAATGATCATATTTTGAAAATTCTAGACTTTTATATTTTAAATGCACTACATATAGATCAATTTTAAATGCACTTCTATATTTACATTAAAACTCAATTGCAACTTCTAGACTTTTAAGTCCAATCAGAAGCAATCTCAACAACAGTAGAAAAGTTTCATACATAAGGTCATTTACAAACCACAAGACAATCAAGAGTTAATTTATAAAATCATAAAGTATATCTACTTAATCATGAGCCACTATATAACAAAAGTAGAAAACAGAGACTACCCAGTGAGTAGGAAAAACATATATTGCAAACAGAACCTAGTACACACCAAGATAGTTAAGAAAACCCAAGGATGGGTTTTTCACGTATCTAGCATGCACATAACAACCAATGAAGTGAATATACATAACATAGAAACACGTAGGCCTAGCCTAAGACTCAAACATATATTGGCTAGAAACCATATAGGCCTAGCCTATTAATCACTCATCTAGTGAACATATGTTCCAGTTCCAATAAACAAGGGCAGAAAAACATCACTTGTATAGATCAAATCTCGTTGGGAAGCCAAATCTCAGAATAGGCCAAAATAGTTATGTGTGTCGCCACTAGTCGACCAAACTAATGCACACACCCACCGATTCTCGGTGTTGGCTCGACTTTCATTTGTGGTAAGTCCAGACTACGATTGATAAGAGCCTCATAACCCTAGGTGATGACCTCATTGGTGACCAGACCTTTAGGTATGCAATCACTTGCAAGTCCCGTAGAAAGGTGTCGATATAAGGACTTGACTTTTATACACCAGTGTTAAGGGTATGGGGATCGCTTAATTTTTTGTACCTAGCACACGATTGGCTGATCGTTTCCTCACCAATCATAAAAATCATATAAAATATTAAGTATTAAAATCAAGTAAGGCACCGTGCCTTTATTTATCGATCCAACTGATAAAACGGAACCTTGTTATGGCTCTAAGCCAAAAGAGAACACATACACGCAATATACATGACTCGATTATACATATATAAGTTCTAAAACATTATTATATACAATAAAAGTCATCTTTTGCACTCCAAGTGCAAAGTTGTTCAAAATTGTAGTTTCAGAAAATAAAGTTTTGTTTTTTGCACTCCAAGTGTAGGATTGGTGAAAACAATATCGTTTCTCAAAATATGTAATAAAAACATCAATTGCACTCCAAGTGCAATGGGTTATTCAAAACAATGTCATTTTTTAAATACACAAGTATACTAGTATCCATTTGAGATTCAATTCTACTACGCATTGCCTAAACAAGTCATCATGCATGTCTTGGGATGTCCTAATCCCATTTGAGAGATATAGTTTCCACAACTCACCTAAAAAAAGTGTATACTCACTTAACTTCAACAATCCTCGTTATTATTTCCGTCATCCATAGCTCCCAAGCCTTTATACATATAATATACAATGTATTTACTACTCATACATGTATCTCATAATTATAAACCACCACATAACTGTATAAAACATAATGTCACTATTTTTTAAAAAAAACACGATATCACTATTTTTAAGCTATGGGATTTGACCATGAAGCTTCTCACATGGTTACTTCGCTTATTATTTGCATAAGCTTTCTTTTGCATTTTCCAAGGCATTTAATGCCTTTGATCCAACACTTACACATTTTAAGGCATAATGAAGCACATTTTTATCCAATCTAAGCAAAATTTCAAGTTTACTCTAAGTAAACATGAAAGCCTCTTTCCAATGCACACCATTAAAATCCTTAAATCCTAAGTCAAGTTCACTTAGGCATTTTATCAAACACCTAATGTGCATGAATTTCAAGTCATATTTTCAAGACTTTATCATAGTAATTCGTGCTCCTATCTTGTTATATAACAAGCACTTCCAATCAACAGCACATTTCACCACTACATTAAATCCAATTCCCTTCATTTAAACCATCAATTTCAAAAGATATTCCAAATTTTACAAACTTTCACCAAAGGGAGCGTGTCTTGGTTTTGGCTTAAGGAGACTTCTCCGTGACTCTTTTCATTCATCTAAACCATGTTTCATGCATATTTAAGGATGGAGAACGACATATCTTAACACCAAACTCAAAATCATAATGTAGAGAGAGATGAGACAAAATTTACCTAAACTTTCCTTTAGCAATATCTTAAAATCCTTTGAGAATAACTTAAATCTAATGATAGTTTTAAGTTCCTTGATCCCAAATTAACTTAGAAAACCTTGGTTTGGGTTGGAGAATCAAAAGAAAAGGTGAAATTTGGGTGATGGCCGAAAGTGTTCTTCTTCTCCTTTCTTCTCCTTTCTTTTAATTAAAACAAAGTGTTTTAATGCTAAATGGTGGGGCGCACAATCACACACAAGGAAGAAGGGTCTAGAATATTGACTCTTCTTTATCCAAACATGGTGAATTTACCTTTTTGTCCTTAACTTACATGAAAGTACCATTATTCCCTTCAAACTTTTCCTAAATTTGAAATTAAGCCCAAGATTTGAGAATTACCAAAAATTTTATTTTCATTTAGGTCCCTGAACTTTAAAAAATTATAATTAATCCCCTTAACTTTATGAAATTATGTATTGGTCATCTAAGAATCGAAAAATTACTTTTAAATGCCTTATGTACGTCAACTTTTCCAATTAAGCTTTCTAAGTGTCCAATAAGTCTATAAATCATGTCTAATCACCTCTAAGGAATTAGAACACATTTAACTTAGCCACAATAGTTATATACATCCAATGGACTCGGTTTTACACACTTAGAAGCTTATAAGTTAGAAATCTCCAAGAACTCACATATCGATATACTCTAAGTTCATATAAGGGTAGATAACATTATATATCACTGGCATATATACCGAAAGGATTCAAATATATTTTTGAACTCATATACAACCATGTATATATCAATATACAGTAGTATTTTCAAGTACAGACTAGTACAAAAGGGCATCAGAGAGTCCGGTGTTACATGTTCCTCCAACTAGGATTGTACGTATTACTATAAGTATTACTTTCTGGTATCAGAGTATTCCCTAAATAATCCATATGTTTGGGTTGAGCTAATTAACATTCCTATCCCTGATGGTCTAACCTGCACGCTTAACTTTGCTTTACCTTTGCTTGAGGAGCCATAGTCAATTTATCTATCTTATTACTCAGGGCCTCTACTTGACTTGTCAATTGCACCACTGCATCCACCTCATAAACTTTTGTTGGCCTAGTAGTTTTTGCTCTAGCTGAGCACCATTGGTAGCTATTCATGACCATATCTTCGATCAACTCTTAGGATACTTCAGGTGTTCTATTATTTAACGTCCCTCCAACTACTGCAGTTGTTGATTGCCTTATACCTTTACTTATTCTGTTATCAAAAGTCTAGATTTGCATCTACAATGGTAGCATATGATGAGGGCATCATCAGATCATCTCTTTTAATCTCTCCCAGGTGTCATACAATGATTTACCATTAGTTTGGGAGTGTGACGAGATGTCATTTCTCAGCTTCACATTCTTTTTAGGGGAAATTACTTTAAGAAAAAATTTTCCACCACTTGATCCCATGTCATAAGTGACGAATATGGCATACAATTCAACCACTGTTTAGCCTTTCCTTTTAGGGAAAATGGAAATAGACACAGTATAATTGTTTCATCATTTGCTCCATTAATTTTAAAAGTATCACGGATCTCTAAAAAGCCAAAGATATGCATGTTAGGGTCTTCTTCTAGGAGTTTATCAAATTGGAATAACTGTAGCACCATTTGGATGATGCTTGACTGAACCTCAAAGTTGTTCGCTTGAACAATTGGCCTCATTAAATTGGATTCTACACCAGTAAAGTCTGGTCATAGTCAAACATTATCTGTGGTTAGTCTTCCATGTTGTAAGATTCCTTAGTGTCCATATGACCTTCCAATTTTTTGATCTAATGATCTAGTTTAAACTCTCACATATTTGTCCTACGAAGATTCCTTCACACAGTTCTTTCTATTTCAAGATCTGCATCTAGTAAGTTGTTAGAATTACAATGAGTCAAGCTGACCTAAAGTTTAAGCTGGTAAGTTCTTAGACATACTGCAAGTCAAAATGACCTAGAGTTTAAGTCTAAAACTAAAGAAAATAAACTAAACAAATAATTAATAAAAAATTATAATAAAAACCAAAAATAAAGCAGATTAAAAGAAACTAAACTAATGACTAGATTAATAAAACTAGGGTTTTCCCGATATCACTGTTCCCAGGAACGGTCCCAAAAACTTGATTAACTTGAGATGAGTTTCTTAATTATGAATTACAATAAGTACCGATAAATATGAGTTGATCCCATAGGATAATGATTACCAGTAATTACTGTTATACTATTATCCAATCTACATATTTATTTGTAATTTTTAATTTAAAAGAAAAAACTAGAGCAAGTAAAATAAATGGGCAGTAAGTTCAAATCACAGACATAAGGAAGCATTAAATTACCAATATCAAAAGATTAGTATCTAGGTTTCGAATCTCCCTAAACCCTTAATAGATTGATCTTTTATTATGCAATTGTTTTGTTGATTTATTGGACCATGGAGACTCCTATGGTATGCCAATAGCTAACCTTGAGTCTATTACAACTAATCCTTAGGTTTTTAACCAAATTACTTAGGGTAAAGTTTGTAGGATTGCTTTACTAATTTGTGAATCCCTCTACTAGGTTTAACCGTAATCTGAAAGATTTAAGTCATGTTATCTCTAGAGTTGCAATCAACTGCTTCTAATTATGGTATATCTATTCATAAATAGGATTTCTCAATCTCTATGTATGAAATCAAGTTATGATCTAACATTCCTGATTTATTAGGACATAAATAAAAACACGAAATTGACTTGCAATATACCAACCAAACCACTTACATTAATAAAAGAATTAAATCATATTAAAGTATCAACATATGATTCATCTAACCTAAATAATAATAGGACGTTTAGTTACACATGTTCAAACATGAAATCAAACATAAATAGAAAGACAAATCAATTGAAAACAATGAGTTCATAATTCTAAAACTCCCTGGTTGAGTTTTATCAAGTATTATTGTCATGTAGAGGTTTGATCTTGTATTTTGGTGGATCTTTCCTTGAATTCCTCATGTTTTTCAACTTCTTTGGATCAAAATCACCCTTTGAGTTGCCTCTAAGATTTTCAAAATGCCTTTGTTTGTCTCCTTCCTAGTTTGCCTCTGAAAACTTCTTTATATTTTAAGGTTTTGGTCGATGCACAATCTGATGCATAAAATTCTTTGAAGATCGCAAATCTAGATGGCCTAGAAGAAGTGTACAGGCTGATGCATGGTCGTGCATCCCTTTTATGCTTCGAATCTTCATTTTATATCGTGTTTTCCTCCGAATTCTTCTCCTTTAAATCTGTGAAGGCAATTGTACTCTGTAAACATACTTGAAGCGAATTAAGTACCAAATATGCAATAAAAGTATAAAATATTAAGAAAAATACATCAAACTATAAGGTATAAATATGATCAGTTATCCATCTATCAGGTGGTAATAGCCCTTATTCCAATACCTATAAATGTGGGTAGAAGAACGACGTAAATTTTTCTTGGTCTATCAATGCTGTAGGGAATCTAATGAAAGCTCAAGACCCACTAGGATTTCAACAAGAAAGGCTTGATTCTTTAGAATCAAAGATGAATAAATTGATGGATGTTTTAAATTTCAAATTCACGAGCCAAGATGAGAATCAAAAGAGGATGAAAACCAAGTTCAATCAAATTGAAAAGAACCATGTATATTCCCTTCATAATCTGGAGGTTCAAGTTTTTTAGCCAATGCATTGTCTACACGAAATATGAGGCATCTCTGGAGCAACACAGAGTTTTATCTAATGGAACAACTGAAAGTCAACACTTATAGTAATAGGAAAGATTTGGAAAACCATCCAATAAGAAAGTTGAATCCCACTAAGTAGAAGACCAAAAGAAAAAGGGCAAAGAAGAAGAAAAGAAAGAGGAAACTACATATACTCCTCCCCTTCATATGCACTAAAGATTCCATTTCTATAAATGCTACAAAAGAATCAATTAGATGTGAAATTTGCAAAGTTTGTATAGAAGTTAAAGAAATTGCAAATCAATTTGTCTTTTCTGGAAGCTTTGAAACATATACCCAAATATGTAAAGTTTCTTAAAGACATCTTATCAAACAAGTGGACTTGGGAGGACAATCAAATGGTCTCCTTGACTGAAAGTTGTAGCTCTATAATTAACGACCACATGCCTTGAAAATTGAAAAATCCAAGGAGTTTTACTATACCCTACATTGTTAGTAATTTAGAAATCTTTAAGTGTTTATGTGACTTAGATGCAAGTATTAATCTTATGCCTTTGTCAATTTTTAAGAAATTGGGACTAGGAGATGTGAAGTGAGCATCCATGCTTATTCAATTGGCAGATCAATCTATAAAGAAACCATTTGGCATGCTGGAAGATGAACTAGTAAAAGTGGATAAGTTTATTATTCCTGTGGATTTCATAGTGCTAGACAATAAAGAGGATTAGAACTGTCTATTAATTCTTGGTAGATCATTTATAAATACAGGAAGAGCATTGATGGATGTTTATAAAAGGAAATTTATTCTTTGGATTGGTGATGAGAAAGTTGAATTTAATATGAACAAAGTAATAAAGAATCTGAAGGAAAAACAACTCTTATATGAAGATTGATATAGTGGATGAGTGTATAAAAAATCAAGTTGAGTGCAATAAAAAAGAAGTTAATGTTGGAGACGAAGATGAACATGAACTAGGAAAGGAGGACTTGAGTGAAAAATTAAAATAGGAATTATTAGTAAGGAGGGAAGCACCAATGATACCCTCCATTAAGAAACTACCCGTTTTAGAGTTAAAAACTAATGGGGAATAAGGGAAAAGGGTGTTGGAGATAATTAAAAGGATAATGAGAGCCATATAATGGAAAATTTTGGACATAAGAAGCATAAGTCCTAATATGATGATACATAGGACCTTAATATTCAAAAGAAGTGTTGGTTAAAAAATTAAGCTGAAATGGTCAAACTAATGACCTTAAAAGTAGCATGTTATGTTCTAAGTATTTTTATATAATTTTATGTGCATTTATTATCTTATTTTGATGATTTTCTTGTGAATTGAAATGATGGATGCTCATGGCATAAAATGTGTTTAAATTCGTTCTCTAACCCCATCATTGCCATAATCACCATAAGTATTCTTGCCCTTGCTTTTATTCCTTTTATTTTTGTATGTTTTTATGACACTTGTTCGAATGCACTTATAGTTAAATTCATTTGAATTGGTAGACATCACTAGTAACCTTTCCTAGGAGTGATTGACTAGAAAGAAGTGATGTAGGTAAAATGAGAAAAAAAAACCACAAAAACAAACTGTTTTGTATAAATATGTTAAATAAATTTCCAATTTTACTAGCTCGTTTAAAAAAAGGGGTTTAAAATAGAGCTAATTGCTGGTTGTGAGTTGCTATATGACTAAGTAATCGAAGGCATTCATGAAAAAAATTGTCTGTCTTCGTGTCAAAAGACTAGAATGACACTCTAACGAAGTTTAATAATATGGTGTTGACAATAAAAGTGAAATTACAGATCTTCATGTTAAATGCCAAAATAAATTTCATGAATGGGTTTTTAGTGATATGTTGTCTCTTTAATTGGTATATAAGAATGATTCAATGTTTAAAAGTGCCAAAGATGTATGGATAGATGTCAATATTTTAGTTGATATGTGTATTTAAATCAAAGAATTTGAACATGAATTGTATGAGTTAGTGTGTTGGAACTTTTTTAAAGATTAATGTTTATGGCTAAGTTAATTTCATGAAATTTGATGTCACTGTGCCATTATTGCACTATTGTATGATTGTGTTTGTGTGTTTATGTGTTTTGTTTGTTTAAGGTTTTAGTTTTGCTTGGGGACAAGTAAAGATTTAAGTTTGGGGATGTTGAAAGGTTTTAATTATAATATGTTTTATAGGTATTAGAGTATGTTTTTAGTGTTTTCCTAAAGGATAATCATGTATTTAGGTTTTAGATTTATATTCCTGTTAGTGTTTTTATGTGTTTTGTTTGATTGTTTGTTGTTTAAGGTAAGAATTTAATCTTGATTATACGTTTCAAGGGTTTTTTAATGAGTTTGATGAAGAGTGGAAATAGGAAAAATCAGAGAAAATATAAAGAAATATATTTGGCACGATTATGTGTGACCATGTATGATTGTGCCCAAGAAGACCATGTATGATTGTGCCCAAGAAGGCAGCAAGATGAAAGCCTTCCATGTACAATCATGCCAGACTTCCACTTATTGCCTCCCATACACGATCGTGCCAGAGAGTTACAACAATGTCATGCATGATCATGCAAGGTGTTTTCTAGGATGCGAGTTTTCTTTTGGAAGATAAACACATGATAAACCTAGACAAAACCCTAGAAGACTAAACCTAGACAAAACCCTAGAAGACTCAAAGAGTACATAAACAAGAGAAGTACATCACTTGATGGCTGCAAAAATATAATTAGAGGAGATCAAAAGAATAAAATTCTGAAGAACAAGGATGTAGATTTTCCAACTCAAAGAAAAGAATAGACTTCAAGATTCAATTCTCTACTCTTTCTAATTTCCATGTTGATGTTAGATATTAATGATAATTAAATTTAGATATATAGTTACAGCTATGGATTTCTAAATTCCTTTTTAAGAATTACTCTTGATTTATTTGTTGAACCTTATATTCTTGATTTAAAAAGTAACATGGAAAGCAAATAACGGATGATTCATTCAAACTGTCAGAAGGAAACCATGAAATTTTAGTTATTCCAATGGATGAACACTAAGGACATCAATCGTTGAATCAAAGACATCCTCCAAAATGTTGTACACAAAGTTCTCGCAACAATAACTGGCATTGTAAAATCCAACTGATACTCAAAATTTTGTTGGTAACATCTAAACCCAAGTTGATAGGCGATTGTCTTCTAAATCAAAAGGCTAATCTCCATGAAAGGCCAATCAAATAAAGGCATCGCCCAAGGAAGAAATAATACAGTTGAATCTCCTTCGAGTTGCACATCAATAGATCAACATAAAAGGAACAACGAGCATCACATGAGATTGATCAAGATCTTTATTGCTCTATGCATGATGGTAATGGTGCAATTTGTATAGCAATACTTTACCAGAAGCATTTCCAACAGCCATAAAACCCCCACCAGGACTAAAATCCAAACAACGAGGATAATTTAAGGCCTTGTTTGTTGGAGGCCAGTTCGAGAACACAGTATATGACGGCACGTGTATCAACTTTAAACTGTTCTTCTTCATGTGTGAACAAATGGCTAATATTTGAGCATCATTGTTAAACTTCAAAAAGTCTACTTTGGTGGTCAAATTCTCAATAGCCTTGATTGGTTTTCTCTTCCCACCTAAAAAGCTTTCGCTGTTGTAAACATTTACAATCCCACTATCAGAACCAGCAGCAAACAGATTTCCATCTGGGGATGTGCAAAGTGCTGTACCATTTATACAACCTTCATCAACAGCCTTATGTACGCATGCCCTTGTTCGTAAATCCCAATGGTAAATCTGCCCATCGCCTCCATGGCTTAATAATTGCCGCCCATCATCAGCAAAAGCTAATGAGCGGGCAGTTCCATTCATCTTCAAGGTTGCAATTAGTTCTTTCGTTTTGGAAGATACCAACAAGATATAACCTTCGTTACCAACAAACGCAATTGTACTGGAGTCGGGGGAGACCTCAAAAACTTCCAAACTCTTCTCTTCCCTGCCAACAAGGGGTCCTATTTTATCAACTTTAGCTTTCACTAAATCAAAGCTGTAGAAGAACTTCCTTCTTCCTGCTATAATAACCTGAGAACCATCAGGTAAAAAAGAGGCCTTTCTAACAGGGCAATCATCAATGAAAATACTTTGTATTTTGGTATTCCGTTTTCCATCAATTTGGAAGAACCTAATCCTTCGATCCAATCCCGCAGTAAGAAGCAGCTGCGCATTTCGATGAAACTGAACTGAATTTATTGGACCATTGGATGAATCCTCAGCATTTGCATCTACAAGTCTAGAGTACTCAAGAAGGCCAGAGTGCAGCTTCACCTTGCTTTTGACTACAAGATCTTCATTTGTACGAAGAATATCATCAAAAGCTTCAACATCCTTGAAACCATGAGCTTCAAATATGCCATTTTCTTCGTCCGAATATTCATCATCATAAAGACCAACATTTTTTGATCTCCAATCAAGGCTGGCCCATTCAGTGCCAGGATTTAACTTAACATGATGAGCCCTTAATCTTGAAACATACTCCAACCCACAAATCAAATTCTCATCCTCTTCCTTCCTCAACTTCCTCAATCTATTGACCTTGGCAATATTAACCTTGGTCTTCTCCTCTTCCTCATCAACCCAAACAGCTTTCCGTTGGTTAGTTTCCCTTTCATCATCATTCCTTTCAAAGAATTCTGCATCCTCCTCATAAACAGGCAGCATACAATTAGCCGAATGGTCCAGAAAAAACAAAGCAGACGAATTGTGAGTCCCATCATTAACCTTCTCCTCATCATCGTTGTCGGAGTACAGAGATCCAAACAAAAGGTTCTCCAACTTCTTCATCTCCTTTCCTTCCTCAATTTCCAGTTTTTCCGCTTTCTCTTTCCTTCTTTTCTTGGCATTAGATATAGCCAAACCAGACTGTCCTCCACTGTCCTCTTTATCATCTCCCATAAAGGCAGGCTCATCCGTGTCTTCCCTTCTAGTCTTGACTATAATTTTGGAGCCAGCATTTTGAGAAATCAAACTCATCTCGCCAACCCAGAACTTAATCCTTCAATTCTGTATATCCGAAAGCGTCTGAGAAAAACAAGATATGTCAGAAAGTAATTATAAGAAATAATATACGAACAACCTTAACTTTAAATCAAAAAACTAAAATCATCCATACTCTATTCTAGTCATCAAAACGCGAACCTAACTAGAATATGAAGCCAAATAAAACATATACTCGACCGTCCGAATACGTTAAGAAGGTATAGGCACCCAACTTGATTCATCATTCTTTTCTTAAGGGAATAATAACAACAGAAAAGAAAAGTTTCACCGAATATTTATATAAACAAAAGATTATATGCACAGAATAAAGAGCTGAAACAATACCTAGAATGAACTTAGAAGATCTTAAAGAACCAACTTGTTTCGCTTTTTGGTTTAGAGCACGGAGAATCGAGATAAGAAACAAGTCGGCCAAGGAGAGAACAAGGGTTTTGTTTTGTGTACGGGTTAAGAGTACGGTGAAGCCGAATAAGGAGGCGGGTCGGCCTGGGCCCGATTGCTATGCCTAATAATAATATGAGGCATTTTATTTTCATTGGTTCTAACTTCTAAGTTTTTCTAATATTTAAAAACTATTAATTCAGACATTCAATTTGGTGAGTATTGTATGCACCAACTTGACAAAGGGACCAGAGCAGCTCTATATTAATCAACCACTTGCTATCAAAAGTCATATTGTTCACTTTGCAAAACATTTGTTATATGTTTTATTCAACTAAAATTTTGTGTTATAACATGAAATTTTAATTCTTCAAGAGATGAATATGCCCTTCCTTTTCCCCTATCTTGCTTGACTTTTTCTTCTATTTATTTCTTACTTATTTTTTTTCTCTACTCGCTCTTCTTGCTTCTCCTCTTCTAACTGTTGTGGTGTCTTTCTCTTCTCAGGCCAACTCCAAGAAGAGACAATTTGCTGTCTTTTCTTATTCTTTATCTATGATGTCTTCTTTAATGTTTGTGGTTTCTCCATCCTCTTCAAGATTAGTGAAGGATTTTTTGGTCATTCTTTAGTTTTTTTTTCTCTAACCTTCGTTTTAATATTTTTAGAACAATTTTTTTAAATGATTCACCATATTATTCTATTTGTCTCTAATCATTTTAGCAATATGTTGTTAAACTCGTCAATTTTGGGTTGAAACTCACCCTCTCTAAAACATACCCCTCCCTTGCCCTTATGCTCGTCCTTTCCCGCTATCATTTCTTATTGGCTCACAACCTAGTCCTACTCAACCTCTTTCCGTACTTCCCTCTTTACTTTAAACTCGCACCAAGAAAATTTAAGGAGCTGACTTACCTTTTTTACAACCTTCCTCTTCTCCCACAGGACCCTTGCTGGTCTTAAAGAGCTTCTAGCTCCTTAGGTATCTTCTGCTTGTTTTCCCCTAGGCTTGAATCCTCGTCTCAACTAGAAGCTAAGTCTTAGGAGAGCCTTCCAAAGTCTTTCTCCATTATTCCCCTCCTTGAGAGTAAAATGGTCATTCTATTGCTTCCTCTTCACTGGAGATCCTCATAGAAGGAGTTAAAAGCTGGGCATTCATCCTAATTGGATTGTTAATGAGAAAATGCTTAACTTTCCCTTTAATTAACTCTTGGGCCATCAAACATTGAAGGGAAAAGGACTAATAGAAGTACTCCTTAATGAAGATAATATATTTCTATTTAGTTTCTATTTGATGCAAATGCTCAAGAAGTCTTAGAGACTGGCCTCTAACACTTTAACAGTATGCCTCTCTTCCTTTACTTAAGAAGCTAAGCATTAACTTGGATAATGTTATGCAGAAATAAGTTCTCATTTGGATTAACATCCATAATGCCCCTTTAGAATATTGTCTACCAAAGGCCTAAGTCATGTGGCTAGCTACATTAGCAAGCCAATATGCAAGGATGAAGCATAGCTAAAGAAGGGATAAGATATGCCAAGCTTTATGTAATTATTAAATTAAGGTAGGACTTACTTGAAGTTATTGTCTTATCGAGACTTGGAGAAGGTGATACTATGATAGAAGAAATAAATAAGTTCTTATATCAATGGATACCTTCTTTAAAGCAACAAGGCAAACAGTGGAAGACTATGGGTAATATGTTCTTAAGAGTGATTATATTGAGCTAATAGGCTTAGACTCTTATGAGTTGCAAAAGCCAACAACTATAAGTAAAGATGCCCTAAACTCCATAAATAACTAGGTAAATGTAGAGAATGACAATAATATGTTTACTGTACTTAAGTTTAATAAGGTTTCTCTAAAAGTCCTTGAAATAGATCACTCTTATAAACCAATCTTATGAAGGTTTAGCTCTCCTTGAAGTTCTTAGTATTGATCTATTCTTCTTAACCCTCTTGAAATTCCCCTTACTTCAAATTTGAACTATAGTTGAGAACATGAGCGTAAAGGAGATTTGGTAAGAAGAATTTATATGAAAGATCTAAAAGCTAAAAGATTCTTTAATGTGTATTCTATCTTGGAATATAAGGGGTATAAATTGTCTTAAAAACAACAAGTCCTTAAGGACACCTTTGAAGTAAAGAATTTCCTAATAGGCATTTTGGAGACCAAACTCAAGGTAGACAAATTTAAGAAGCTCATATTTTTATAAAACCTCTAAGTTACCTACTCTTCTATTGGCTACTAACCAACTTATCATCTTCTAATTACCTTGCTCCAAAAGAGAACTAGTTTTTCTCTTTCTTTCATTTATGGATTTAATATGTTTTTCAATGGAATTTCTTATAGGAAAAGCTTAATAGTATTCACTTCTCCATCAATGTACCACGGATTATCTCTGGTGGCTTGAATAATATTCTCCATATCTTTGAAGTAGAAGGCAATACATGCTTGAGGAACTTCAATAGTGACTTTACAGAATGTAAAGAGCATTTATAATTAATTGACCTAATATTTGAGGCAAACCTCTCTACTTATAGTAACAAGTGAAGTGGGAATTGGCACTTTACATAAAATTTGGATAGAGCACTAGTAATTAAGGATTGGCTGGTAATATTTCTTAAAAGCAAAGCTAATTTCATAAACTTCTAGTTCTTAAACCACTTTCCTATGGAAAGCTCCATTTAGGTTCAACAACTTTTTAGCTAAACATTAGGGCATTTATGAAGCAATAATTTATGGTCTTTCTCTTGTAATTCATAGACAAAAATCTTTTATTTGTGTAAGGAAGCTAAGCATGATTGAAAAGAAACTCAAAGAGCTTTACATGAGGAGATTCAAGAATACTCATCTAGCCATATCGAAATCTAAATTAAAGCTTAAGTTAATTTAAGAAGACCTCTACAAGCATCCTGGTGAGCTTACCAAACAAATGGAAGAGAAAATTGTCCTAAGTTTATATATAAAAGCTATCAAAATGCACAAACCTTTGATTAAGTAAAGCTTAAGAATCCTCTAGTTTAAAGATGATGATAAAAACATGAATTTATTTTATAGAACCATTTATTCCAAGAAAAACATTAGTAGAACTTCTTCACCGCATAAACAAAATGTTGATCTTGCTCATTCCTAAAATGATATAAAGCAGAAAGCTTTTTTTATTACTTTCATAATTCTAAAAGTTCTTAGGTTGTATACTGCTCCTTAATTCCAATTCTTAAAGCCTTTATTGATAATTAACTTTCTTATGAGGCTACAGAGAACTTATATAGACCATTCAATGAGCAACTTTTAATAAACCAAACCTTTAGAGGATGCAAATTAACTCTTTTTGAAAGATAGATGACTAGGTGTAATAGAACTAACTCATCAATTATAACTTTAGTTATATAATATTCCTAGCTACTAGAAAGATGACTAGGGATGACAATGGCTCAAGCTTAGCCTAGCCAGTGAAAAAATAGCTTGGGCTCAGTCTAAGACTAGAGACCCTGTTGGGCTCCATAGGCTCTAGACTCGATGGGGCCAACCAAACCCAATATTTTTTATCTTTTAGCTTAATTTTAAATTTAAATTGATTAATAATTGAGGATAAAATTATAAGAAATGAAAGAAAAAGATTAAAATTAAAGTTATCAATTCAATTCGTTGAAGTTACAAATTTTAATTAGTTAATAAAATTAAAAAATTTGAGATTTTATAATATATGAATATATAAAAACTTACATATGGTGATAAAATTAATAAGATGAAATCCACTAATGAAGGAGGATATGATTATAAGAAATGAAAGAAAAAGATTATAATTGAAGTGATCAATTCAATTAATTAGAGTTACGAATTTCAATTGATTAAGAAAATTTGAGATTTTATAATGAATAAAAAAAATTAAAGTTGAGAATTTCAAATAACTAGGAAATTTTGGGATTTTCTAATAAATGAATATATACAAGCTTACATATATTGATAAAATGAATAAGATGAAATCAAATTCATTAATAATGGAGGATATGATTATAGGAAATCAGAGAAAAATATTATAATTGAAGTGATAAATTTAATTAATTAGGGATACGAATTTCAATTGATTAGGAAAATTTGAGACTTATAATGAATAAATATATAAAACTTACATCTATTGATAAAATGAATAAGATGAAATCAAATTCATTAATGATGGAGGATATGATTATAGGAAATGAAAGAAAAATATGATAAAGGAAGTGATTAGTTCAATTAATTAGAGTTACGAATTTCAATTGATTACGAAAATTTAAGATTTTACAATGAATAAATATATAGATGATAAAGCAAATACACGCAAGAAAGGGGTGAATTGTGTATGACTAAAAATTTTTTTTTGCAAGTTACTTTCAATGCTTATAAAAAACAGATCCTAGTTAACAAATGAAAAAAGTAGGAGCATGTCAGACGATAAAGGATTTTAAACAACAAGAGCCTGTTAGGCAATAGTAGCCTTTTGTAGGATATGACCGTGTTTAAACTAAAGGAGTCTACTGAATGATGAATTTTGTTAAAGCAATTAAAAAATATAAGGCGCCTGTTAAAATTATAAGGAACCGTCAGTAAGTTGAAAATAGAAAGGACCTATTATAAAAGTCAAGGAGCCTCTTGCTGAAATAAAAACACACACAATATATTGTAGAAATATAAAAAATAGGGAGAGAGTGGGAAGAAGGAAGCAGTCGATTTATACTGGTTCTACTTATAACCTAAGCCTACGTCAAATCCCCAAGTATCTAACTTGAGTTTTTCACTATAAAATCAAGTAGTAATTTGAAGAGCCTCTCCAAGCTTACAATTTAATATTTTTCAAAGTTCTTCAACCTTCTACAGTAGTAGTATTTCACTAACCTCTACAAGTTCTAAAATAAAAATGAAGTTTGCTCGATACGAGCTTCAGTAATCTCTCTCAACAAAATTTCACTTTCTAACGCATAAGAGAATTTTTACAAAGATGTCACTTTCAAGAATGTATATGCTTTTGATGAGTTTTGACAATATAGCTTCGTAAGCTTCTATATTGTTCAATTGTTGTTCGCAGTCACATTTTCTCTTCTCTAAATAGTCAATTTCTTCAACTAGCCGTTACTTTACTTGTATCTTTAGTCAATTGGATGGATTTAAATCTAAATAACTTTGATGTTATCTTTGACAAAAATCTTCTAGTAATCACAAGGCTAATATACGTCCTTTATAATTAGTAGGATCCTTTCAGATAAACCATTTCTAATAAGGTTCCTGCAAGAAAGAAAGCATATTTCTTATGATTTTATTTCCTTTTGAGAATAACACCATTAATTATACAAGAAAATAAATCCAATTTGAATTTTGAAATATTATACAATTATCATCAAAATCGTTAATCATAAACCTTGAGCTAACAATAGAAACTTACATATATTGATAAAAAGAATAAGATAAAATCAATTTCATTAATTGTGGAGGATATGATTATAGGAAATGAAAGAAAATATTATAATTGAAGTGATAAATTCAATTAATTAGAGTTACAAATTTCAATTCATTAGGAAACATTGAGATTTATAATGAATGAATATGTAAAAACTTACATATATTGATAAAATGAACAAGATGAAATCAAATTCATTAATGATGTAGGATATGATTATAGGAAATCAAAGAAAAATATTATAATTGAAGTGATTAATTTACGAATTTCAATTGATTAGGAAAAAAAATGAGTTTTTATAATGAATGAATATATAAAAACTTACATATATTGATAAAATGAAGTCAAATTTATTAATGATGGAGGATATGATTATAGGAAATGAAAGAAGCTCACATTTTCTCATATTCCATTTTGGCATTTATGTTATTTTCTTTGTATTTTATGTTTATCTTTTCTAGAATGTTTACTTAAAGTGAAAAAAAATTATAAGGAAGCTTATAAGAACTTTTACTTAAATAAATAAAACGAATTAATTAACTATAGTAATCTTAATTACGCACGAATGATTATCCAAATCATTTTACAAAAAATGATTTAATTTATAGAAGTTAAGATAATATTATGACGAAGATTGGAAACTGGATATTAGAGACTGGAAAGGGTAGACTAAGAGTGCAGCTAATTATTGTAGGCAGGATCGTTGATAGTTTGCATCACTTCATTTGTACGTACAAACATTATATTTAGTAGTAATGCAATATTAAAATTAAAGGAATATTAAAGACATGTTAATAATTAATAAATAATTAAATATACTTCATATATTTGACCAAAATAATTTTCACTTGATGATCGATGAATATGGCTGGTCACCTTCATAACAATACCTGTGACTGTATTGAAGGAAAATAAAAAAAAATGGGTATGGCTAGTCACCTTCATAACAATACCTGTGACTGTATTAAAGGAAAATAAAAAAATATTAGGTAAGATATTGTAAAAAAGCCCAAATTGATATATCAAAAAGAAAAGATTTTTTTATCAATATCTTCATCATCTAACTAGCTCTAGGCACACATAAGGGCTTCCACGGTATGAGGATGAAGTCAAGCACGATGAAGAGTAAAACCCAAACACTAATGCTAAAAGTAGACTCTGAAGCAACGGTGGATGATGAAATTTCTAATAAGTCTCATGCAATTACTTGCATGATTAGAAAATTGTTTCCATAACTCTTCCACCATAATAATATATCAAAGTGCTCACCTTTAACTTTAACCACACAATCTTTAGTCAAATATTTATCAAAATTTAGCATATTGTACAAAGTCTTAGCCTTGTTTTGTTTCATAAATTTTGAAAGTGGAATTAACAAACCGTTCCTTGAAGATGAGCTCGAACCTAAAACTGAAGTCGGAGTTAAATAGCTTGAACTACTGCGATCCCCATTATGAATTTTTTCCATTCTAAGTTGATAACCATTAAACAATTCATACTAGAATTGTTTAATAACATTTAAATGCTCTTAGGCTCAATCACCATATAATGCATTATAAATAAAAGTAACCCATCTATCTTATATCTTGGGTCTATCACATATAACACCGCAACAATATGTCTAACCATAAACTAATAAAAATTCAACTTCTTCACCATTTTCTCCACTATAATTCGAATAACCTTACTAGAATCAAACATCCAATCAGATAAGGCATTCTTTATCCCACACATAGTGCTAAAGCAACAGTGCGAAGTTGGATATTTTGTTCCTAAGAAAAATTCAGTCATATTTTAAAATAATTCCAACTTTACACAAAACTCTTTAACTAACTCCCATTGATTTTCTATAGGCATGCAAGTGTACAGAGAATCTCTTTTCCTTATTCTAGTAAACACCTGAACCTATTGGATTGTTGACTCCAACATTTTGAAGGTTGAGTTCCATTTGGTTGGACAATCTAAACTAACTTCTCTGTACTAGGAATGTATAAATTTTGTGTAGCTTCTTCAAATTTCTCAAGTCTTCTATGAGTTGCACTCTAATATATTGCACTATTTTTAGTCGAATCTATTTCTTCATTCATCATCTTTAACCCATCTATCATAATCAAGTTTAGAATATATGCAATATAACGTATA
The DNA here is from genome assembly GCA_027576715.1 of Erythroxylum flavicans. Lineage (NCBI taxonomy): Eukaryota > Viridiplantae > Streptophyta > Magnoliopsida > Malpighiales > Erythroxylaceae > Erythroxylum > Erythroxylum flavicans. Next base: position 13,654,130 of record JANZXP010000004.1, on the reverse strand, counting down.
TGGAATATACTTCTACTAACCAACAAGCTCCTAACCCATATCTTATTCTTTAACTTCTCAATCATAACATCATTCGTGCTACAATTGTCGACTGTGATGGTGGATAATTTATTGTCGACGTTAAAATCCATCAACTAGTCTGCCAATATGGTTATCAATCTTTCACTTGTATATGGTGCTAGCATATAAATGAAACTATCATGTACAAATATTACCAACATTAATCATAAATTCATAACACAATGAAAAAGTAAATGATAACAATACTTTACAATATAATTACCTCAAAAGTTTATTACATAACATTCAATCATTATCAACATAATATATTGTCATTGCCATATATTATTGGTTGTCCACATGTTTGTTGTAATGACAATTTGTCCTTCATTACCTAACAATGCTCTTAAAACATCATCTTCTTAACTTTGTAAATTTTCATAATATCTTTCTTCAATGTATTCTAATTTGGAACCTTAAAAATAGGTTACAATGAATTATAACCATCTTCCTTCTACTACAAGAATCCACATGTCTCTTTATATGAGACATTCCACCTTGTGAACTACCGGCCAACATCTTCTGACAATATTTACATTCGAATTTTCTTTCCCATCTGTCAATATAATCTTATTAATAATTCCAAACTTTACTTTTGAATTGAGTTTGAGTTAAACTTCTATCTTTAATTGGTATAGGAATAGAAGTTTCCACTTCTACCTTTGGTACTAGATTAGAACTCTCTAATGAAGGAATATGCTCGTCCTTCTGAAACAATCAACATATAAATGCTTGACGTTAGAAACAATCAAAATGATATATATATATATATATATAATCGGTATGCTCATTGTCCCAAAATCATTTTGTTTAGGTACATATATATATATATATATGTACCTAAACAAAATGATTTTAGGACAATGAGCATACCAATTATGCAAATTGGACAATATAATAAATAAGAAAAAAAACATAAATGCTAACTTAGGAATGTACTAACAATCAAAACGATAAATTCTTTTTTTGGCTCTCGTATTACCTGTCTACTCAGAAATGGTAACCTAACATTCATATAACTACTTAGAATCAAATCACAAAGCCAGCGTTATAGCCTTCCTAGTTCATGATTCATCGATCATCAAATAAACATGCTACATAAAAGCTAGCTCAACAAAGTGAATGAAAAGAAGTATTTTGTTAACTAAAGTTTCTTATATATATATATAGGTTAACTAGAAGTCTAGAACAAACTAATCAAAGGTTGACATTGTATACATTAAGGGGGCGGTTGGTTCACACGAGAGAATGATAATAGGAATGAGAATGAATATAGTGAGGAATGAGAATAAATATAATCACTATAATTATGATGGTTAGTTAAGAGGAATGAAAATTACCAATGTCATTGATAGTAGTTGGTTTATTAAAAATATTGAGATATAAAAATTTGTTAAATGTTTGTTTTACATCAAATTTTAATATATTTTAACTAATTATATTTAATAGGTAAAAAAGAGAAAATATATTTAATTAATGATAATTTATTAATCAGTTATATTTCAATCAATTGATTAATTAGTTAGTTATATTTTAATTAAGTTATTTTAATTAATTATATTGTAATTAATTAATTATATTTTAATTATATTTAATTAAAAAAAAGAAGTAAGTCACAAGCATGACAAAGACTGTCACACTTGTGACATTTACCCTTAAGTCAGGAATGAAACTATTTCCTCTCATATTTCAGGGGTATGGACTAATCCCTGAAAGTCAGATATGAAAACACTATTCCTATGATCATAATATAAAACCAACCACCTTTTATTCATTCCATACCCATTGATTCATTCCCAAACTCATGAACCAAGCATCCCTCAAGTAAAATATGCAATTTTATTTGCTAATGTTGGTATTGAAAGTTGCTTCTAGTGCACTCATTACATCAATTAGTATGTCAATTTCGTAGTTAATAATGGTATTATGTGTTAGATGCCGATTAAAGGTAAATTCCATTTAGTTGTTGAAGTTATTGATTTTATTGCTTCATTAATGTTCTACACATTCTTGTATAACTAGTTGTCTGATATGGCCTACCAACTCCTATAATGACCTATATACTTCCATTAGTATTGCTTTAATAGTTCCTGATTGCCAACAAGGATCAACTGGGGTTTAGGGATAAGAAAACTTTCAAATCATTAGAAAGTGTTTTCATTCTCAAGTTTGGTAACATTATAAATTTTGAAATCTTGTTCCAGTTATGACCATTTGGTCTCAAGTATTTTATTAAATTCCTACTAATAAATGATAATTTGATATATTATAAGTGATATTTGTTATAGGATTGTCAAAGTTATTTTATGTGATAATGTGTATGTTTAGTATACATACTAGGATGTTTAGCCTAGTTTTTGTGTTATTTTCATATAACTTGTATGTGTATGTGATTGTATATGATAAATTGCATGTTAAGTTATAGTTTTTAAGCTATGTTTTTGCATGCTTTTCATATGTTTTGATGTACATACATTTTGCATGGTTATATGTCATTGTTTGGGTAGAATTTGGACCTTATTTATGTTGATTATCAACTTACTTACATGTGGAATTGTTGTAGGTATCAAAGGAGAAACAAAAGAAGAAAATAAGACTAGACAATAACAAGTCACAATTGTGTTGGAATTTTCCAACTTTCTAGTTAGTAGTTATAGCTTGCACCATTTGCATCCTAAATCGATTTAAGCACCCAAAGGGGTATAACCCACCCCTATTTTAAACCCTAGAAAAAGGAGGGTCGTCCATCACACAAAAAGGAGGAAGATAGACACATTATTGGGTGGATTTTTAAGGAGAATAAAGTGATTTTAGAAGATCTCAAAGCTATCACATTAAGTTCCAACTTTGTTCTTTAACTCATAAGCCTTCTATTCTCTCTTCTCTCATTTTTTCATTTAATTATTGTATAGAGAAGATGTATGGACTTGTTTTGAGGATGTTTTTGATGATTTTAATGGATTTTGAAGTAGATTTAGGGTTGTTCTTGCCATAACTATGTAAGAACTCACTTTGGTATGGTTTGCTTTAATGCTTATGATATGTGGACTTTATATGTCTTGCTTACATTGAGAAATGGAGTCAGGAAATCATTTTGGATGTACCATGAGAGTGGACAGCCTTAAGAACACTTCACACGTCAAGCTAACATGACATTTAGGGAGAGATCTTGGATGTTTTGATGGTTGTCCGATAGGTTACTTCATATCCACTTAACGGTTAACTAAAGTGTGTAGGTTGAGAGATCACATACTGAACTTTAATCGTTATTTCGAGCTTAGTTAGCTTGAGTATTGAGAGAGAAAGGGCCAATACATTTGAATGTCTAGGACTAGGCATGATTTCATTAACAAAGTGAGGGATTATATGGTATGGAGAGAATGACCCTAACCTTTATAATTTGATTCTTTAAACCAAAATTGTGTTCCTATTTTTTTGACATTTTGAAGTGTGTTTGCAAGTCTTTAAATTGTGAATTTTTGCAATTTCAATCTCTCATTATTTGGTTAACTCAAACAAAATTAAAATTGAATTATAAGGTGACTAACCAACCCTCAAGGGAACGATACCTTTCCATATTATTTTATACGAGTACAACCACAGCTTAAGATTGATGTCATATTCGATAATATAACCACGAATACGAATTCATTGAATGTAGGTCTAACTTCCCAAACCATGTAAGATCTCCCAGTAATAAATATTCAATCACATGATCGATATAACACTTTTACTACCCCCTTTTTGTTTTCCACATTTTCAATCTTTACTAAATCTGCTATGTCATGATATTAACAACTTTTCATTTTCCCTCACTCTAACGGGTCATCATTCCTTTTATTGCTTCTAACAGTTCAGACTCCTAATGAATGTTCAAGTCTGTGACTTATTTAAATGCAACTAAGACTGGGGATCAGTTGTCACTGCATACCATGACATGGTCAGCTTACATGTACCTTGACATATAAATACCTATGTAAGATGCTAAACCTGGGCTTTGATACCAAAATGTAACATACCACTCCCATAGAGCATATACCTGACATTCCAAAGGATATTTCGGAACATACTCTCTGAAAATGGAACGCAAAGATAGTTAAATCAATTCTTTTTTTTCATCACACATAACATAAAACATTATAAGAATCATGTTGTTCCATTTTTTATTCACAAATATATATAGTCTCAAATGTCATTGCATTTCCAAAATTCACATGTCCATTACACAACAGTTGAGAGATACAATCCTTGATATAACATAACTAACACATTTGTAGGTACAACTGATCTCGACACTGGCCCATATCCAAATGCAAAAGTTAGTTCAACTAAACTAGCTAGATTTCTCCTGAACCTGAAAAACAATGGTGCAATTTTGGTGAGTTTGCGAACTCAGTGAGTGAACCATCATCGATGTGTTCACTCAAAATAGAACACATATATATCAATGAATAACATTCAGCTCAATCAAAGTAACGCTTCATTAAGAGCTATAACTCATATTCTACAATTTACATCATAATAAAAGAAGCGTTTAAAAATACAATCACTTTTTAATTCATTCCAGAAGTAAATTTTGAATGCAAGAATATCATATAATCATTTCAGAACATAACACTCATTTATCACGATTCTTCATATCACCATCAAAGTCATAAGCATTTCTCAATATCAACATAATATATTTCGACATTCATTTGCAATCAATATCATGAACACATTTTAAAAATCTAAATGCAAAAGCAAATGAGACTCATTCCATTTTAACTTTGTTCTAACCAAGTGCCTATTTCACCGTACCGTATCTGTTGTGGATACCGGGCTCTTTTTAGTACTGTCCCGTATTTGTTGTGGATACCGAGCTTATTAATCGTTGAGCCTGAGGCTCTGATGCTCATAACAGAGCTTAAAGCTCTTTTCACATTGGCTGCTCCGGTCACAACTCCTATATATGAACATGCATCATATAATGGAGTAACATAGTTCATATAATATATCATCAATCACTTTCAATCAATGAACACATTCAATTTTCACAGTTTATCAGATCTAAGTCCGGCATTCAACAAATAGTTGAGCATTCAATTTTCTTATTCACATTCAAATCACAAACACTCCCAATACAGTCCCAAATATCGAACTCCGTGGACAATCAATTGTCCCGAATCATTAATATCACAATTATAGTAAGATCAATTCAATATAGAGGAATTAAGTTTAATTAACACAATTTGAACATAACACATTACCAATCAAAAACTCACATCTAGATTACCCACTATACATACAATTCCAATAGAAACATAAATATTTGAGTCTACACAACTAGGTTAACTCACAGTACACTCCAGATAGCTATTGCCTCGACGTGTCGACAATTTTTGGATGGTGTCGATGTGTGCCTCTAAATCAAACAATACACACATGCACACATTACTAATTGATCAATTAAATGAATGCTTAAAGTTACACATGTATATGTATCATGTTTAATGCATGCTCAATTGATTATTCCGGGTATGAAATCTTATTCACAAATCATACTTATACGTTCATCATGGTTTGGGCATCATTTAGTTTACAATTAGGTTTATGCCTTAATACACTTGATCACTTTCAATTCATCACTCACACATTTATCACTCTCTTTTTCTTAGGATTATAAACTCACATAATTTCCTAGTTCTCCTTCAATAATTCCCAATTCATCACTTACATTCTTTAAATCACATTATATTCATGAGAACATCTATATATCATTATCAACTCATATTTTACACTTATCCTTAAACATTTCAATGATCAAAAAGCTTCTTATAATACACGAACAATTGTGATTTTAAATCTAGAATTTCAGCAAGCTAAATCTATACATTCACTAAAATTGTTCCAGCAACATATAATCATACATTCACCCAATTCACATTCATAAATATCCTACGTTCTTCAATGCTTATTCATACATACCTTATACACATTTCTAATGTTCTTAAAATTACGTTTGCATTAAAAGAACTCATTTATTCCATAAACAAATCAAAATTTCTAGATTTGAACTCAACCTCATCAAAACAGTCCATTCTTTAGGTTATCACTTCAATTAACTACATAAACTGAAGATATCTTCTAGCCAAACTGTTTCACAGAAGCATTAATAAGATATCAATAATCATCTTTCATGTTTTATGCTTTGATTAATTCGAGCTCTAAAGTCCTCAAACATTAGGAAATAATTCAAGGTTTTTGCCCAGGGGTCTGTCACAGGCAGTAATAGGAAAACTAGCATAACTCAAACTTTAGTTACTATTTTATTAAGAAACTTTCACAGAGGTCAATCTAAGACCTATATATACAACTTTTATTCTTTGAGTTTCTTCAAATTCGTGCTCTAAAGATATGTAAAATAGATCGAAAGAGGGAGATGAAATTGAAACCAGAATTTTGACTACAACTCTAATTTTCCAGATTCAATAACACCTATATTTACCATGAATTTTTCATCAATTATACCTCAAATTTCAACTTAAATCATCCATACAAGAATCCTTAAGTTACTATTTTCGTACATGCAAAAATAGAGCAAGAAAGTGCCCAAGTTCATGCAGAAATTTCCAGCATAATCAATCATTAACATCATATATAATTCATCCTAATTCATCATCATCAATTCTCTATCATAACATACTATAAACACTAATCATTTACTTACATGTTTAACTCCAATTGCAGCTTAAAAGATCAAACTAGTCCAGTACTCCAAGCAAGCAGAAACATCATAAGTTCAAGGTAAAATTTAGATGGAATTCGGCTAGGTTTAGTAAGGCAACTTCAATCTGATCTTTTACTTAACTTTATGAGGATAAAACATGGATTATTTATGCAAAAATTAGGCATAATCATTAGCAAGTTCATGGGGTGAAAGAACAGAGTTTCGGTGATGTGAGTGACAGAAGAAAGAACAAGAAATGAGCTAAACCAAGTTTGCTCCTGCTGAATGTTACACCAAGGGTGTTAGGTGTCGTCTATTGAAATAGTCACATGTCTAAAGGCATGTTCAACATTTATCAGTATAAGTGCTGCCATATGTTACCATTAAAGCTAGGTCACATGTCATTTAGGAACAGCAGCCATTTTTCAATTAATCAATGCCATTTTTCATCAACTTACTAGTCCATTTGTCGCACAATGATCAATATCAAATGTCACTCAATTATAGACTTAATCATTATAATTTTTATATACCAATTTATCTTATCACTTAGAATTTTTCCTAGACCAAATATACATTATAATCCCTCAATTTTCCAATTATATCAATTAATTCTGAATTTACTACTTGTAATCAATCACACTAAAATCCAAGGCATAAACATTTTACAATTCACATAAACAGCATTTTAAACTTTCCATACCCCAGAATAAATTAGTTGAGTCCATATGCTATCTTTGTAATGTATTCTAGTTCATATTTCAAATGTGTATATGCTAATGATATGCATGTAAATGAAATGCAAATTTATGAATTCCAATGACAACTAATGGTCTACCCCTTAAAATGGAAATTGGGTTATTACAGTTCTCCCTTATTGAGAAATTTCATCCTCGAAATTCTTACCTGATTAATTAAATAGGTGGGGGTATTGCTTTTTTATATTCTCTTCAGTTTCCAAAGTGGCTTCTTCTCTTGAATGATTCTTCCAAAGAACTTTGACAATGGGATCACTTAGTTTCTCAACTGTTTGTTCTGATAACCAACAATTTGGATAGGTTCCTCAACATAACTCAAGTTAGTTGCAACTTCAAATTCCTGTGTAAGTAAGATATGGGGTGGCTCTGATCGGTATCTTGTAAGCATACTCACATGAAACACATTGTGACTTTGAGCCATTTCTTCTGGTAATTCTAGTCTATAAGCCAATGGTCCAACTCTCTCAGTAATCTCATATGGACTGACGTATCTGGGACTTAACTTACCCTTTTTACCAAATCTCAACACTCCTCGCCAAGGTGACACTCTTAGAAACAACTTGGTATTCCATATCCCTTCGATGCTGATCAATATAACTCTTTTTTCTATCTTGAGTTTCCTTAATTCAGTTACGAATCAATTTCACTTTATCTATAGTATCCTAAATCAATTCTGGACCTTCAATGATCCTTAAGCCCTCTTCATCCTAATACGGTGGTGATCGACATTTTTTGTCATATAAGGCTTCATATGGAGCCATACCGATACTATTGTAATAATGATTATTATATGCAAATTTGATAAGTGCTACATATTGGTCCCATGCTCCTTAGACAAAAGACAAGCTCTGAGCATATCTTTAACAGTCCTAATAGTCCTCTCACTTTGTCCGTCTGTTTATGGATGAAATGTTGTACTAAATTCAACTTCATACCCATGGCTGACTGTAAACTACCCCTGAATTTAGAAGTGAATCTAGGATCCTAACTGGAAACAATAGATACTAGGACACCATGCAATCTTACAATCTTATTCACATACCTATGGGCTAATTGATCTAATGAACTATTCTCCCTCATAGGTAAGAAATGGGTTGATTTCATCAATCTATCAACAATAACCCAAATAGCATCATGTTTCCTTAGAGTCTTAGGCAATCACTTAATAAAATCATAGTAATTCTCTCCTATTTTCGCTCCGAAATTGACAATGATTGTAACTTTCCAACTGGAGCTTCATGCTCAGTCTTAATCTGTTGACAAGTTAAACATTTAGCAATATACTCCGCCACTTGCTTCTTTATCCTTGGCCACCATAAATGTTATTTTAGCATACTGTATATCTTAGTAGTACCAGGATGCATAGCATAAGTTTCCATATGTGCTTCTTCTATAATCTATCTTCTCAAATCATCAACATCAAGTACACACATTCTGTGCTTTAACCATAGTGTCTCATCTCTTAACTCAAACTCAAAACTCGAATCTATTTCAACTTCTCAATAAGCTTCACTAATTCTAGATCTTTGCTTTGAGCTTTTCTGATTCTCTCATGCAATATTGACCTAAGCTTCAGTGTAGCTACTAATGCTTCATTCTGCTTCAAATTCAATTCACCATTTAATGCCCTCAATTGTACTAGGTTTGGTAACTTTGAGACCCATATCTATGCCACATTGCTATTGGACTTTTTACTTAATGCATTTACTACCACATTAGCTTTATCAGGTTGATATTCAATCCATCTCCTCTCTCTTATATTCAATTCTTTGTAAGTTAGCACATGTTTCAAGCTCTTATAATCTATAAATATCTGAAACGTCTCACCATACAGATAGTGTAACCAAATCTTCAAAGCAAATACCACTGTAGTTAATTTCAATTCATGAATCGAATAATTAAACTCGTGAGACCTGAACTGTCTCGATGCATATGCTATTACCCTACCATACTACATCAATACATATCCTAAACCCTAGTGTAAAGCATTATTGTACACAACATATCCTCCAGATCCAGTTGGAATAGCTAACACCGATGCTGTAGTTAACCGATGCTTTAACTCCTCAAAACTTCTCTGACAATAATTATTCCATCTGAAAGGCACATCCTTCCTCAGAATTTTTATCAAAGGGGTTGAGATCAGTGAAAAACCCTCGACAAACCTTCTATAATAACCAGCTAATCCAAGGAAACTCTGAATCACAGATACATTCCTCAGGGTTTCCCACTTCATCACTATCCTGACTTTCTTTGGGTCCACCTGTATGCCTTGTCCAGACACTATATGACCCAAGAACACTACTTGATCTAGCCAAAATTCACACTTACTGAACTTAGCATACAATTGTTTCTCCCTCATTATTTGTAACACTAGCCTTAAATGCTCAAAATGTTCCTCACTGCTCTTCGAGTACACCAAAATATCATCAATGAATACAATCATAAAATGATCTAAACAAGGTTGAAATACCTCGTTCATTAATGCCATAAAAGCCACTAGAGCATTAGTTAATTTAAATGGCATCACCAAAAACTCAAAGTGCCCATATCTTGCTCTAAATGCACTCTTTAGTACATCAGCCTTAGCTATTTTCAACTGATAATATCTCAATCTGAAGTTTAAGTTTGTGAACACCTGAGCTCCTTGTAACTGACCAAGAAAATCATCAATCCTCAGCAATGGGTACTTATTCTTCACTGTCACCCAATTCAACTGCCAGTAATCAATACATAGCCTCAATGTCCCATCCTTCTTCTTCACAAACAACAATCGAGCTCCCCAAGGTGACCTACTGGGTTTGATGAAACTCTTATCCAAAAACTCTTGCAACTGGGCCTTGAGCTCCTTAAGTTTCACAGGTTCCATCCTACATGGAGGAATCGATATAGGAGTAGTACTTGAAATAAGGTCAATCATGAACTCTGTCTCTCTTTCTGGGGGTAACCTCAGTAACTCATTGGGAAACATGTCCAAAAAGTCCCTAACAACTTAAATATCCTAAACTATCTGCCATAAGCAGGTGTCAATCACGTAGGCTAAATAAGCCTCACATCCACTTCAGATCAACTTTAAGGCATTAGTCGAAGAAATCAACCTGGTTTGCACTACTTGACTAATACCTAAAAACACTACTCTCGACTGACTAGGGGATTCAATGATCACCTCCTTAGTACAGCAATTCATCACGACCCTACAGTGAACCAATCTATGCTTAGAATAATATCTATCTCCTTCAACTGTAGTACTATCAAATCAGCCTTTAACTCCACCTGATCAATTCGTATAATACACTTCTAACATATCTCCCTAATCACTATAATACTACTAGTAGAGTACTCACTACTAAACCATTTTTTAGTATCTCTCTTTTACAATGGAGTCTAGATGTTAGATGTGGGGTGATCAATGAATGTGTAGACCCAGGGTCTAACAATGCAAATGCCTCAAATTGAAAGACACGTAACACACCTACAACAATATATAGGGAGTTCTGTGCCTCCTGTCTAATGATGGCGAAAATTCTAGGCTGGGACTGTGGCTGATTACTCCACACTTTAGTCCTAACACTAGGACTTACAGAACTATTTTTGCCTTTACCTCTACCTCTATGTCCCGTTCCACTGGCTCTAATTTGTTACAGTCATCTTAGTCATTGAGCCCCCTTTTAGTCCAGACTGGGCTCCAGAAATTATAGGACGATCTCTAAGCTGATGCTCATGAGAGCCATAACGTAAACAAGCTCCCGTTAACATCCAACTTTCCCTACCATGTTTCTTTCCATAGTGCTCAAAATTGGGCATCTGTGATGGTTCCTTGCTATATGTCTGCCCTCTAAACAACTGACCTCTTCCAGAATAGCCAAAGCCACC
>JANZXP010000004.1:13620071-13636152 GCA_027576715.1 Erythroxylum flavicans | reverse complement strand
ATGCATGTACAGTAAATTTTCATGCGCAAAACTCACTATTCACAAATGCATGAGCATGAGATGTGTTGTCCTAATTTTTCTGATTGCTTTCTCGTATACTCGTTTTTCTGGTCCGACCCGTGATATGGGAACGGGACGTTACATTTCTAGTGAAAAATTCGTGGGGTACAAATGTGAGGTGAGAGGTGGGATACTTGTCAAATGGAGTGTTATGCCATATGTCTTCTTCACATGCTTCTAATTGTCACCTAATGCTTAGTCCACTTGTCATTTGGTTTCCTAGGCCACTTGTTACTCATGTACTCATGCCATTTGTCATCCAATTAGCTAAGCCATATGTCACTCATTCCATTGGTCCATGTGTCACCATTCTATTGGTACATATGTAATCCTTCTATTGGTCCATATGTTACTATTCTATTAGTCCATGTGTCACTTACTTTAGGCTCCACATGTGACTCATTTAAGCCTCCATATGTCACTACTTATAAGGCTACACATGTCAGCAATTGTAAGGCTACACGTCACCAATTATAAGGCTATAGATGTCATCATTTATGAAGCTACTCTATTGCTCCACATGTCACAAGCCTAACGTGCCATTTGTCACAATGTTAAAGGGCCATGTCGTAATTATATTCAAGCCACTTGTCATCCATTTAACTGATCCATTTGTCACTTCAAGGCCACATGTCACCATTTCATAGGCCTAACATACCCAAATGTCCATGTATCATTTTTGTCTTGCTCTTTAACATTTTTTCCCCTAAATTTAGGTGCTCACACCACTTTGTCAATTACTCAATCATATTAATAAATTCCCAATTCACTAATTATAATCATCAAACAAGATTCACGACATAACTAACTCATAATTGCATCATAATCAATTAAAATCTTTCATATCCTGGAATGTGTCAATTAAGTACATATACTATCTTTTCAATGTTTCTAAATCATGGTTCATATGTGTATGAAAATATAATGCATGCCTATGGAATGCTCTTCATATATTTTCATATGATATGACTCAATCTAACAATTATTCCTTAAGTGTAGGAAGGGGCTATTACACTAATAATGTAAAAGTAAAGCTTCTGATTAGTAATGGAGATTGGTCCTACAACAATAGGGGTTCTAACATATTTAAAAGAAGCTTCCCTGATTACTAACTAAATCTAAATCTTAAGGATAGAGCCTTTTTATTAGGAAGCTCTTTTGGCTTCTTCACTAACAACTCTTGTAGGGTATATTCAGGAATCATGCACTTATACAAGATGGCATAAGTTCCTTTCACCAAAAGCTTCATTCATTTTATAGCTATCTGTTAGAAATAGCTTAAGCACTCTTGACAAACTTAAAGGACCTCATCCTCTCCGTAATCTTTTATGTAGGAGTCTTGGAGCTGCTGCATTAATAAACCATTTATTCTTTCAGCATTCCTTTTCTAAATGTTTGTAGAAGGATATACGACAAAAGTGTACTCATTTCTATCTTCTTGATGAATAGAATAACATTGTCTAATGAGCTCCCACCAATTGATTAAAGATGACTACAACCTCTTTTCAAGCTTTTGGGTGCATAATATACTCGATTTAGTAGGAGAGCAATACATGAATTTTTAAAAACGTCAATATAGATGTCCATCTGGTTGGGACAAGGAATGCCAACAAAATCAAAGAGTTGGTGATTATAACACTTAAGATGATCCTTCTTTGTCTCTTAAGTAGTTAATTTTTGTGTACTAAGGCTTAGTCCTTACTTTAATATAATTCTTTAATTTTTTAAAATATATCAGTATATTATATTTTTTGTCTCAAAAATAAAAATTGCAGTACCTTATTAAATATTGTAGTAGCAAAAAATAACATTTATTTAAATAAAATTTAAAGTTTAATACTTGATTAAATAACATATCATTTCAATTACTTACATAATCTTTATTCCTATATTAAAAATGCGCATAATAACCATCATCTAAAAATTTCATCTTATTTATATTACAATTTAAGGATTTAAAATTAATTTGTAAACTGTGTCTTTTCTCTATGGAATTGGGGTTTATCTTTATCAATTTTCAAAAAAATCTAGTGGGATCATTTCACCATAAAGTTGATGGTATAACAACCTAATATAACTATCCTCAGGTGTAGTCTCGTGCAAGTTGGAATAGGAAAATTGACTCACTTTGCATCTGAATCTTTAGAGACACCACCATTGATGGCTTTTACACATGCAAATTGGCTAATAAGAAAACTAGATGTTGCACATTTCCTCCAACAAATTTCAATCTAAAAAATCAATTTACAGGCCACTGAACCACTAATTTGTCATAAAAACTAGTGGTAATGGTCAGAAGTTAGACCTAATTGCTTAAGGTAATGATGCATATCTGCCGGATGATCATCAAGTTTGGGCCTCTCAGGCTGCATCCAACGGCCATCATGGCTCCTTATCATACCCTTGTTCTCATCTTGTCTCCAATATGGAGGAACCAAATAATGATCTTTCAGAAAATCAGTAGCTTTGTTCACTAATGCTGGATCCCTTTTACTTGCCAAAAAAAACCTGTGGCCTTTGCCATGATATCTGCGGACAAATGCAGAGCTTGTTATTTCACAGTTAAGAATTACGATGAGAGATGTTTTGTTTTATTAGTGGACACTGCAAAATATTTACGTTTTGGAACGTTTTCTAATACTCTGTGATTTGTTTGCACAATTAGTTGATGTCTCGATTAATGGTTTACTGAAACTAAAATATTTTGCAGTGTCCACTAACTTGACCATACGTGTTTAAAAATAGTTGATGTCTCGATTAATGGTTTACCCACATCACGTCTCATGAGAGTTGAGGTAAATGGTCATCCTCGAAGTTAAATATTACTCTTTAAGACTCAGGTTCTGATATCAAGACCTGGGTATACAATGACTTGAAACGGAGGATTCTAGAATTTGGCAATGAATAATTATTAGTTTACATCTGGTCTAAGGTCAATACCCTCTTCTCCAGAAGTAGAAATCAGAGGACTACTAAATATAATCCCACTCTATAGGCATCATCTTCTTACCCACTATACTTAAAATGTAAAAAATAGGTAACTTGGTAAAAGAAAAAGCAGCTAAGCATTGCAAGTTATAGACTTATAACATTCATGTTAACTCCCACTGACGGGGAGATCTTTTCATACGTCAATTTATGGACAATAAGCTAACAGGAAACCGGGAATAGACTTGCTTTCGTCCCATAATTACATAGGGTCCCAGCATCTGCTGAGGTTCTTGTAGGATTTTCCTTTTGTAACCTTGAAAGGATTTCAATAAGGCAAACTATAGGGTCAATTTTGATCTAGTTTTTCAATGTGATATAGTTGAACTATTTAATCAGTTGCAGAAAATTAAGGGTGACTTGGAAAAGATATGGTGTCTATCTAGAAATATCAATTCGGAAGTTTATGAACTTAACAGCGTATCAAAGTGTTAACGCTTCAAGAATCAATACACCGTTTTAAAGGAAAGTCATGTCTGAGTAGGCAATTAATCTAAAACAACATAGTACGTACAAAGTATGAGTTTGTCTTGGATAAAACAGAATAATAAAACAAAAATTATGAAAACCTCGTAAAAAAAGAATTAATAAATGGAATTAGTAGACATCCTCATAATTTTATAAACTTTACTGGTAACCTGTTTATTTATTAAGAAACACTAAAAAATGTTTAATCATTCATGTCCAAAAGATAAATGTTAAATAGATATTTTTAATTAACACTAAAGAAACAAATACTTGCGTCTTATTTGAAAGGGAAAGACTTTGAAGTTTATAGTTTGTACCTAAGGTCGTTCATTTGGTCACGGAACTACATTTTAAATTTCTAATGGGATAAGGACAGGCAGAAACATAACCTTCTAAAATTACTAAATTCAGGTCATTTTCAGACGGTTGTTTATAAAGTATGAATTTCGCCTTTTTGTAATTTTTTTAAAAAAAGCTTTCAAATAAAATCTATATATGTTAGCCAAATTTTTAAACAGAACAGAACTAAAATGAAAGTGCAAATTAAGTCCCTCTAGTTCTACTAATGATGGAGTCCAAGACAGCAAAAGAAATTAAAAGGTTTCGCCATCATCAGTCAAGTTTGAATTAGGGGGAGAAAAGAAATCATATTCATCTACTATGATTTAATAAGTATAAATATCTACAATAGGTATGAGTTGACACAAAATTGGAAAACAAAAAGATTATTATAACGATTAATAGAATAAAAGATAAGACGAAGAGAAAGAGAGAGGACTAACCCATCAAGCAAATGCAAGAGAGCCTCCAAGTTATGGGCACACGTAGGGTCACCGGTTGGTTTCAGAAACGGCGAGTTCTTATGATCCAACACCAACTCCACACCAACGTGAGAATAACACCACGGCACCAACCCCTCCGCCATCTTCATTAACGCCGCCGGCACTTGCTCGTTGAACAAAAAACCCGGCGACTTAGTCACCACATCATGTACATTCACTACCCTCAGCACCTTTACACCTAACGTCTCCATTCTGTCTTTAAACCTCACATTCCCGACCCGAGGACCTGAAAACGAAAACACGCAAACGGGCAAAGCCCGGCTGTCCGGCAACATATTTAAACCAGTTTCTACGATGTCGTACGCACTTAACATCGCCAGAGCGCTTCCTAAACTGTGTCCTGTTATGGTGATGCTAAGTTCCTCGTTGCCGTACATGTCTATCAAACGTTTGACTTCTGTTAGAATTTGTTCTCTGGCAGAAAACTTGCAGAACCTGCAGTTCTCGTCCTTCTCGGTGTAGAGATCCAAAAACCCGGATTCAACCTTCACAGTCGGGTCTGGGCAGGGGATGCTGTTTCCATTGATGGGTTTGAGGAAGTCCATCAAGTCGGCGATCCATTCCAGTCGGGTCACAGTGCCTCTCCATGCAATTATAATGTCTCGACGGCCTAGACTTTTGGAAGTTTCGTCGTTAGAAACAGCTACGTAGCCTATCCAGTTGGCTTTGTTGCTCCACACTTTTGGCCACCGTGATTGTTTGAAGAAGTTTGGGAGGTTTATGTTAGCTGTTGCGTAGAGGTATCTTGAGACCTCGTATCCATGGTTTGTCATGTCTAGTGACTCGAAGAATCGTCGACGCATGAACCTGCAGCTTCCACAATACTTGGAAAACGGGTCGAAGTCGAACGCGTCGTAGCAAGCTTGCGCCATCTCGCCATATCTGATCAGTTCTGCTCGTAAAAGTGGGTCCATAGGATCGAGCAGGCCTACCCAGTCGGCTTCGCCGTGGAGTTCTCGCCATATGTCGGATAGTTTTCGCTCCGGTTGTTTGGTAGTTGTTGCGAGTTCATCGTATTCTTGTTCTTGTTCCTCGTGTTCGTGGACTTTGAGGTCGTTTGCGATGGTTGTTGATAATGACTCGCTTGCTCTTAAGAAGACACGAGGAAGAATAGGTTTCTTGGAACATAGTTGAGAGGTTTGGCTGGAAAGGGGCAGCGAGAAACATTTTTGGGATCGAAAAATGTCTAGTTTTAGAGGAAGAAGCGAATTAGATAGAGGAACGGCCATTGAAAACTTTGGAAATGGAAATGGAAATGCATAGCCCCCAGTGGAACTATCTTGAATAATGGAGGATCGTGATGTGAAGTAAAGAAAGGAGACCATAATAATAAGACTACTTGAGTCAGTCTCTAGTTATTGATTAATACTACATGTGGTGCATGTGGGGAAGGGCACTGTTTTTAATGACTTTAAAGAATCTTCTGGGTGCCTACGTGAATCAACGGTAGCAGTGGACTTGATTTGTCCATTCAATAGAATGCCCGCCTAACTTCAAGCCGAGTACAAATTTGTTGACCGGGGATTTTATCTCCGGCATGGATATCCATTTTAATTTATTTAATTTTTAATCTCGAGCAGTTAATATTTAATTATTACTAAAGATATATTAATAACGCCAACATATTTCGCCAATTCATTAACTCATGTACGCAGAAGCGGACAGTTAATTAATGATTTGTAGCAAGTGGTTGAATATTTGGTAGTTTTTGAAGTTTGAAAAGAAAACTAATGGCTATAGCGATGATTTTCAGTTGAAATCCAAAAGGTGGAAAAACCCCCAACGATGTACATAGTAACGAACAGCAACTTTTATAACGGATGAAGATCCTGTAGGTCTTACGTAGCTCAAAGCAGCCAGTTTATTGGGACAATTTAACTGCCTTTGATTGAATTTTACGCCGCCCATAGATGATGAATGATTCTTTCTTTCTGTATTTCCGACCGGTTAAAGGATGCACCAATTCGCAAGTCAACGGAATGTCAGTGTTCCTTAATTATGTTCGCTTTTATTGACACAGTCGTTAGGATAAAGTTTAATTTTTATTCAAATGATATTTGTAGTTGTATGATAAATACATATCTCCCGTACACTCCTTCAAATATATTCTTATATATTGCAATCGATTGTTAAACTGTGTTAAAATTTCTTTGGTTATTTGTTATCGTTATAAACATTGGCGATACTTTTTTTACCTTCCTTTCAATCTCTGTTTATTAGCTACCAAAACCAAGCTAAACTCTACAGTCTATTATGCAAACTCAACTACTGTCTCTTTCGCTCAGCAAATTACTTGTGGTAATCAAATAACATGACATGGTCCCAAGTTGAATCACATGCTCCTTAACAAACACTAGTGTTCTACCTCAAATCTTTGGAGCAACAACTGCGCCAGAGGCTTGGATAATTAATCCTCGAAGCATCTTACAGTCGATACGAAATAAAAACATCTGGGATTTGCCATGTACGTTGTCAATAATTTAATGTCATGAGTAACCAGTTGTCTCTTGCTTATCCACTAGGAATGAATTGAATGACCCTGTTTGGCAATAAGCGGACTGTATTAGTTGTTAATTGATTTTATCAGCAGTTAGTTGACAGTTGATTAATATAGTTAATTTGACCAGCAATTGTTTATTTAAAGATGTTTGATAAAATTAGTTATTTAGTATTAGTTTTTTAAGTGTAAAATGACTCATGAAGGCATGAGTTAAAAAAAGTATTTATAAGGACATAAATATCATATCTTAATATTCTTTGAATTTTTCATAAGAATTTAGATAGAGCAAAAAATGTCTAACACCATCAAGCAAAGGTTTATAATAATCTAAAAATGGTGTCTCACTGTCATTATACTAGAAACAATATTATAATGAATAGTTGTCATCGCCCGAGTTCTCAGTTTTTCAATACCTTCTTGTGTAGGGTTAACTTCACATTTTCAATTACATATGGAGGTATAAATTCAAAATCTTAATCAATGATATTAAAAGCTAGGTCCATTATAAGAAAAATGGGGTTTAAAGACAGAAATTACCGACAAAATGTGAAGATTTATTGTAGGTAAGCTAAGTTGGCTACGAAATTTACCGACGAATTGAATTGTTGGAGAAATGGCCGTAGGTAATAATTAGCGACATAATGTTTGTTTCAGTTAGTAAATGTAGCGACAGACAAGGCTCCTTCGTCGATAACATTACTGACATATTTCTCAGATCCGTTGGTAAATTCACGACTAATTTTACCGATAGATTTTAGTTGTTTGTCGGCAAATTCAGCATTTTACTGACAAATTTTGGTCGTTTGTCGATAAATTTCACTGCATTTTACCAACGGATTTTGTTTTTCCGTCAGTAAATTTACTGATATTGTTTTTTTAGTACTTTTCCTGCATTTAATTTTATTTGATAATCTTATGATTGATATATAATTTATACAGTTATCAATTATCTGCTGATAATATTTTGATTTGTTTCTATATTTAATTTGTTAAAACAGAAAGTTGACTGATGATATAAAGTAAAAATTATCTTAATTGATAATAAAAATTTATTATCTACAATAATAAATATTTAATTCATACAAAATGACTACAACTACTCTATTCATCTGGTGAATGTAGATACTGTCATTCCCTTTCAACTCATCCATCTCATTACAGAGTTAAGTTATGTATTCCATCGACTGTTGCAACTGAGTTGCCAGTGCCTATGTTGTGCTCCGAAGCTCATAGACTTCAGTGGATGTAGACCGCCTACTAGATGTTGTTGTATTGAATGTGGAGGATTGTGAATAACATGTTTTCACAAATGAACCTAAATCGAAGATTCTTCCACGACGGTCCCTACCACTCACTGCATGAAGATATGTTTGACTCTCATCAATATCTTCAGATTGCTGAGATTGTCGTTGAATACTTTTTTGTATTTTTCCTATCATAAGACAATGTTTATGTTAATAAGTGATAATTATTAAGCATTAATATTAAAGCATAAATTTCACATACATTTAGTTCTCTACATCTGATGTTGACAAAGGTCACACCGTCATACTTCTTAGTGTGAGTGTGCAAAAAGAGTTAACGGGATGTAGGCTTCTTACCTGCCCATAGACTTTTCTTGCATAAGAATAAAATATTATAAATGAACTGTAATTCACAAAAATTTCAGTAAAATTTTCTCTATTTTTATAATATTTACCCTTGTTGAAAAAAGAAAATAACTCAACAGTACAACCATATATGGCGCAAGACATTTATAACATTATCATTATCTATAATACACATATTTTCATTCCAAAATTCACTCATCAAGTTAAATTGAAATACATCAAAGTAAAAAAAATCAGAATATAAGTGTAAAGTGTACATACTTACAAGTTTCTCTGCATGCTGGTGGTGGGTAATAGAGTGTGTATGGGAAGACTCTCTCCCCCGGTCCTCCACGTTTGTTGGTAGAATTATGCTCTAAAATGGACATTGCCTTGAGTGATATCCAATACTGCTACCAACGACTCCATATTTCTTCAGAAATATAAAAAAGTCATACACCAGTCTTGTGTATCGCATCAACAAAGTCTCTATAATAAATGATAATTATTAAGCATTAATATTAAAGCATAAATTTCATATACATTTAGTTCTCTATTTTTATAATATTTACCCTTGTTGAAAAAAGAAAATAACTCAACAACACAACCATATATGGCACCAGACATTTATAACATTATCATTCTCCATAATACACATATTTTAGTTCCAAAATTCACTCATCAAATTAAATTGAAATACATCAAAGTAAAAAAATCAGAATATAAGTGTAAAGTGTATATACTTACGAGTCTCTCTGCATGCTAGTGGTGGGTAATAGAGTGTGTGCGAGAAGACTCTCTTCCCCTGTCCTCCACGTCTGTTGGTAGAATTATGCTCTAAAATGGACATTGCCTTGAGTGATGTCCAATATTACTGCCAACGACTCCATATTTTTTCAAAAACATAAAAAGGCCATACACTAGTCTTGTGTATCGTACCAACAAAGTCCTTATAACGTGTACGAGCTCATCTCTTCTATAATTTATAAAAAACTACGTCAAATTCAGAATCTCAAAAAAATCTTTCTGAAAAATAGAAAATCATACGATAAGTACTTATAACCTACAATATTCATCTAATTAATGTATAAAATTAATTAAAAAATACAAAAAATATATTTTTTGTATCTCAAACTCTTGGTAATAAAAATCCTTTGTCTTTTGAGAGATGTTCTTCCATATATAACCCTCAAGATCAATCTTCTCCTTGAACTTGGATGTCATGTTTCTTGAGCACAATCCAAACAGAATCAACCTAATATAAAAATAATTTTATATCATTTTAAAATATAAACCCTTAACTTAATTATAAATATATGGTGTTTCATATATTTTCGCTTACAGATTTTTGACAATTGTGATGTAAGTTTTTCTATAAACTCCCTCAGCTCTAGACTAGAGGCCGTCTCCTTCATTCGCAACGTTTTCCCCTCATATCTCTGTCGGTATATGAGTGGTGGATGGTGTAAAGCTATTGGAAGGTGTAGCAACAGGTACAGAAGATGATGTCTCATCTGTGGAGGTACAACATCTGATTATGATGTAGTTGCAAAATGTGATGCTTCACCTAGAAAGTCACTGGCGCCAAATCATGGTTTGAACCTTGGTCACATCATATCCTGTTTTCTCTTTAGTTACATATTTTAACCTGAAATCCATATTTTATTGAATATTCCATAAATATAGCAATTTCAATTTAATATATAACAATATATTGTTGATACAATGATTGATGTATTGAATATAATATTTTATTACAAGCACAAATTAATTGCTATCAGCACTCAATTGTAAATCAAAATCATTATCATTTTCCTTTTCTAAAGAATTAGAATCAAACTCAGGCTTTTCTTCAGATCTCTCTCCCTCCTCATCCCCTCTAGATGAAATTTCAACATATTTATTATTTGGATCGTTCAAAGGTTCATTCTCGTCGTATATAACAGATGTATTTATTTCATAAACATCTTCTTGAAACACTTTACTTTCAATTCTCTGTTCTCCTTTTCTATGTGATTCAAAAACACCTTTATATTTAACCATGCAAATGGCCAACCAATCTGACTTATCTCATCATAAGCTAGGAAAAGGGACATAATACACCTGGATCGCTTACATCGCTAACATGAAAGGTTCAAATTGTATAAATCTTCTTTGCTGGTTGATTTCAACTAGATTGTATCGGCTATGCACTTTTGTATCAACATTAGAAGCTGGATCAAATTAGTCACATTTAAATATCACATGCCGTTTTATTGGCAATGCAGGCACTCAATTTCAAGTATCTCAATAATTTTACTATAGTAATCCATCAATTATCCTTATATGCAAACCCCACTATTTACTGATGCCATACTATGACCATGATATTATACATGATATTTGTATCTATTAATGAAATACACTGAATATGATTTAACAGTTCACAAAGGTCCTTTCACAAGATCACATATGAACTTGTTCTCTATTGGATTTTCAAAGGCCTACATAAAAGAAATTATCATATTAAATAATATAATGTCATTTTAGCTGCAAACTCATAATGAGTGTTATTGAAAGGATTCCATGCCAGTGCATCCGATGGATAAGTCATTATTCCATCTTCCTATTCATGTTCATTGTGCCATCTCATATGAGATGCAATAACATCATAAGCATATAGTCTTTGAAGTCTCAGAGATAGTGGGAAATATACATCTGCCAGGATACTAATTTCTGTTTCATAGAATGCTTTTTAAGCTTGAACCTAGATTGATCACAGCATTTGCACTCTTGTAACTCCACATCATCTCCCCCAATACAACATACATCCTAATTTACAATAATCAATTTTTTTAACAGGCAAACGAAGATCCCTAATAAGTTTCTTTATATTGTAAAAACTATTAACCATTGTATGATCAAGAGGCAATGATTCATTATACTATCCAAGAATTTTATTAAAACTACAATGAGGAATATGCCCTTCAAACGTTATCTTCAATTTTCAAGAAATTGAAGACAATCGAGTGATTGTCTCACAATTTGGCCATAATTCTTGGTCAGCTAAGTGTAGTAAGTCAAAAAATTGTTCTGCATATTGGTTCTTCTTCAAGATTTTTTATATTTTCCTGAAAGGTATAACTGGCTACAGCATAAACTATTTGCATGTAAGGATTTTCAGTTTCACCTATATTATTTGTTCCAAATCCAATCCCCCCTTCAAACTCATCTATATTCACTAACAAGTTTACTTCATTACACCTTGAGATGCTATGAATCAATGGCTCCCTATGTTATATCTACCTAAAATAATTCGGAACAAACCCTTTTCTCAGAAAATGTCCATTCACTTCATCAATAGGAAGGAAATGAATATGTTTGCACATTTTACATGGACTTCTGATCTTTGGGCCATCCATATATGTAGGTGGAGGACACACATAATAAATAAAAGTTTAAACTCCCTCAACAAACTCAGGATTAATGAAACCATTAAGTGTTAATTGTCTATACATCCAAGATCTATCAACATTATTCATTTCTGCAAAACTCTTAATTTAAAAAAGCGATTTTATAGTTAGTATTCTTCATGTCCCCTAAGTTTATAGAAAATTTAACCTTTACTTTACACAACATCCCCTAAGTATTAATCAATCGAATTAATCACCTACAATTGATGTTAATACTATGGTACATATCATTGTTTACACCTTTGAATCAAGAAAGCAAGTTCTTGCTATGACTCCGAAGCTCGTGGAATTTTTCACTGATAAGCCTCATGGGAGCTGCATCACTGGTTTCCAATCTAGCTACCATCCTAGGGGTTTATTATGCCTCAAATCATCCATAAGATCTTAAATTCATTCCATATACAGTAAATACTTATGTAATCATACATCTACTCATTAATAATTCAAACAAAACCCAAACATAAATATTTAGACTATTAAAGAAGGACATAAAAACTCTTCAATGATTATAAGAATATTCTAAACAACAACACAAAATCAATATCTGCTTTGCATTTAGACAAAACCCAAACGCATCAGAATCGTATTATTAAAACAACATATATGGTAGACATTAGTTGGACGACTTACCTAGATGGACAGACAACTAAAGGCTATAAAGAAGAAGGATGAGCGACGCTCTTCAACACAAAATAGGAAAAAGAATATTTTGTATTTAATAT
Organism: Erythroxylum flavicans; assembly: GCA_027576715.1. Lineage (NCBI taxonomy): Eukaryota > Viridiplantae > Streptophyta > Magnoliopsida > Malpighiales > Erythroxylaceae > Erythroxylum > Erythroxylum flavicans. The sequence goes on along the minus strand of JANZXP010000004.1, from coordinate 13,623,531 downwards.
AATACACTTGTTAAATAGTTTTGTTATATTTTTAATATATTAAAAAAAGCAAATCAGAAAATAAGGCAATTGAGTGCAAAGAAATAAGTACCACCATTAATTTGTTATATTAATACCACAATTGAGTACAAAGAATACCATCATAACTTATAAAGAATATTATGACTATATAGAAATTATACTACAAATCTATATAAGAAATACCATCATAATATATAAATGAGTACTGTCTTTACTTTAATTTTTCATTACGCTATACAAATAAGTATCAAATTTACTTTAATATGTTTATACCATAATTAAGTATAAATTGTATCAACATAATATCTAGAGAATACCATGACCACACAATTAGGTGTCAGATATGGTGGTATTTTGGAAGTCTTCTTATCAATAAGATAGTGAGAAACTTGCTCCTCTTATTGGTCCAAATGATTTGCAATGATATCAAAGCATTTTTTAGTTTCCTCAATATCACATTGATCTTAATTTGTACCTCGACTTGTCCTATATAAGTTTGATTAGTTTTTGGTGTGTAGGAGCATCTGTAGTCTTAATTAGGTATCATATACACCAAGTTAACATATATTCATCGTTGACTTTTCTCACCATGTCCACTTTTATCACCTTAAGGTCTATGTTAAGTGTAAAAGAACCAAATGTCAAATTCATGATATTATCATATACAATCAGACTTCTATGATAACTCAATTAGCATATGTCCTAGAAAATAACTTATATTCATTGTTTTTCCATGTTCTTTAAGTATATTGTAAATAAAATTCTAAGGTTTCATGATGCTTTCACCATAATATGCTGTAGACATAATAGATCACTAGGTATGACCATGTCATTCTTTTTAACGGAATATGTGATGACATAGTGCAAGTAACAAACAACAATATATATAATTTCCTTATTTATGGACCCCTAGATGGATTTATCCTACAATATATTCCTATTATATTTTAGTATTTACCTCAGGGAGATCATTTGATCATATTTTATCCTTAGATGGAACAATTTTGGTTTGGTATAAGGATCAAAAACCATACGTCACTACAAACTCATAAATGACATGTTTTAGTTTTTGTTTCATAGCAAAAAGCTAGTGGCACCTTTATCATTCAAACTTAAATTTTTATGGACTTAATTAATACAACTTCTAAAACTATAGATGTATAAAAACGTGTATCACCTATACTTTAATATGTAAATACCACAATTAAGTACAAACAATACCATGACTTCATCAAAACAAAAAACCCCTAGTTGATAGTTGTTTTTAAGTAATACAAAATAATAGCTATTTTCCCAACTTTTTAAGTAATATTTAAAGTTGTCAATTATTTTAACCATGAAATAACTTCCTTGATAGTTGATTAACCAAGTCTCACCAATATCCCTAAGAGACATTTCTCATTTTTAGAAAAACAAGATATGACAAACCCAAGAGACATTTCATTGAACAATTCATAGGCAACCTGAAATCATCTCTAGTTAACAACAAAACCACTGTATTTTTCCATTATTCACCAACATAAACACATTCAAAAAACTAATGAATCAACCATAGTTCAACAAATGTAGAATATTTCCATAAAAATGAACCAACCAATGTTCATATACTATTTAACAACAAAATTTCTCACAAAAAAAAACTTGAGAGCTACTAGATGGATGACTAACCTCGACTTAACTAAAGACAATGGAAGATGAACGAGAGCAAAGCATGGAAATCAGATGCTAGGCGGTGGAAGAGAGAAAACTGACGGTGAAAAAGAAGAAAACAACAAAAAAGTGACGCTGGGAAGAGGGAAGGAGGTCTTCTCGTGGCTTTAAATTTTTACAAAAACGACATCATTTTGTGTTAAACCAAACGATGTCATTATTTTATTAAAAACATTAAGGCCGAAGACCCGACGATGACATTTAACTTTAATTTTTACTGATGGAATGTACTTTCTGTCGGTAATTTACCGACGAACATTTATTTTGTCGGTAATTTACCGACGAACATTTATTTTGTCGGTACATCTCGACGCTTATTTTGCCTTCAACCATTGCCACCTATTTTTACGACAGTCTTCACAATTCTGTAGCTATATTATGTTGGCAAAATAACGGGGATAATTTCTCTCCATCTTTACCGACAAATATTTTGTTCGTCGTAAAATGCCATTTTTTTCATAACTTTACCAACTGATAATCAAATTCTATAGTTAATTTACTACAGTAATTTGTCCGTCAGTAAGTTATAATTTTCTTGTAGTGGTCTCCAATTGTGCTTCTTCTAATATAGTTATACAATACAAAAGCTGTAAAAATTATTCTATTTTGATCCATTAATAAATACTTAGGCATTTTCTCCAATATCTTTCATTAAGCTTTAAGAACACCGAAAGTTCTCTCAATATAACTTCTCAATGATGAATGGACTCGATTAAAAACTTCTCAAGATGCTGTTAGATTGCACCATGAAACTCTAATTGATGATACCTTGTCTTTAGGTAAGGTGTCAAATATCTTTCTCTTTCCAGATAGCCTTTGTCAATTAAGTAATATTTATCTAAGTCCTATAGAGGTAATACAATCAATATGAACGATATCATACAAAGCCTAAATCATGAATAGCAAATCTTACAAATCTTAAAATTACCTATTGGTGATTTTGAAAATTTAAGTATCAGATTACCGATTGTATCAAGAAAAATATGAGAATCATGTTTTGATCCCTCCTAGCCTGCTAAAACATACGTGAATAGTAAGTCAAAATTACATGCTGCCAATACATTTGTAGATGTTATTCCTTTCCGTCCTCTATATCGCATTTGATCCTCCTCTACAATAACTACCGTTATGTGTGTACCACCAATAGCTCAAATGCAATCTTAATATAAAACAATAATCATAAGATGATAAAACACCCATTTTCAACGAAAAATATAATGAAAGGGGGGGGGGGACATATTCAATTACCTTAAAATGTGACATATATCTAGCATCACTGGCAATTTGTAGTGGAATTTCCTTGAATCTAGGATTTTTTGGTACGAGTATATCCCTTGAAAATCTATCCATGACACTCAAAACTTCTTTGAAAACTCTACTCACAGTTTCACCAGAATGTTGATAGCGCTCTTGGGTATCTCTACTAGGGGCATCTTTATTTAGGACATATATGAATAAACCACTTTCTCCAAAATTGACATCCTATTCGAAGGCCTCAAACCACAATTGTTTTCCAAAACCAACATAATTGACGAAATGTATTTGGATTCATCCTAAATGTCTTAAAGCATCGTTTTTTATGACCATCCAATAATTCATTCATCCATAGTTATCTGATCCATGCATAATATTATGAAAAATCGATACAAATGTTTTACTGCTACTTAGTATCGGTAATAGATCTGAAAAGGTATCTAAAAATATCAAATTGAGATATTTGTACCCTGTC
>JANZXP010000004.1:13599746-13613648 GCA_027576715.1 Erythroxylum flavicans | reverse complement strand
CTAATATCAAAAATAAATATTAAAACATATAAAAAAGTCAAATAATATTATATAAATCTCAAAATAAACGTGAAGATATGTTTGTGGGTATTGTGGGAATTATGTGTAAAACATAAAGGTAAAAGAGACTAAACAATAGGCTCATTAATTAATCTAAAAAATCTACCTGAAAAAGTACTTTTTTGAGAAGCTCCAAATTTAAGCTTCTTTAAAAACTGTATTTTAGCCGCCAAAAAAGTTATATCTACTAAAAAAATACTTTTTCATTTTACAGTCAAACACTCATTTTTCTTAGAAAAAGCTTTTGCGGTGGGAAAAAGTGCTTATTTATCCTCCAAAAGCTCAACCAAATAGGCACTAAATCGATGTTTTTCAACGTGATTACTAGAACAAGAACCCAATCTGGTAGCGGTTGAGCGTAGTTACTTGCTTTGTGGACCAGCTCAAGACATCGATCCTAAATCCAGCCAAAAATCACATAGGTCTCACTTAGTGAATTTAGAGCTCAATAGTTGTTTTCTTGGAGAATTGGGAAATGGGCCTAAAAGCTTAGTCTAGAGGCCTACTAATATCATCCACTAGGAATTAAGCAAAAATTTTGAAAAAGAAAATTTGTTAGTAATTTGGTGAGATTAGGCTTGACAATAAATAAGGTTAGATTTGGTTCAGCCCAAACCCAACTCGAGAGCTGAAAATTGAAACAAATTCAAATTTAACTCCAATTCCTATCAATGTAAGTTAAACCCAATAAATTTGAACTAAACTGAACCGAACTCGAACCCTTCTACCAAACTAAGTGGAGTAGCACTTGCATGTTCAGTCATTTCATAGTCATATGTTGTTGATTACTAGAGAGATAAAGATCAACACTCTAGAATCTAGAGCTATATATGTATATATCCTTCTTAGTCATTGCTCCAAGTTTGATAGTTCAAAATTGAACAAGTAATAAAGGGAAATTAAACTACATTTTAGACATCTGCAATTTAATCCAAAACTTTTTTCCTCCATAAATGTCATTTATTGATTAAGAAATTTTAAACTAGGGTAAGTTACATGTTGAAACAAATCTAAATCCAAACTTGAAATAAATTATAAGGCTCAAAATTCAACCCAAACTTCACCATTATTCTGCATAAAATTTTAATACGAAAGCTATAATAGCTTTAAAATAACAATAATACAACATTTATTCTTTAATTGTTACATAATGATTTCAAATAATATAAATTAACTATATAGTTGATTAATAAATAGAATAAGTAGCACATTGCACTAAAACAATATCATAGGAACTAAACCAAAATCAATGGCACAAGTAATTATTAATCTTCTTCATCATTAGATCATACTAGTTCTTTTATATTTTAAAAGAATTTATTATAAAAATTATACCCAGTTTTGCAACAATTTGATTAAATGAATAAATGGTTGGTAATAAATAGATATATCTTTATCATTGAATATTGTTCTAGAAAAACATTCAAAATGATCTATAACATCACCCATATCCATGTCATCTTCCATTATATTAGTTACAATTAAAAAGAAAATAAAAGATCACTTGATAAATAATTATTAAAGCCTTAAAAGTTTTTACATTACAAATTATAGAGTTTATCTCAAATATTATCATTACATAGTACACTTAAGAACTCCCAAAGTTGTAAAATGAAACCAACTGCAATGAGGACTTATTATTCAATCACTAGTACTAAAGTTAGACTTAGAATCAATCATAATAATATATCAAAATTATTAATATTTTTTTCACAAACATCCATTTCTAAATAATGATCCAACTCTATTTTATTATATGAAATGCTAGACATTTTTTACTTCGTAAATTCCTTTAAACTAAAACCTAAACCTTCATTTGTTGAAGTAAGTACAAATGATCTGATTCGTAATTAAATCAAAAACTTACTTCCTTAATAAAAATGTATTAGAAAAAGTTGAACTTGATAGTGAAATATTGTGATCAAACACTTTACCCATTCTTGATTAGTAATTAGAAAATAAGTCTTACTACAAGTCTTAATGTTATAAACTTTTTTTGAAGCTCAATCACCATACAACTTCAGAAAATAATATTCAAACATAACAGGTTTGTATCTTAGAACCAAAAAAATAGTAATTGCCATATTATTAGCAAACACATTTCAATAATTATCAAACCCATCATCCTATTTGTCATTGTATCCTCATTAAAAGAAGTAAACTACTTAAATGATATTAACTTGATCTCATATATGATAGAATATTATATATGAGGAGTTGGATATTTTATGTTAAAAAAATTAGCAACAATGTTAAATTCCTTAAATTTTTGAAAATTTTATTTTTTAACTCATATCACAAATCTATCGACATATAAGTGTATTGAGAATCACATTCTCTCATTATAATAAACATAATCGTAAAATTAATGACACAATCAAGCATTTTGAATGTATAATTAAACATTGTTGGTCAATCCAATCATAACTTTGATTAATTATGATCCCACAAGGGTAAACTAACTCTAAAAACTCAATATTATATCACAAATATTTAACCCATTCAAGTGTTGTAGTTTAATACATTGCCCTATCATGAATATATATATATATAATCTCAAACCCATCCTTCATAAGTAAATTCATTATATACTTAAAATAAAGTACATGAAAGATCCTCACATCCATCAATAACCTTTTAACCTATAACTTATAACTTTGTTAATAATAGCATTATTTGTGATACAATTGTTCAAATTTATTATTGAAAAATTTGTGATAATGTTCCAATCTATCGAATAATCAACCAAGTTAATCTACTACTTGGATAAGCCACTGGAATATAAATAAGCTTAATAAGTACAAGCAAATTTGCATACAAACTATAACAAAGAAAAATAAAATAACTACAAAAAAGTCCAAATGTTTACTTTAGGATACTACTACATAAAGAATGAGCATTGTTAATGCAATGTTATGTCACCATCATATAACATTCTTTTGATTTCCAAATGTCCATGTATTTAATATAATTAATATTTACTAAACATTAACCTATAATGTATTGATCATTATGCTCTTATATGCATCATAAATGTTGAAGATATCCTTCTTAACAATATTCCTAATAGGGATCTTAAAATTAAATTAAAGTGATGCAACAATTATTTTGAAGTGAATATAATCCATAGTTGAAAGTGGGTATTCATACCTAATAATTATCTTTATAAGTAAATATAAAAATTTTCAGGATCATAGACTTCGGTAATTATTTCATATTTGTTTTTCAATAGATTAGGCATCACAAATATCTAAGCTCCTAGTACTATTCATCTTCAATTACATGTATCGATATTCCTTTTCAAATATAAGGTTCCACCTATTAAACCTCCATTTAGCAACTTCTAGCAATACTTGTACTTCAACTTAATAATTTTCTCTCTTATTTTAGTTTTTATGAAGTCATTCCAAACACCAATTTATCATCTTTGAAGAGTTTTTATTTTCTTTTATTTGAATTATTTCTTATTTTTTTGGGACTTATTAGCTCTTATATATAACTAATTTGAACCTTCCATTAGATTGACTGTAGTAAAGGGTTAGCTTCACCTATTCGAATTAATTATAGAAAATAAAACTAGAACTATCACTAATGTTCATACAATTGAAACACATTTGAATAAGGAAAGCCAAATGTAATTAATTAGAAAGTTTACCTTACATATAGTGAAGGCTAAGCTCCACTGCTCCTTCACAATATCAACTTATTGATGTTAGGGTGAAAGATTTTCATCTTAAAAGCAACTTGTAGAAACATTTGAATGGAATAAAAATTTGAAATTTTAGTAAAAGCTGACAGCTCCCTCAATGGTTCAAGTAAGTCATACCTAACTAAGTGCAACAAATATTGTTAAATGGAACAAGGAAAATCTATTCAATAAGACATAAATGATCAAGTAAACACAATTCTCAAGCTATATACATTAATGAAATCAGAAATTTGGTTATATACACTCAATAAGACAATACTTGTTTATAATTTTACTAATGATATAACACATGGAATGGAAGCCACCACAGTAACAATTAACTACAACAAAAGTTTTAGATTACTGCTTACTTGCTAAATATGTATATGAATATTAATTAGGATATAAAAATCCAAAAATTGTAATAATTAATAAGAATTGAAAGAAAGAAAGAAAAAATTATAAACCAATGTCCCTCTTTCTCCTTATAAATACAAAATACATATTATGTATGAATACCATCAATAGCTCTTTTATGAAAGTAAGTTAACACCTCCCATTCTAGAGTATGTGGCTGACTAATATATCCATCAAAAACCAAGCCTATATGATGATGAGAAATAGATTAATAATAGACAATTAAAAAGATAGGTTTGATAATATCTAGTAAATAATCATAATTTTATATACAATTGGCTAAAAACTAAAATGTAATGGAGCTTAAATCTATATGATTTCAATTAATATTCTTAAACATGATTCAATCTAATGCTATTATGAACTTCGTTAATCCCTTCCCTCTTTTCATTAATCAGTAAAAACTAAAAACCATAATACAAAAACTTTGAATTCAATTAATAAGCTACATGCATCACTTATAAAAATGTAAATTTTCCAAACTTGAAAAATAATTCAATTACATAAAAAACTTAAATAAAATAATAGAAGAAGTAGAAAGGTAAATCCTTTTATTGGTAATTAGAAAGCTTATACCTTGAGTATTCAAATAGAATGAATTTATTCTCCTTAATAACCTTAGATGATTGGTGATGAGTGGCAAGACATTCATAAGTGGTTGAGATGTTGACTAAAGAGACTCAAGTGAGAAGCAAGTGGAGCAGTATTACTATGATGTTCATCCAATAAAATGGGAAGTTTGAGTAGTTGAAATTAAAGACCTTATATGAGCAAATTTTATGATCAAAATGAAATCGTTTTAAGTTGGGTTAAGTTTTGAGTAGGGCTTCATGCTATCTTGCCTAAGTCTAAACTAATAATTGATTATGGGCTCAAACCTAATCAAATCGACTTTGGCCCATTAACTTTAAGTTAAACAGAGTTGTAATGGACTATGACTAAATATTTTTGTCATAGCTAATTTTATCATTGATAGGTATAGTTCATACTATGTTTTTTTAGGTGTTTTAGTATGTTTTCAAGTGTTTCTTAGATGATTATCGTGTATATAGGCTTAGAATTATGTTATTGTTATTGTTTGTTTCTATTCTAAGTGTTTATATGGTTTAGAACATGAATTTAATCTTAATTTTATGTTTTAAGAGGTGATTGATGTGTTTATAAGTGTTGGAAATTAGGAAATTAAAGAACAAAGAAGATGGTGGAAGCTTAAAGGAAGGCACAATCTTGCACAAGGAGCATGATCACAATAAATGTGCCTGGCGCTGCATGACTCTCTATCACAATCATGAAAAGGGAGCATGATTATGATAGAGAGGCTAATCAAGGGAGCAAGATCGCGACTTTAAGGTCACGATCGCGACAGAGGTTTTTCTAGGAAAAAATTTTCTTATTCTTAGTGTTCAGGTCTATTTTTGGAATCAAACAAAGTGGGGACTCTAGAACCTTAATAAATTATATATGAACATGAAAAACATAGAAAAAAGGTAGCAGTCGTCCTTCAAAGTGGATCAAAAGTGAAGAAATCAAAGAAGAGCTTTAGGAAATTTTGACATTCCAGGTTAAGCATTTCAACTGTTTGTATTCTTTTCCTTTTACTTTATTCATTATCTTTGATGTGTAATTAGATTTCTATGATGTATAACATGTCTATGGATTTCTAAATAGATATTAGGAATTATTTTGGGAACTTTAATTATTGTTGATTTCAATACATAGTTGGATGTTTGTGATAATTATCGTGTAGAAAAATGTTTTTGAAAATTTATCATGCATAAACTTGATAATAAATTGAGAGATTGAGTCAAAGTAATTAGTGTTAAGGTGTACAACGAGAGTTGGCATTTTAATAGACCTACAATTATCAAATTAATGATTAATCGAAGAGGGAACTTGGATATGAAATTAATTATCTAATGGATTGCTTTAAATCTAATTGAATAAGTTAGGAGTAGTTTGTGAATTGAGAGATTACAAATCTGTAATTATCGAATTCAATTAAGGTTAATTGATTAGATCATAAGAGAGAATAATCAAAACGTAAGGAAATCTAGGATCATACATAATTTAATTAACAAGATTAAGGGAATAACAATTAGGAAAGAATACTTCCTAAGTATCAAACTTTGATCAAACCCTAATTTTATTAGCAACTCACTTATTATTTGTTTATTTTTTTCATTTATTTATTCGTTTCAATTTTAATTTTTGTTATTTAAATTTAATTCAAATCAATTTCATATTACCTTAGACAAATTTAGATTCAAATTGTTTAGGTGCTCATAATCCTGATAGGAGCAATAACCTTAATACTACAAGATATGATCTATATAATTACAGGTATTGAAAGTTTTATTATATATACAACTTGCTCAACGATTTTTGGCACTATTGTCAGGGAGTCTAGCATTAGGACGATTTGAATTCCTTTGATTTAAGGAATTTTTACTATTCTTGTATGTTTGCAATTACATGAACACAAGAATCACTGGGAGTTCAAGCAAGGTTGAAGAAACTTCAGCTATTGACATCACATGGAAATAAAGAGAAATTCAAAGAGCAAAATGGTAGAAAGAGATAGAAGGAACGATGCTAGAAGAATTCAATCACAGAGAACAATAGAGAACCCTTATGGACTTCATAAGGCCAGGGTTTAATACGACACATCAAGTAATCACTCGACCACCAATGTAAGCAACTTCATTTAAGATCAAACCAACATTATTGAATATGTTATAGAGCAGCTTATAGTTATATGGGTTGGCTAATAAAAATCCCAACGTTCATCTAATGAACTTCTTAGAAATATTTGATATCGTCTGATTTAATAATATGTTAGAAGATGTTATTAGGATGAGGCTCTTTTCCTTTACACTCAGGGATAGAGTCAAGGCGTGGCACCATTTACTCAACCCAGTCAACGTCATAATATAGGAGTAGTAGTGCGAGATTTTTTAGACAAGTACTTCCCTCTCATGAAGATAATAAGACCTATGAAAGAAATCACAAATTTCTAACAAAATGAGGGAGAGTTGTTATATGAAGCGTGGGAGCGGTCTAAGGACTTGCAAAGGAGATATCCTCATCATAACTTGCTAAAGGAATTCCTATTGTAAACTTTTTACAATTGAGTTAATCCACCACAAGGGGTACCATAGATGCAGTTGTTAGAGGATCCTTAATGCGGAAAACAATTGAGGAAGTAGAAGATTTGTGTTGAGAAAATTTTACTTATATTAAAATCCCCAATATCTGTAAGTATACGAATTGTGAACTTGTAGTATTAAAGGTGTTGATCCCATAAGGAATTAGTGAACTAATTGAATCCTAATTTATCTAAGGCCTAAAAGTGTAATTAAAATGAAAATAAAAATAAGAAAAAATTAAGCAATTAAATATTGATAGATTAAAAGTGAAATTGAAAAATTAACAAAAAAAATCAAAATTGAGCACAACCAATTAACAACTCAAAAATCACATAAGGAAGATTAATCAATTATGAGAAAGGGGGATTTATCTTATCATCTAATGCTAACTTGATCACTCCAGAGTTAATTTGGTATCGGTCCTAGAATTTCAAAGAGTAGATTATGCTCTCTCGAGTTATAATCATTAAACCTAAATCATAAACCTAATTGAATTAAATTATTTAAATTACAATCTCTTAATTAAAAAAACAACCCATAACTCAATTAGATCTTAAGTATTCTAATAGACAATCAGGTCCTCAAACGAGATCTCTCTCCATATAAATTACCGATTTGATTATTTGTGTGATCTATTAGATTACTTAACTCTCATTACCTAACCTAATCATTTTTCTATTGGTTCATTCTCTCAATTTATTACCAAAGTATGCAAATATGACAAATAATCACAATACCCAACAAATTAACATCAAAAGCAATCTAATTAACATTGACTCAAGAACAAATCCCTAGAAGAGTTTAAAACATCCTACTGATGCAAGTTCTTCCCTTCTAAATCAGATAGATTCATATCTGAAAGAGGTTGACAATAAGTTCTTTCAAAATTGACTATTTGTCCCTCTGTTAGAGGTGTTCCAGAAATGTTTGCAATCAAATAAATAGCTCAAAAGCTCAGCAAACTATTGAAGTAGCAGAAGCTAACTTGAGGAAAGCTGAAGGCAAAAGACAAATAATTGAGTCAAATCTAGCTCTCAGATGAGCGAGGGCATGAGTAGAAGCTATTAATGTGATTTCGTAACTAGTTGGTGTGTTTGAATAAAGCAACATATTCAACATCCTTAAACTCAAAGCATACATCAGGATGGGATAACTAATGAGAAGAAATAGAAAATAAATTGAGATGGCTGGGTTGGAGTGGCTGGATAACAACTAGCTGAAACTCTCCTTCTTATCTCTCATTCTCTCCCTTTTCCTTATGCTCTTTCTCAAGTGGCAAATGGAGGCTTTTTTTTTCTAGGTTTTCTTTCATAGTCTTTTTCTATTTAGGGTAAAAACTAGATTTTACTCGGCCCAAATGTCCGAAATAACCATCGAAAGGTTAAGTTAAGAAGTAGTCCCCATGTCTGTCATCGCGCTTGCCATGATCTTGGCCTATAGGGTCCTCTCATACTTGCTTCTATTAGGGCCTTGATCATGGGCTTCCCTGCTTACTTCTTTCATGATCGTGATTGTGACACTTGTTCCTCCTCCGAACTTTCTCCAAATCTTCTCCAACATTCTTTACCTGATCTTAATCACTAATAAACTCATGAAAACACCTCAAACACACAAAATTAAAGCCCGATATCATGCCTTAACCCATATAACACTCAAAAACAAAAACACACAATTACATAACACAATTCTAAACCTAAATATGCATAAATCATCTAATTAACAACTAAAAGTGTACTAAACTACCCAATAAAAAATAATGCGACTTATATCTATTACATCCCCACATTTAAACTTTTGCTTTTCCTCAAGCAAAAGCACCAACACAACAAAACACAAACACACCAAACAATAAGACATATAAGCACATATATACAATAATGTTACAATGGCATTGAACTTCACGAAACTAATTTAACTTCAAACATAAACCTTCAAGTTGTCCTAACTTATTAACTTATGAGATTCGTGGCTAGGCATTTTAGACTAAATATACATACTAATCATGACCTTAATATCAAATTCATTCACCCCCATCACTTGCACACACACATTGATAATTATTTAGTCAATCAAAATTATAATTATCCTTAAGTAGCTTTTTATGAAAATTCAAGCTATTCACAAAGATCGACAGATTTTATTTATTAAAACACTATTTTTTTATTTTTATTGACATTGACCTAGTATTTTGATTCGAAGGTAAACATTTGTGATGAATGTGCCCTGGTTACTCAACTAGGTCATATTTTTATTCATTTGCTTGGTTAGAATGTCATTATAGCCTTTTGACACGAAGGTAAACATTTGTGATGAATGTCTCCTGATTACTTAACTAGATCATATTCTCAACTGGCTACTAGCTTTATTCATAATATGAAGGCCATCAAAATAGTTATTTATTTAAGAAATACATAATTTTTTTAACATTTCATTGCCTACCTCATTTCTTTAGCTAATCATTCTCATGAAAGGATACTAATGATGCTAATTAGTTAATTGACCTAAAATTATAAATGTATGTGGCAAATTTTTAGAGTGAATAGACTATCATATCCTAATTAACATGAGTATTTAACTAATGTGACCTAGGACACTAATTTCATAAGTTAATAAATCTTTACAATCTAGAAGCCTATGTTTAGAGCTAAACAAATTTCATTAAGTCCTAGCCATTGATATGACATAAGTCACATTATGAAATCCAAAATAAAACTAGCATATGGTATGCAAAATTCACACTTATGATATGCTAGTGTAAAATACGTCCCACACTTAGACAACATATTGTCCTCAATGTGAGAAAAACAAAACAACAAATAAAAATAAAAATGACAAGAAAAAAACAAAAAGAAAAGTTAAAATCACAAAACTAGGAGATTGAGGTGGTGATACTGTTGGTTACGGAACGTGTAGATACTTTTTGCCATGAAATTCTAGCAATTCTTTCCCTACAAAATAAAAATAAAAATAACAAAATACTAATAAAATAAAACAAAACAAATAAAACTTATCCTAATTCTTAGTTGCCTCCTAAGTAGTGCTTAGTTAACGTCATTAGCTTGTTCTTCCTTCCACAATCAACCTCAATTATGAATGGCTTGCTTCCACCAGTGTCGCTCAGTTTCAATTTAGTAGACTATAAATAAGTTATAAATTACAAGATAATCAAACGGACAATATTGGTAAAATTAAACAAACCAATTAAGTTTAGTAATGTCCTTTTGACTAACAAACTGTCAATAAAATAGGTAATAATAAAACCCCCTGAATCTTTTATTGAATCCAAAAATTTGTCATGTAAGAGGATGAGTTATTTGTATTCTTCCTCAGTTACCCCCTTCTCCTCTTCTTCTATCACTTCATAAATAAAGACTTTTATGTCTTCTTCAACCTCTATGTCCTGCATCCTCTGTTCTTTATTCTTTTCTTCTTTAACTTCTAAAACAGAGACTTCCTTCTATACTTCAAACTCAATCTTCGTTGTCAGCTATTATTCTTTCTCTCGCTCTTTTAAAGATTTGACCTCATCAATTCTTATGAATGAGCTACCCTCCTTCGGAATCTTTAATACTTTATCCATGCTGAATTTTACTTTTCATCTCCAATCCGAAGTATTAGGTTATCTTTATGGACATTTACCGAAGTTTTTTCAACGGTCAAAAATATTAAACTAAACAGTTTTGATCTTCTTCAACATCTAGCACGATAAAATCCACAGGAATAATAAACTTATCCATTTTTACAGATACATCCTCCACTACGATAAATGATTTCTTTATCAACTGATCTACTAACTAAACATGCATAGATGTTGGTTTCATATCTCCTAGCCCCTGTTTCCTAAAAATTGATAAAGGCATAAGGTTTATACTTGCACCTAAGTGGCATAAATATTTTGATATCTTTAAATTACCAACTACAAAGGGCATTGTAAAACTCCTTAGATCTGTCAACTATGAGGTCATATAGTTGGTAATTAAGGAGCTAGAGGTTTCTATCATGGCTACCATTTAATTATCATACCATGTTCGCTTTGCAAATAATAGGTCTTTAAGGAACTTCGCATACTTAAGCCTATGTTTTGACAGTTCCATAAAAGACGAGTAAATTTGCCATTTCTTTAGCTTTTCTATGAACTTTACAAATGGTACATCTAATTTGTTCTTCTGAAGTCTTTATAGGAATGGTATTTTTGGTGCATAAGTTGGAGGAGGAATGTATGGAGGATCCTCATTTTTGCCTTCATCATTTTTCTTCTTCGTTTTCTCATCTACAAAGTGGGTTTTAACTTATCTTTCTATTGATTCTTCTAACTCTTTCCCACTCCTAAGTGTGATAGCCTTACATTGCTCTCTTTGATTTACTTCCATATTACTTAAAAAGTTTTCCACACTTCTCTTCCAGAATTTCCTATAAAGCTAGCTCATTTGAACCTCTTCTATGAATAGAAGAGGCATGATTGTCTGTTACTTACTCAAACTTCCCTTCCAGTCTCTTCTGGCCTTTTTTATGTTCATGAGCTTGTCTAATTTAGAATTCCATAAACTAGACTCATCTTGTTGAAATCCTTGCAGGCCTTGAATTCCCATTTGAGTTCTTGCATTGTTAGAAACCACCCCGGATTGTAAGTATTTCAATAAGGATGATTACTTCTTTGACCAAATTGTGCGACCGATGTGTCGTAACGCTAGTTAAAATAAAATAACTAGATTACTACTGTAGCAACGGTGAGTCTAGGTCGATACCACAGAGAGTATGTGTAATGTTTACGAAATGAAATTAACTAGTGTTTAGGTTTAACAGGGGGTTTAGGATTTTGAAATAAGAAAATAAAATGACAATAGAATAATAAAAAAAATTAAAGAAAACATGCAAAAAATGATAAAAATGGGGAATTCAGTAGGGACCCGGTTCTTTAGTTCAATCTCGGCCTACGCCCTAATTAAGCATATTTCAATAATTTGTTGTTCTCAAACCTCTTCTAGAAACTATTAATCATAGGTTAATAATTAACGCGAGTTTTTCCTTAAGTTTTGTTTAATCAAGATACGGTCGTTAATTAAACCTAACTACTGAATAACCTAGGATACGAAGTCTAGATTTAATTATGCAGTACCATTAAGAATTAAAAAAATCGATTAAACAAGGCAACAACCACATAGAATGCGTCATTTAACCTAGGTCATGTTATCCCTAACGATTACGAATCATTAGTTGTTACACATGAATTTCAATATAATAATTACATATTATATTGAAATTCTAGCAATGGATATGTAATTAAATGATTCAATGAATGCATTAAAATTATCTTTTCATAATCCCAATAGGTTCATACACAAATAACCAAACAGTAATGAAAATCCAATTATCCATACACAAAACCCAAATCAATTAACATAGGATAACATAATCAATTTCTAATGGGAGAAAGAAACAACGAAAATAAGAAAATACACTTAACCTGGGTCATCGGCATCAATATCACCTTCGAATTGGCATCGGGATGTTTAGCCCCTATGGGTCTCTCCCAAAAAAAACTTAAGCCCCCACACTTATAACCCTACCGAAGCTCCCTTCGTTTCTTCTTCACTGCCCAAGCTTCTTATTCCTATCTACTGTTCATCAATGTGACAAATAAACTTTGGGATTTTTAGTCCACCCCACTATTCACTCGCTTCTATTCTTTCGTGCCTAGCAGCAACTCTTCTCCATTTCTCTCAGCCATCAAGCCGAAGCCCCCTTATCTCTTTACGCCCCCTACTATTTTATTGATGGGATAATTTAACTTCAGAGTTTTTGGTCCAAGCTACTGTACACCTAAAACCTTCAGCCAACTTATGAAAAAAGTCTGCGTTTGTGCAGACATCCGTGTGAAACTCAGATGTTCTTTGCGTTTACGCAAGTGGTCTGCGTGAAACGTAAACTGCTTTTTCTCTCCACTGTGTCGTTGTTTCCTCTTCTCTTCATGCTGCTACATTTTCTTCATATTGTGCATGCATTTTGGTCCATTTTTTTCCACCACATGCACGTTCCACCTGCTACATCTTAACTATTGTATGAACATTAAATTAATGTACATTGGATGTAAAATTTCATGTATAATCATGCAGCTCACGTTATTTGCATTTTGTGCTTTCATTTTTCTTTTCTTCTTTTTATCTTTTTTTCTTGCTTTAAGAAAACAAGTGAGAATTAATCTTCAGAAAAATGACCCAATTGTAGTATTTTCGACTCACTTTAACTTCTTTGCTTCCAAATTGTACTAAAAACATAGATGAATTAAATTGAGTATCTTAAGCATTTTCGTATCATTAATTGCTAAGTGTAAATGATTAAATGTATCATCAATTAAACAGATATCAACCTCATTGAAGTTTGCAATGATCCTTTACTCCCAACGATATATTTCCACCATCATTATTATTTCTATTTCGTTTTGGCTTTTAATGTTGGCCCTCGAATTATTTTGTTAAATTAAGCATAATAGTTTATAAAATAAGCATGAGATTTAAATTTTTGCCTTAGAATAATTTTTGAGATCATGATAGAATCATTTTTGGAGATTAATTATTTATTACAATGTGAGTA
>JANZXP010000004.1:13547554-13569326 GCA_027576715.1 Erythroxylum flavicans | reverse complement strand
AATATACAATTTAAGCTCAAAGATTCAAACTAACCCATAAAAACACTTAAACACAAAAACTAACCTAATTAAACCCTAAATGCATATAAACACTTGCAATGACATAAAAATACTTGTCAAATCTAACCCTAAAATACAATACAAATCACAACTATCAATACACAGTCATGCATCAACTCATGTTCTTCGCTTAGGCCATACAGATTCAGGAATTCTAAAGATGTTTAGAGATATGCTTGGAGGAAAAAATGGGGGAGAGATATTAGGAGGCGATTATAGAGCTAAAGATCATTTAGAAGGGGTGATTTTGATTCAGAGAAGTGGAAAACACAGAGAAATCCTAAAAATATCCATCAGAATACAAGATCAAACCTCTAACTTGTAAGAATATTTGATAGAAAATAGATAGGGAGATTTAGAATTATGAACCGATTATTTTCAATTTGTTTTTCTTTCTATTTATATTTGATTTCATGTTCAATTATATGTAACTAAATTCCTTTAGTGTTTAGATTAGATAAACCCTATGTGGATGCTTTGACATGTTTTTATTCATTTATTAATGCAATTGGATTAATTGATATATTGTGATCCAATTACATGTTTAATTTATGTTCTAATAAATCGGAAATATTATATCATAATTTGATTTCATAACGTAGAGATTGAAAAATCTTTGTTTGAATAGATCTACCGTAATTTTGAAGGAGTTGATTGCAACCTTAGAAATAAAATGACATAAATCCTCTAGATTAGGATCAAACCTAATAGTTGGATTCATAAATCAGTAAAGCAATCCTATAAGCTTTAACATGAGTATTTCAGTAAAAAACCTTAGGATTAATTTTTGTTAGATTCGAGAAAGCTATTAGAATACCATAGGAATATCCACTGTCCAATAAATCAATAAAACAATTGCATAATAAAAAATCAATCAATTAAAGGTATTTAGGAGGATTCAAAACCTAGACAATAATTCTCGATATCGGTAATTTCCTAAGTGATTTCTTACTTCTTTATTCAATCTTACTGCCTATTTTATTTTATTCGCTTAATTTTTAATTTCTTTAATTAAAAAGCATAATCAAATTTGTAAACTAGATCATAGGATAACGATAAATACTAGTAGTCATAGACCTCGTGGGATTGACTCGTATTTTTCGGTACTAGCTATAGCTACACTGTGCATCTGTGGTTATTTCACAATTGATACACTTAGAAAGAGTCAATCAGCCATATTGAGTGATTCTTTGGTATCTAATGAACCTTCCAAGTCTTCTATTTGACGATCTAGTTTAAACTCTCTCAGTTGTGTCTTTCAAAGACTTCTACACGTTGTTCTCTCAATTTCTAAATCTTTATCAATTAAGCTCGTAGTGCTACTCTGGGTCATAAATTGACCAAGAGTCAAGATCTATAAGAAAAAGAAGACTAACAAATTAATCAAATAAATAAAATAAAAACAAACAAAAAATAAAATAAAAATAGTTAGAGTAATAAAATCTAAGCCTTCCTAATATTTCAGTTCTCAACAATGGCACCAAAAACTTGATTTACTACGATTAGGTCAATATTTAAATTTACCGTAAATGCACGATGTAGCTATAGTTAACACAGGCAAGTACATCCCATAAAGACTGTGATTACTAATAATTATCCTTTTTTCTGTTATATAACCTAAGGATTAGATTTTGGATTTTAATTAAAAATTAAAATAAATAAACAAAATAAGAATTGAATAATTTTGAACTCAAAACAGAGGAAAGTATTTAGAAAAATCAATATCAAATAAAAGTGTCTAGGTGATGAATCCCCCTAAGAATCATTAAATATTAACCCTTTATCATGTATTTATATTATTAATTATCGAACTATGGGAATTTCTATCTTATGTTAATATCTTTCTAAAGACTATTAACAACTAATCTATCAATTGATTAATAAAAACCTTTCTAGTTAAAGCCCTTAGGTATGTATTATCGATTTATGAATCCTATTATTAGGTTTGACCCTAATTCGAAGGATTTATGTCAACCTATCTTTAGGTTTGCATGCAACTCCTTCCAATTATGGTAGATCTATTCATATAAGAGGATTCCTTAATCTCAGTCATATGAAATCAAATTATGCACTAATACTCCGGATATGTTAGAACAAGAATAAAAAAATCATAATTGAATCACAATAAGAAAGTTGATTTGCTCTAGCATCTCCCAATTTATGCATCTGTCGCTCCTAAAAATCTTTTCTTTTAGCCTCTAAAACTCCACCTCATGGGGCCTAACAATGAAAAGCAACATCTCATATCACTCTATTAGATGTGTTATCTTCTCTTGCAATGGTAGTGGACGAGCTCCATTCGAGTCTCTAGATGACTATAGCCCCCTCTCTTATAAGGCATATTCTCAAACATATTATCGGTATTCGAGAACATACTCTACGAGGGTGGCATGCTAAAATAGTCAAACCATCGTACTCATTGTAAATTTTTCACGCATCACACACATCAAATATGTTTTAAACAAATCAAAAATCAATCACGGTCCATATCATTTATACACACATTGAGAACAAATCGATTCTCAATTTGATCATTTCATTTTTCAAAACACTTCCAGTCATAAGGTCATTACACTTTACAATTCACATAAACACTTTACAATTCACATAAACACTATACAATATTCGTGGAATACATTTTGGACCTAAGTTCCTTTAACAATTGCAACAACATCATCTCAATTTTATGAACCTAATAATGTAAATGGGTTTCCTTTCATCAACAAGATACATGTACTCTCTAGTATTTTTAGCTTCTTAAGCCTGAGTCTCAGTTAAAAAATGGGACTCCAATATTCACTTTTGATTCATTCAATATTCATTCATTCTTAGAAGTAAACCATTTGGTCTACTTGGCCTAATTCGGTGGAAGTCTTCTTCGAAAGAAGATTTCTTGCTACTATCATCTATACTGTTCACGTAATCTTTATCAATCAACTATATTGATCATCGCTTTCCAGTTATCCTTACTACCTCAATAAGATCAATTTCAACTATTCATAACATCTTAATAAGATCAATTTCTATCATACATTACATAATCAGAATACTCTTTATAATAAAGCTCAGTGAAATAATAAACACAACCATTTACTCTTATGCTTTGGTATTTATCATCATGATCATTACATCTTATCTAGAGATGTATTTACAACAAATCACCAATTAACATCTTACGCTAATGATACCTTAATCTCAATTAATTCTAGACAACATTTCTCTCTCTGTGTCTGCCATTATCATGATAGAATCAAATAATCTCCGCTATGATCTTTGGGACTATGCCATAATATTGCCCTGCTTCTTTTTCCTACCTTTTTCCTCGAATTCATCACATATAGTAACATCATTTACACTTTCGATCTATTCTCAAGTGATCACTATAACTGTTTTTATGCACTACCCTGAGTCATCTCAGAAAGTTAACTATGGGAACCATGACTATAGAAAATTCAATAAGTCATAGATCACTTCCTATATCATCTCCAAACATATAATACATAAGCGTTTAATAACATCACTGGTCATGGCAATCACATTATCGGATATGCTCTCACAATAACAAACTAACTTAACCTTGAGAACTTCTACATATATCATTATCATTCATCTCATCTTCCAATTATCATTTATTTCATCTTACCTACTTACGTTCTCAATTAATTCAAAATTATAGATGCATAATCATCATGAAGTTTTGATCTTAATTCTACTAACATATTCTTATGGTATATCATAACTCTTGTCAGATTAATCAAACAAATATTTCAGTTCCATGTTCATCTTCTCAAGGTCATAAGAAAGTTTTATTTTCATTCCACTTTGCTTGTATACTTTAAATCTCATTATTTCTACTTGTATCTCTATTTTCCTCAACCAATCCACGACGATGCATTCATATCTATATCACATTCAAGGATATATCACCACAGTACAATATTGATGTCATATTCAATAATACATCCACCAATACAAATGCATTGAATCTTTATTTGTCATATCTAATCATATAATATTTCTCATTTCTAAATATCCACAAACTTTCATTTCCTCACTTTCTGACAAATCATCATTCTTCTCACTATTTTTATCAGCTCAAACTATTAACAATGTTTATGCGTGTGACTCAAGTAAATGCTTCTCAAAATGACGATCAGTTGCTACTGCCTGCTATGACTTGTATAAAATGCATGTAACTTGACATATATTTCAAAAAACACCCATGTAAGACACTAAGCCTGGACTCTGATACTAAGCGCTGTGGCTCCCCACTCCTATCCAACACGTGCCCGCATGCCCATCAGACATTCGAGCACATGCTGACGGAAGCGATGCACTAACTAAATCACTTTCACTTATCTCATGGCATCATAATTTAAAACACAATTATCACAACATCTAAAATCCCAATTCCTCATTTTCATTTCATAAAACATGATATGCAATGTAGCATTACATACATAATCCATATAAGTACATTATCAAAAGCTAATCAAAGTTTACAGTTCTATTTACAAAATATAAAAATTTTATCTAAATCCTTCGGTCGCAGCTGATTGACCTTTGAGCCATTTCTTCTCTCCCAAAAGCAGTACTAGATCTCTTCTAAGTTGTCTTAGAATCTAAGTCGCCTCTCTCAAACTTGAAAAGTTAACGTTGCAATTTTGGTAAGTTTTTCAAATTCAGTGAGTTAACCATCCTCGATGGTTCACTCATATCACATAACACAACAATTCATAGAATCACATAATTCACATCCTTTCATTTATCATCATATAGCATCACAAAAATACTTTGTTCATAATTTTCACATTTTTCATTCAACATAATTCAACAATACATTGTAATAATTCAAAACATACATATCAAATATATATGCAATGCTCATGAGACTCACATTCATTTATTATGTTGTTGTGATCGAATGTCTTTTGCACTGTCCCTTATCTATTATGGATATCGGGCTCATTGATAACTGTCCTTTATCTGTTGGAGATACAGGGCTCATTATACATAGTAAGCTAGAGGCTCTTACGACATTTTGAGCTTTAAGCTCTTTTTCATTAGCAACTCTAGTCACAACTGCCTTTATGTTATCATGTATTTATGTAATGAAATGCATCCCATGTATTCAGTCAATCAATTGTGCTCAATCTGACACATTCATGTTCACGTTCACGTTCACGATCTCATTCACATTTATCATCAGACTTTAGTCCGGCATTCAACATTTAAGTTGAGAATCACTTATTCAGTCAAATTCACATTTAATGAGCACTTCCAATATATTTTTCATCCGTCAAATGCCTCGGACATTAAATGTCTAGAATCAACACATTCAAATCGCATAGTAATTCAATACAAAATCTAAACAAACAATAAATCATCGTGAGACCATCTAGATTACTCACAATTTGCTCCAAATAGCTTATTGCCTCGATGTCCTGGCAATGTTTGGATGCGGTCACTCTAATTGCTCTTCTATATCATGTAAACATACACATTACTAATTTGTACATTCTCATAAATACTCAATCATATACACATGTATATGTGTTATGTATAATGCATGCTTAATGACACTCCCGGGTATGCATAACCTTAATCATGTGTCTCAATCATTCAGACATTTTCATTTATATATGTCTAGCTTAATCTTAGTTTTATGCCTCAATTGTTCAAGATAATTCTAAGTTCATCATTCAATCATTCATCAAGGTCATTCTAACATTTTAAGACCACATAATATCCAATTTTTCATTCATCTTTACTTAAATCACTTTAGCCATCATAGGTTCACTTTCATTCTCATAACATCTCCAATTTCCCATATTTGAATACCTAATGTTCAACAATCCATTCTTAATTTATATCCTCATTCATCATCCTAAACATATCACTCATTTAATTACTTGTTTCATCATCACACTTAGCTCATTTCAAGCTTAATTCAAGCCTAAAAGCATCACAGGAAAGCACCCAACCATTTGCTGTTCCAAAACATACATAAAAGAAGCGTATTTCATTTGATAACTATGCCCACGATTGTGGACCATTTCCCATGATCGTGGACTTTGTTGACAAAAAGTTTCAGCCATTTATGATATTCCCACGATCGTGGACATATTCCCATGATTGTAGGTTTTCATATCCGAAAGTTTCCAGCTTTGTTCTTCCAATTTCCAGCTTTTTTCTAACTCTATTTTCAGGTTAGTTTTATATGACAATTATGACCTAAAAAATGAGGTATTTAGGCAATACCTTCTTCTAAACAAATGTTCCTATATGTCGTAAGTTTCTAATGACATATAGTTAATGCAGTTTGGTTCAATATTCTATGAGTTATACCCATCATACTAAATACTATTCTCAAACTATAATAGCACCTAGTACTCAACTTCAAGCCAAATTTCAAAACCATTAGGACATAATTCAAATTTAATTCCTTTATGAAATTGTAGCCATATGGCTCTAGTTTAATGTAAATTAAAAATCATCCCATTTGGATATCTATAGATCAAGATATGGCCAAAATACAGATGCCTATTCAGTGAAAACACTCCATCTAACATATTCGAGCACACCTCATCATCATTTTCATCCTAGTACATCTCTTTTGCTTAGTTTATCATTTCTAGCTTATGTCCTCATTATTTCCTCTTCATTCCTACTTTCATTTCAGCTCAATATTATTCACACACAATTCAAAATTCATCATTAATCATAAACACTAAAAACAAAACACATTCATCATCAATTTTCTGCATATGTTCAACTTCATTTTTTTCAACTTCATTTCGTTTCTAACTATCACCTTAATTCATCTCATTTCAAGATACTAATTGATCCCTTTCTTTAACCTCAAGATCATTCTAGTTCATCAATAAAACAACTACCTAAAAAAAATCATATGATTAAGCATTAAAAACAGAACATGAGTATATCATCTTTTTATGAAATTTCTGCACTCTTTTTACATCATCTTAATGATCTTTTTATCTCAAAATCTTCTCTACAACTTATGAAAGGTTTATCATCTTACAGGAAAAAGCAAGAAATTTATATACTCATTTCATCATTCACGATTCACACATATATACATCACCATTTCATGAACATTTAACCTCTAATTATCATCAAAACTTGTTTCATTCAACAAAACATGAAGAGTAATGCTTTTTACTTACTTGTTTAGCTTTAATGTCTTCAAATCACTCTTAAACCTAGTCTCTCAAAGCCATACGATCATCGTCATTCCAAAGGTGGTAGGGTCAGGTCTTTAGTGACAAATATGGAGAAGACAAGAAAATAGGAGTAGCAAATGAAAGGTGAGAACAAGGTTCTTTGAGAGGGTGAGAAATGAGAATCGTAGATGAAGAAGATTAAAGAAGATGAGATTAACAAAGATAAGAACATTGAATAAGGTGAAAGGCCAATTAAAAAAAATGAAGATGGTCTTTCACTTTAGAGGAGTACTGTAGGGGGTGGATGCATAGCTTGGTAAGTGACACTTGTCACTTGTCACTTGCCACATGTCCACTACCTATATGTCTCACTTGGTTCTCTGATTTTAACCAGTCCATTTAACTCCAATTTCTACTCCAATTGTCTTCCAAATTTTCAATATAGATTTTCAACAAATCCTAATGTCATTTGTCAATTATTTCCACTAACATCCATCACTTATTTCTACTATACTAATATTTGTCAATTGTCTTGCTATTTGACATTTTTCCTAGTCCAAAAATACTCGATATTTCTAGAAACTTCCTAAATTTCATCAAAAATACTAAATCAACAATTATAGTCACCAAATAAAATTTTCAAGAAATATAAACCACAATTCATATGAAAATCACATTTATAAATCAATTATACCCGAAAAATGTCAATGAATGCATGAATAGTCATTGTAATGTGCAAAAATCAAATTCACGTGTATGTGTGCAATATTATGCATGAGCATGAAATACATTTTCCTAATTTCTCATTGTTATTTCTCTCATGTACAGTATTCTAAGGTTCTAACCCTTAATATGGGATAACGAGAAGTTACAATGACCCTTCACCTCTTTATCTTTTACTTAGTACTTGCTTTGCTCTTCATTATTATACAGCTTATGTTCTTCTTAACATTTTACCTAAAACAAAATAAAATGTGAGAAAATAAAGAATATGAATATGAAAAAGCAAATTTTCCCCACACTTAATTCGCACGTCATTATGTTATTCAATTATGAAAAAGACACACTTAAAAATCAAATTAAACTAAAAACAATGTAATAAACAAAATAATTAGAAAATAAACTAACGAAAAAATTAATAACACAATTAAAATGCAATTAGAGAAACAAAATTAATCTAATTATGCAATTCCTAATGCAATTCCTACAATTCAAAATTGAATTACAAAATTAAATAATTAATCATATACTAAACACACAATTAATACCTAAATCATGCAAGATATTAAATTGTAAAAAAATTAAACTAATAAACACTTTCTAATTACTGGAAAACAACAAATTAAACCTAATTTAACAAACCATTGTAATTTTATAATATAGTGAGTAAAATTCACATGCCTAATTTAAATTTCATCCAATTCATATCCAATTCAACAAATTGATCCAATAATTCATACGAAAAAGATTCAAATTCAACTTGGAATAGAAAAACAAGAAGAAAAATAGGTAAAATAACCTTATAATGGAGCAATTTTGTAGCCCTAACAATTTAGGGAAGAAAAACCTTAGGATTTGCAAAATACCCATATTTTGAGTGTAATTCACATAAAAAACAAGAAAAACTTACTTGAATGTTGCAAAATCATTCAAAAAGAGTTGGGCTAGGCTATAGGAGAGAGAGATGCAACAAAGGGATGGTAGAAAAGGGATAGAAAGTGGAAGAAAAGAAGAAAGGTAGGGTTTCAAAAGTGTATCATAGACTTATATGGTCACATACATGAGCATGTGGGTGACCGTGTAAGTAACTATAAGCATTGAATATTAGACACGAGCACGTATGTTGACATATTCTAGTCCCAAGCCGTATAGTGTGAACAAAATTTGTAAAATTTCCAAAGTTGTACATCACCATGTTTAATGACTGTGTAGGTCACTATAACTGTGTAAAATATGCAAAACTGAGATTTATATATACATGAGCTTATACATGACCGTTTATACCTAAAAATTCCTTAAAACTTTAAGGATTTTCACTCAAAATCGCAAGAGTCAAAAACACATGCCAAAAACACAAAATAGACAAAATTAAATAAAGATGCTTTATAATCGAACATATAAAACATAAAAAAATCAAAATAATATAATTAAATCATAAAAATTTATTATAATTCTTGGGTTGCCTCCAAAGTAGAACTTGTTTAACATCTCTAACTCGACGTACGTATCATAATCAAGTGGCTTATAAAAGTTAAGTTTTTGCTTTCTTACTTTAGGTTCCTTAACCTTTAAGTAAGTTACCTACTTTTTCCTTATGTCACTTTCTCTTCCTTATTTTTACCTTAAGCTGGAAACAACCCTATAAACCTTTAATAGTCCTACAAAACATCTAAAATTGAACCATCAAATATATTGCTAGAATAATTATCATAAACAAGTTCAAGGTAATGATTCAAGAAATTAGACATTTTAAATGTGACCGCTTTGTCTCCAAACCAAAACACTAACTCGCCGTTACTATCATTAATAATAGACCTAGTAGTGGCTAAAAAGGGTTAACCTAAAACTAAGGGTACTTTTATAGCCTCCTCTATATCAAGAATCATAAAATCAACTAGAAAAATAGACCTGTCAACCTTAACAAGTATATCCTTAATAATACCTCTAGGATACCTTATCGATATTTTTGCTAATTATAAACTTATCCTAATAGATTTGGCTTTACCTAATCCTAGATTCTTAAAAAGTGAATAAGGAATCATATTGTTGTTAGCACCTAGATCGACTAAAGCCTTTTATATTTTTAAGCTACTGATTTGAAGAAGGATAGTAAAACTCTCTAGATCTTTAAGCTTCTCTATTAGCCTAATCTAAAGAATTGTTGAGCATATTCCACTTAGAGTTATGATCGCTAACTCCTCTAACTTCCTCTTGTTTGCTAGTAATTGCTTTAAAATTTTCGAATACTTTGACATCTGTACAAGAGCCTTAATAAGGGGTAAGTTAATATAGATTTATTTAAGCAGTTAAAAAACTGCCAAACTACTTATTTATGCAATCATTCTTCAATTTAGCAAGTTAAAAAATGGCATACTGAAATTCCTTAACTTTTGGAAGGTGTTTTCACCTTTAGCTTCCTTTTAACTTATAGTGCCACTCTCTTTCTCATCTTAGGTTTTATTCTCCTCTTGTAACTCTTTTCCAATTCTAAGGTGGTACTACACAAACTCCCTTATGATCTTTCATAAATTAACTTTGTAAGCAAACTTATCTAAGTTTCTAAGTTATGCATAGAAGCCTCTTGATTTCTTAATGAAGCCTTTGTGTTTTGAAAGCTGGCCTCTAAATGTTAAAGAATTATGGGCAATGTTTTAAAAGCTTGACTTCTTTCTTAAGGTGGGTGTTTCTAAAATCATGGTGGAAGGTTATTTTTTTACTATCCTTAATTTTCCTAAGAAAAATTTGGGTGATTTCTTCATCTTGGATTATATGTATTATTGTAAGGATTATTTTGGGGTCTATAAACATTCCCCATGTAATTCACATGCTTGTTTTATAGTGCTTAAAGATTTTGACTTAGATCTCCTAGCCCACTCACCATACACTACATTGCTTAGAATAGCTGAGGATTCATCATCAATCTCTCAATCTTTGTTCTTAAAACTTACACCTAGTTCACTAATACCGTAACTATATGTACATTATTTACTATCAATAGCTTGCTCAGTTTTGTTCAAGAAGAGCACCACTAATAATTCTGCATTACCATTTATTTAATGAGGTCCTGAGCTACTTCTGATGTTTTATTATTTAGAGTACCTTCAGCTATAGCATCTATCATCTACATTATTTTTTTATTTAGCCTATTGTAGAAGGTCTGAATTTGCATCCATAATGGTAGACCATAATGTGGGCACTTTCTTAACATCTCCTGAAATCTCTCCTGTGTATCATATAATGTCTCTGAGTCAATTTGGGCATAGGAGAAGATGCCATTCCTTATTTTAGCAGTCTTAAATGGTGATGAGTACTTCAAAAGAAACTTCTCTACTACATGGTCCCAAATGGTAAAGGATGACCTAGGCAAAGAATTTAACCATTGCTCTGCCCTACCCCTTAATGAGAACAATAATATTCTTAATCTTATTACATCGTCATTGGCACCACTGACCTTAAAGGTATCATAATCTGTAAAAAGTTTGCTATATGTGCATTTCATCTTGTAGCCCATCAAATTGGATAGATTGTTTCACCATTTGAATAATACTCGGTTTAATCTCAAAATTATTGGTGGTAATAGTAGGTCTCATAGTAGGTTTAAACTCTGTTCCCGTCAAGTCAGGTCTAGTGTAATTGAATATAGTCCTTAGTTGGCCTACCATAGTGTCTGATTCTTTGGTATCATTCTGACCTTCCAAGTACTCTATCTATCGCTCTAACTCAATCTCTATAAGTAAGCTCCTCTAGAGATTTCTATGAGCTATCCTCTCAATCTCTGGATCTTCATAATTAAGTGTGATGGATTTCTTCAGGTCATAAATTAACCTCGAGACATGTAGAGGTAAGAAAACTAAGTCAATAAAATTATTAAACAAATTAAAAACAAAAAGTAAAAAGAAATAAAACAAGAAATAATGGATAAATTAATAAAAATTAGGTGTTCCTAATACTCCAATCCCCAAAAATGACCCCAAAACTTGGTTGTATATATTTTTAATGTGTTTTAAATTGTAAGTATATGGCGTGGCTATAGTTCACTAGAAAGTACAAGTCGATCCCACAAGGACTGTAAGTAATAATAATAACCTCTTTTTATATTATTTAACCAATAAAGAAGATGATGATTTAATTTAAAACTAACATAAACTAAAATTCAACTCAATAATGAACTAAAATGTAGATACATGATGATTAATCAATATCAAATATCTAGTACCTAGGTGATGAATCCCCCTAACATCTCTTAAAAACTAACCATTTATGATGCAATTCAATTATTTATCATTAGACCGTAAAATTTCCTATATTATGTAAATATATTTCTTAAGAACATTAGCAACTAATCTTCGATTAATTAACTAAAACCTCTTTTTGCTTAAGACCTTTAATATTGCATTACTCAATTCGTGAATTTCATTATTAAGTTTGACCCTAATTTAGAAGATTTATGTCAACCTATCTCTAGATTTATAGGCAATTTCTTTCAATTATGGTATATCTTTTCACGCAAAAGGATTTCTCAAATTATATGAAATCAAACATTGTACCAAAATCTTGAACATATTAATTCAAAAATAAAAACGCATAATTGAATCATAATGAATCAATCAATCAAATTGTATTAAATAAAATATCAGATCACACTATCCATCCAAACTTAGGGTTCATCATACCTAGACATTAAGCAAACTTAGTTCATAAATGTAGAAATTGAAACAAACATCAAAAGTCCATAAGATATATATATATATATATATATATATATCTAATGAAATCCTTTTAAAACTTTGATAAAAAGGCTACGCTACTCTCTATCGGATCTCTTGAAGTAATCTTCATATTTTCCTCATCCTAGGTTTAGAATTATATCTTTAACTCTAAATCTAGTCTTTAAACCTGACTCTAGTTGCCTCCCTTTGTCTCCTCTTTATAATTACCTTTTATATTGTGAAATTAAGGTTTTTTTTTGTTATTAACGGTTAGTCACACGATTGAGTGAGTTACCATATATCTTAAAAACATCTTTAAATTGTCACTTTACATGTTTCTAAAAGCTTACATGGGTATTGGACATGATCGTGTATGTTATTTAAACATGTGTGCATCTTTATATGTGCATGAAAACTGCTTCGAAACTTTACACATTCACAATCACTTACATGGTCCCCTTATACAGTTGTATATGATACTCATATAGGCATGTATCTAAAAAATAGCTCTATTTCTTCTATTTTATGCCCTGATTTCACCTGAATTCTTTTCCTTTTGATCTATAAAGGCAATTAAGAGCTAAAAACACGCTTGAAACAAAACAAGGACTAAAAACAATGTAAAACTCTCAAATAACAACCAAAATATAAATATGGGAATAAAAATAGAGTCTATTAATCATTTATTATGACACTTTGTAGATAGTTCTTGTAGATTTTAATAGTACTTTCTATGCTCATAATCTAAAGGATGTATGAACTTGAAATGACCTTATATGATTTCAAATCATACATCAACAATATAAGGGCATCAATTCACACGAAGTAATAAACAACATGAGTTATAAGAAAGAAGTTGGATAGAACTTTGGTAGGTGATTAAGATTTCAAAGAAGTAAGATTGTCCTTGGTAATTGTCTCGCCTCAAACCACTTACCATTTAAAATTCTCAATATGGCCAAGCCCCTATCTAAATCACCCTATTCAGGCTTATAAACTATCTTACAAAACTTGAGAGATTCCAATAGGCAAGAAATAAGTATGGTAAAACAGGTAGAGGGATTTTAAACTTCTGAATGTATGAAAAAGCTTGAAATGGTGAACAAGGTACTTAAAGAACTGCATTAGAAATATGTAAGCAGTAAAAGCCTTGACATCAAGAAAACCAAGATATTAACTACATAAGAACAATCTAATTTATACATGGATCCAACAAACAAAACCAATATCAAGAGAGAAAAGCCTGCTTTAAGCAATTATGTTATAACACTTGATGTTTACAAATCCTTGCACAACCAAAAATTAATAGTTTAATAGATACAAGATGAGACAGGAATTCTACCTTCTTATTTAATGCAATCTTAGCTAGAATAAATGCAAATAAAATATCAAACTTGATTAAGGATATTGAAGAGAGGATTTGGGATCAAAAGGAGCTGAAGTAGGAGATCTCTGAGTACTTTATTATATGTTCTCATCTCTTTTATCCTAAAAGAAATAATTATTGAATAAATTTAGGATCTTATTAGACCTATTACATCTCAAGACATAGAAAAAGAATTAATGAGCCTTAACTCCAATAGCTTCCCTAGTCCATATAGGCTTAATGTATTTTTCTCTAAAGAATTATAGAGCTAAACAAAGATATAGGTCAATAAACTCATCATGGAATTATTTAACTTAAGAAAATTGCTAAAGGAAATAAATAAAACTCATATTTTCCTAGTACCAAAGATGCCTAATCTTAAGTCTCTCAAAGGCTTTAGGCTCATAGCCTACTGCAACTTCCTATACAAGATCATATTTGAAGTACTTATCTTAAGGCTGAATGAAGCACTAGAGTCTCTTATAAGCAAATCAAAAGGAGCTTATATTAAGGGAAGGAACATAGGCGATAATATTCTATTAACCCAAAAGCTAAAGGCTACCAAATGAATGACTTCATCAAAAGTTACATCATAAAAGTTGACTTTCATAATGGCTTCATCAAAATTTACGCCATAAAAGTTGACTTTCACAAGGCCTTTGATTTAATTGGTTAGGAATTCACCTTACACTCATTAGAGGCATTTGATTTGCTATAAAAATAAATCACTTAGATTGAGCAATACATAACAACCACATCCTTTCGTGTTAAGGTGAATAGATAATCATCTTAGGCGTTCAAAAAGAGGAGTAAGGAAAAAAGACCCATCATTACTTTATCTATTCCTAATTTGTATAGCGGTGTTGAGCAAGCTTACTAATTACAACATCAAGAAGGACCCCTCTTCTAAATTTTATTACAAGGTTGGCAAGTTAAAGGCTTATAATCTCTCAATAGTAAATGACCTACATATGTTTTATAGGGAAATTATTAGCTCAATTAGGGTTCTAATGAACTCACTTTATTCATTTAGGAAGCTATCAAGTCTCAACATTAATACATGCTACATGCTAGTTTTAATTGGAGTAAATTCTTAAACTTAATAGCTCTTTATTATCTTTAATTTGAAGATAAAGTCTCTCATTCATATATCTGGGAATTCCTACTTCAATTAAAAGGTCAATATATGGTGATTGTCAAGCTTTGTTTGGTATATTCCATAAGAGAATTGGTACTGCTATAATAAAAGCTTAACTTATACAGGAAGACTATAAATTATCAAATCCTCTTAAATAATATACATGTCTATTCGATCTCACACATGTTATTGCCAAAAAAACCTCATAAAGGCATTAGAGAGAATGATGAGAAACATTTTTATAAATTAAAGATGCACATAATTAACCTTATGCTAAAGTCAAATGAGGAGATATTGGATTGCCAAAAGAAGAGGTATTAATGGGTGTATGACTAATGCAAGTCACCAATAATGTGTTCCTTGCCAAAAGGATTTAGAGGCTCCTTATTTATAACGAACTTTTTGAGTGCAATGAGTTTACTGACACTACTTGGAGAATTAGTGCCTATGGAAAATTAAATCGAGGTTTGACAGTTCTTCGACTGTGATGCAAATATTTAAGATAAGGGAAATGTTTTGTTATATTATTAACCATAAAATTGGGAATTGAGAAAAAACATGGCTTTAACTTGACAAATGAAGTGAAAAAGGTCTTATACGTATTCCTTGAAGCCTTTCACCTTAGGTATATGTTTAACTCCAAAACTAAAGTTAAGAACTTTATAAGCGGCAATAAATGATATATAAAGTTCAAAGGCTTCTCCATTATTTAGGAAAATATGCTTAGAAACAACCTAAGTCAACATCTGAAGAACAACATAGGATGATAAGCATTAGGCCTATTAACTAACAACTCTTGCTACCAAGTATTTAGGAATTCGACATCCAAGGTGTAATGTATTAGATTTATATAGTTCAAGTGAAATCCCCATAAGACATCCTTTAATGACTTGTCATCAGAAATAGGTTAAACACTTTAGACATAGTCAAAATGTCAAAACGCAAATTATTTCATGGATTACAAAGAGTTAGTGTATAAAACGAGGATTACAACCTCTCCAAGATTGCCTTATGATTAAGTGTATAAGTTATTTATAGAGAAAGAAGTGAAAATTTTAAGAACAAGTACTAAGAGTAGAAAAAGTTTCTATCAAAAGCTTATTAACCTGGATATGAGAAAACATCTTGGCTAGCATAAAATAAAACCATATAACATGAGGCATGACAAGAAGATGGAGTATAGAATGAAGATAAATGAAAAAGTGACAATAATATTGATAAATGCTTATTTAACTATAATTACACACCCATATTTCATGTGTTTTGCTTGATATTTTATATTTTTGTTGTATATTTGGTACTTAATTTGCATTTGTAGGTAATAATTGCCTTCACGGACTAATATGAGAATAATTTGGATGAAATCGTGGCATGGAACAAAGATTTGAAGTATCTAAGGACTTACACGACCGTGTACAATGACTATGTAAGTCTATATAAACATGTGAGATTGAAGAATTTTATTTCTAGTTATGTGGAGTTACACGCCCGTGTATGTTGATATACACAGTCATGTATATTGCTCGTGTAAGTTTTTGTGCCTGTGTGAAATCACGAATTTTGATATTTTTGGAAATACATAATCACTCACACACTCATATAAGTTGACCATGTATAACCCAAAAATCCTAGATTTTACTATAAAAGGATATGAGTTGAGGCAAAACAAAGGGAGCTAAGTTATTAAGCAATTTTAAGTCATAAACAACCTAGGAGGTGATACTTGCAATCAAAGGACGAGGAAAGCACAAAGAATATGTCAAGAGATCCATTAGATAACAACATCATATCTAGTTTTGTAAGAAGATCCGATAGAAGAGAAATGGAGATTTATAATTATGATTTCTTTGTTTTCTATTAATTTTTTCTGCATATTCATCATTGGTTTTGTTTTCTATGAGTAGGAACTAAACTTTTTTGGAGTCTAGGCGTGATGAACCCTAAGTTGTGATAACAACATGACTTGATCTTTTATTCAATGCAATTATATTGATTGATTTGTTACTATTCAATTATGCGTTTCATTCTTATTTGAATATACCCATAATATTAGTGTATGATTTGATTTCATATTATTGAAATTGAGAAATTCTCTTGTATGAATAAATCTACTATAATTAGAAGGAGTTGCATGCAAACCTAGAGATAAGTTTATATAAATCCTCTAGGTTAGGGTCAAACCTAATAGTGGAATTCACAAATCAATAACACAATCATAGGGTTTTAACGAGAAAGATTTTGTTAATCAACTAACGGATTAGTTATTAATAACCTTCAAAAAGCATAAGATAGGAATTTTCAAGATCTAATAATCAATAATATAATTGCACGATAAAGGTTTAATAATTAAGGTTCTTAGGGGGATTCATTACTTTGACATTATTATTTGATACTGACATCTTCTTAGTATTTTCCTCTGTCTTGAGTTCAATATTGTTTTCGATCTTAGTTTATTTGTCTAGTTTAATTTTTAAATAAAATTCAAAATCTGATTTATAGGTTAGATAATAAAAAAGGATAATTACTAATACTTATAATGTTCGTAGACTCGTACTTGTCTGTGTTAACATTAGCTACTTTGTGCACTTGTGCTAAATTTTAATATAGAATAAAAAATATCAATCAAATGAAAACATGTTTTAGCATCAGAAACATAACATGAAGATATAAAAATAACAAAGTTGAGGAGATATTGGATTCATTACCAACAAAAGCTAATATGTTGTTAGGTCATATAGTGATTACCAAATGAAAACACAGAAGAAGAGGCACATGTTTAAGTCCAAAAAAGAAACTCCTTTAAGCTATAACAAGGAAACAAGACAAATTCAAAATTCCCATACTTATATTTGTATTAGAAAAGAAGAAATATAAAATTTACTATGATTATATTCTTAATAGCTGTAAGCACTTGGTAACTAGTATTCAGTAGCCTTTACACTAAATTATAAGTTTCTTTAGGAGCTCTATTTATTAATATAATTTTTTCTAATTTTAAAAAAGGTTATAAAAGTTAAAAAGAAACTAAGATCCAAAATAGAAATGAAAAGCTCTTTTAACTAAACTTGAAAGCCAAAACCATAACAAGAAGGAAATCTTTAGTTACACACACACACACATATATATAAATCTCGAAGTTAGTATTTTCAAACAATGTTTTCTTTTATACATATATATATATAGGGTGAAAGTCGATTTACAGTGTTAGGATTACATGGGATCACATATACCTGATAAAGGCTTAAATATACATGTAAACGTTGAGCAATTCACATTTAATTTGACAACTTAAGAAATTTAGATCTGGAAATTGTAAATGTAATCCTATCAAAACTCCCCTACCGAACATAAAACTCTTAATACATTGAATTCGTTTTCTTTTTAAATTTTCTTGTTTGGTATACCTGTCTAATATATTTTTCTTCCAATGTATTACCAATTTTTCTTTATAAACTCGAACTTTAAGACGACCAATTTACCCGATTGAGCAAGGACAAAACGGTCATTCTGAACATTCAGAAAACCATGTTCAAGGCGCCAAAGCACGTTAGATCTCCCGCCCCTTACGGACAGCTCTCCCTCTCTTTTATTTCCTACTCACTCCCTCCATTTTCAAAGCCTCTCCCTCTCTCCACACTCTGTAGCCGCCGCCGCCCACCATGAACCACCACCACCACCACCACCACAATCAGCCGCACATCTCTCCTGCCACCCCTGGGGGCTCCACCGCCTCCTTCCCCATCGACTTCCAAACCAACAAGCACCCCAACAAGAAGTCCCGCGGCAGCTACAACTGCGGCCGCTGTGGCCTCCCGAAGAAAGGCCACGTCTGCAACATTCCCATCACCACTCCCACTTCTACCGATTCTTCCTCTTCCTCCGCCGCTGCCGCTGTCTCCGCCTCTCGCCACCAGCCTTTCCAGAGGCAGCCGTTTTCTCACCTACGGCGAGCTCTCTCTTTTGACGACGTTGACCTCAAATGCGACTCTCCGGAGGTTGATATAGAGGAATCGGAGTCGGATCTGTGGGGCCTGTGTTCCGGGAGGCTGCCGGCGAGTTGCTTGTGGGAAGTACTAAGGAGGCTGCCACCATCAGAGCTACTGGCGGCAGCGACGGTGTGTAAGGGGTGGAGGGACACGGCGAGGAGGCTCTGGAGGGCAGCCGAGGAACTTAGGCTTAGGGTTCCTTGTAGAGCTGAGCTTGGATTTGTTGGATCTGTGTTGAAGAAGTGTACGGGACTTGTTAAGCTTAGTCTGAGGATGGAAAGGTTAGGGTTTCTTCTTGACGGCGCTCTGCTTTGTCAGATCCACGGGCTTAAGGAGTCTGTTTCCATGAACATTTGGGTTTTTGTGAACTAAAGATGCGGAGACTTGGAAAAAGGCGTGATGCTAGTAATAAATAAAATTATTTAAACATAAGACGCCGCATAAACGTTGTCTTTGGGGGAGTTAAAATGTGGCCAAATTAAAGCGAGCCAAATGAAAAATTTAACAGACAGACAATAGAAGTATCCAAAATATTGTTCTGGAAAGAAGTCGAGGTTGTTGGTTTGCAAATACATTTTTAGTTGGTTATGAGGCATAGGAATCCCACTCAATCTTATGCTCAGTGGTCATGCACAAAATAAAGAAATTTATCATTTCACTGTGTAATGTTGGTATTTGTTTGGCTGTTGCAGGGATGTGGATGCGACAATGTTGGCTTGCGTTGCGTTTTCTTGCCCCATTTTGGAGTTTCTGGAGATACGCACGTCTGCTGATGCAGTTAATCGGATATCTGGGTATAATCTTCTTCCTAATTGTTTGTTCGTATGCCATAAACTATTTTATCCGTGGATCTTTCTTGTTTAAGCTTTGCTGTTTCTCTATCTCTATGCATTCTGAGTCTGTTGGGTGAAAGAATAATTGCTTGCTACACATGTTATAATTTGGAAGTGGATGATGGTAATAGTGGTTAAATCGCAATGAACGCTAAGGTTGATAGGCTATAACCTTACTCCACCAATTTGTGTTTCCAAATCTTTCTTCAAAGGAAACAGTTAACAATTTGTGCTACAATTAAATTGGTTTTATGTTATAAAAGGTCTTGGCCGTGCCGTGTGCTCCTAGTTTTGTGTAGAAGAGAACAGGGATCTTCGCTGGTTGTAGAAAGGCTGATGTTTCATGTCATGCTCTATTGTTTGGATATGCAGTGATGAATTGGGTCGCTTTGTTGCCGATAAACGTTGCCTTACAAGCCTAAAGGTGGAAGGGTGTTTTAATCTAGGGGGTTTAGTTCTCTGTTCATCAAGTCTCTCTACACTTTGGCTTTCAGATCTTTATTGTCTCTCTAAGATGGTAAATTCTCGTACTGTTGTTTTCCGCTAGTTGAACGCAATCTTCTCTGATGCATCTTAGAATTTAAGTGCATTCAACTGTGACTCAATCCGAAACTTGCACCTTGTTATTCAAAAACGATGATGTCTTTTTATGTATTTGATAAACTTACCCTTTTTCTTTTAGGTGTTTAACTGTCCTAACTTGAGAGAGATTTCCTTGGATTTTTCTCGTCAAGAAAATGACAGTACAGATCTCACGGCCATGTTTGAGAGCTTGGGAAGGAGCTGTCTTAGGTTGCAGAATATACACATTGCATCAGATCGGCTCTCACATGCTGCTGTACTTGCTCTTACATTTGCAAATTTGAGGTTTGTAAAAGGACAATGTCGAATGGTTGTTTGCAAAATGCTGTAAATGTTCAATAGACTGATGATTGACATGTTTTACAAGAGTAAGATGATGGTGGCTTGCTTGCTCTGTGATCTTAGGGGCTTGCGAGCGCTTTCTCTAGTTCTTGGAACTGAAATCACTGACGCATCGGTTGCCGCCATTGCCTCAAGTTATTCAAAATTAGAATTGCTTGATTTGAGTGGGTATGTTTTGGATCAAACCCTGTATTTGAATTCAAAGTTCATTCTTGGAATTTGTGAGCTTCATAATGTTATTTCGTGACGACTTATATGGTACTGCAATTTGATTTCAGGTCTAGCATCAGTGACAGTGGCATTGGAATGATCTGCAATGTTTTTCCTGCAACACTGTCAAAGCTTCTCCTAGCTCTTTGTCCTAACATCACTTCAAGTGATTACCCTGCTCAATCGCTCTAAAGATTTAGCTTATTCTGTACTCGTTTCATTCTCTCCTATACGAGCCATATTAATTATAATATAATCTCAGGTGGAATCCAATTTGCTACAGCCCAGTTGCGTCTTCTTGAGCTGATGGATTGTGGGATGACCATTTGTGATCCAAGTTCTGAGTATCCAACTTCGGATGAAACCGATGATTCTGAGTTGCAGACGACGCTTCAAAATAAGTTACATCTATACCAGAAACTCTTCATAAAACATGATCGGTTGAGAAAACTCAGCTTATGGGGCTGCTCTAGCTTAAATGTAAGATCCCCTTTTTTCTTTTTCCCAAAATCAATACCAATCAGGATTTTTTCTTATCTTGTTCTCACCTTTAAACTTGAATCTAGGGATTGTACTTAACTTACCCAGAACTCAATGATCTGAATTTGAACTCTTGCAAAAACTTACATCCAGGTATTGATT
>JANZXP010000004.1:13510175-13537536 GCA_027576715.1 Erythroxylum flavicans | reverse complement strand
CAATCACTTATCAAATTAGTTATGCTCTTACAAATTCTCATCATAGTATAGAATTTAAAAATACTGATAAAATCTATGCATACATATATATATATATATATATATGCATACATTTGTATATGTAGTGAACTACTATAATTGACAACAGCCTTTTCATCATCATCTATTCTGAAAATATCATTTCATTATTTAAAAGAATAAAATTAGTCCTTATTAAAGGTAATATAATAAGTTGCGGCAGTGCTATCACACGCCTATAAAATTAGAAATACTAATAGTCAAAATATTATTGTCTAAAGTTCCCTTTTTCATAGTTAAACATCAAACAATTTTATGCTTCGATTTGGAATGTGGCTTACTCATATTTCCAATATTTTTTTCCTTGTTCTGATCTCTACTAACAACTATACCTAAATTTAATCCATCTTTATATGTGCTAGAAACCTTTTTTCTTCAATTTTTTAGACTATTTAACATCCTTCATATCATTAACAAAAATAATCTATCTATCATACAACATAGTATTAACAAAGTTTTTAAATGAATTAGATAAGGAACATAAAAAAGGATTATAGTTTAATCCCCATCTTTAATATTATTCCCAACACCTTATAAATATAAGATGATTTGGTGAAAATTATCATTGTGATCTTTCACTTGTATATTTTCTATCATTATTAAGGTATACAAACGAAATAAATGATTCATTAATAATATATATGCTAATATTTACTTTAAAGTTGTTTTTATAACGATGCAACAGTGGTTTCATCAACCACCTTTCTCAGGACTTTGTCTCCTAAATTGAATATTATAGCATTATGTGCCTTTGACATAATCTCTTCCGTCTCCGGAGTCTCCAAATGTAATGGCAATTTTTCACATTCTAACGTTGTTATGCATCTCTGCTAAACAAGAAACATCCACATCTTCACTATCTATAGAGTGAAATTATTCGATGTACTGAATTTTTCAACATTGAATTTATAAAAAGACATATTGCAAAAGACTCTAGATTCGCAAAGAAATTCTAGGCTCTAATACCAATTATCATCCAAACAAAGGAGATAGAAAGAAAATAAATGAAGCAAATACATAATTTAGATGATTCGATCAATATGACGTACTTTCACAGAT
This sequence comes from Erythroxylum flavicans, assembly GCA_027576715.1. Lineage (NCBI taxonomy): Eukaryota > Viridiplantae > Streptophyta > Magnoliopsida > Malpighiales > Erythroxylaceae > Erythroxylum > Erythroxylum flavicans. The sequence continues at coordinate 13,536,399 of JANZXP010000004.1, read as the reverse complement.
AGAAAGATAAATTTCTTTTTACTATGATAAAATGATGAAAAATTTTACAGCATCATCTACTACAAAGCATATAAAACTCTTAATCAAAGTATTTATAGTCTAGAGTTACTTATAAGATATCAAAGTTCAGTAAAAATATATTTTTGTGCACTCTTGAATTTTGTGTCACAGGTACAATGTTGACACACTTTTTTGTTTTTAGTTAACCTACGAGGTATCCTAGGAGGGTGCCAACTATAAGAAGATGCCTTTAAGTCATCCACACTCAGACTAATCCCCGCTCGCACCGGGTCAACCCGTAAGGGGTACAGTGCTGGCCAAACAGGTCTCTCCATTCTTAGGACTCGAACTTGAGACCTCTGATTAAGGGATGTAAGTGCTGAACCACTCACACTAACCATGTTTGGTTGATGCTGGCACATTCTTGATACTTACACTAGTATCATTTTGACCTTTCAATTGTCTTTGACTCGTGCGAGTCCAACATAGATTTCTTGTCTTATACCAATGCTAGTTCTTATCTAATTCATCAAGCAACATCCTATTTAGGTCATAACACCCATGATTGTGGGTCATTAAATTGAGTGGAGCAACTATAAATTCAAGGCGTATCAGCATAATGCAAGATAACTATAGAACATATTCAACAGCCCGAAAAGAGAAGAGAAACAAGAAGAGATGGAAATCTAAGGTACAAAAATAAAGGCAGGCTTTAATACAAGTATAAGAGAATTTTAGGAGTGCCAATGAAACATAACAAGCTTCCAGGAAATATGTTTGGGAATAAAAAAGATGGAGACCCTCTTAGCGTTATAATTCTCTTAAATGATCAGTGTGTTGGAATATAAGCGAAGCTCCCACATTAAAAGAATACAAGGCCTTGAGCATGCATATAAGCCTAGTGAGTTACTCTTCTTAGCACCAATTAGTTTTATGATGGAACCTCATTTGGGCTTATATGTGTTCAGTTTATTTAGGCCCAATAATATAAAATTTAACATGGTATTAGAGTAGGTTGCTCTTGAGTTACTCGTCACCACCTCGACACGATAAATTGTGTCACGTGTTGGGCCCTAAATTAGCCCACAAGTGAGAGGGGCGTGTTTGAATATAAGTGGGAGTTTGTCTCACATCGAAAGAATACAAGGCCTTGAGCATGCATATAAGGCTAGTGAATTACTCCTCTTATTACCAATTGATTTTAGGATGGAACCTCATTTGAACTTGTATGTGCTCAATTTATTTAGTCCCAATCATATAAAATTTAACACAGTGTTGAAATCAAAAACCTTATTCTGAAATGATTTATGCAACTATAGCCGTTTTGCAAAGCCAAGGATTTCTAAACCTGACGGATCACTAATGTTCATGTTTTGGAGACGAGAGCATAGAGGATTTACGAAAACTTACCATATGCTTGCATGGTTTGAAACTTTAAGATGTCCAATTTCCGCATTTTGTCTGAATAGCTTTTGTAAACCTTTTGAATCTCCTCCATTAGATGTTCAATATGTTCTGCAATCTTGAGAGGCTTAAGCTTTGACACTACCTTTGGCATCTCCAATTCCTCGGTCTCTGGTTCTTCTAAAATCGTTGGAAGACCACCTTTTGTCGCACTTCTCAGTTCCAATTTAAGCTGTTCGATTACGTCCTTATGCTCTTTCGAGAAATCTGCACTGTCGTGCACATCAGAGAAGGAGTTGGGTTTCAAGCTACGTTTTTTGCTGTCGTCAACATACCAAGTTTGAAGTTCTGCTTTGTCATGACCTGTAACTTCCTGTGCATGATGATGTTCATCCTTAGCTAAATCCTTGCCAGATAACACCTCCTCGTACGATAAACTTGAGTTCTGTTTCTGAGGTTCTATGATAATATAATTTTCATCAGAATCGGTAAGACTGGCTATCAGAAAATCGGTTTCTGTGTCTCTGTCATATTCTACCTGCTGCACATAGATAAGATCAGGACCTGGATTTCGAGATACGAGTCCTTCGCTAGCGATTCTGTAAGGTAAGAACTCGCAAATAAACGAATCAACTTTCGAGTTGCTCCCGGTGGACACGCCATTTGCAGGGAATGACTCATCTTTTCCATCACCACGTAATTGAAATACATGTGAGGGATGATACTGGTTTTCAAATGTATCTTCCGTGTCAGACCTCTTTTCCTCCGTCAATGCCTCTAGTTCATCATCTTCTTTGTCTTCGGGTACCAGACTTTTATGACAGTCCTCTCTTCTTTCTGGATCACGAACTTTTTCAATTACCGAACCTTTTACATCATCCTCTTTATCTGCATTAAAACCATCTTCTTCCATTTCATATTCTCCAGAATTCTTGTCAACAGGTGTACCATAGTCAAGAACTATTCCTTCCTCACAACTTTCCTCTTCTGTGACGCTTTTTCTTCTTCTGTCTCCATCAACTTTTCAATGAAAAATGTCTTGCCGAATTCCCTGCTGTCTCTTCCAACCCTCCTTTTGAAGTTGCTCCAAATCATCGTTGAGACATGTTAGTAACAAAGATAATAATGATATAATAAAGTTTTAAATATAATTTCATATACTAAAAAATATATTTCGGATTATACGTAAGATACTTATGAAATTAGTGATTGGTGCTTATAAAAGTCCATTAAAAATAACCTGTTGATTAGTCTTCTATATATCTCGAAACACCTTTGTATCTTTATCACATTAATCATCATCTCAATATTACTATTTTTTTTCAGGATATCTCGTTGGATCAAATCATTCATGATCTTCTATCAATACTGTAACGCCTAAATATTCCCTGGGAGGATATTGCGAGTGCCACATATACACGGAATACACTAAACACAAAGTATTTCGAAACATACAAAACACTTTATACATGCATTACCAAAATCTCAACAAACATACATCGCATATCAAAATTTCTGAAAACAGTCTGAACTAGGGATATTACAATTCATTAAAGTAAAAATTGTCAAAATACATATGAATAAAAGAAAAATCAGATTCCTTTGGCCATCGCGGTTGTCTTCCTAGTTCCTACGTCCCTCTTTCAGAACCTACATGGGGCAAATCCACCATGCTAAGCATATAGCTTAGTGAGTAATAACTAAAATATAAGCCAACAACAGATACAGAAATTCAAAACAAAACAGAGTTTTATAAATAACAGAATTGTTCATCACAAGAGGGTTTATCAGAAACATAATACAATTTAGCTTATGCCAAAATCAAACTGATATCATAGTTCAAAATCATCAGACTCCTAAATCTATTTACAGAAGCGTGTAACAGGATTTATACAGAAGAGACCGAAGTCTCGACACCGAAGTGTCTCAGAAGAGATCGAAGTCTCGACACCTAAGTGTCAATATTAAAAGACATCGAAGTGTCAATAACGGAAGACACCGAAGTGTCACAGAAGTAGCTGCAGACCCTTCTAGGCATGCCTATTTACCCACAACTAGGACTCAACAGTTTTAAAATAAAACAAAGTCATTTCAGACATTTCATGCGAAGCAAGTAGTCAATTATATTCCCATGCAAGTAGCACTTCAATATCACATTCATCAATCAATACCTCAGACTTTCATGTCCGGAATCAGTACACAATTCAGTACACATTCATCAATATTGAATTTAATTCAATAATAAATAAAACAAATTAAAAGAAGCTAAATGTTGGTAATCAATTCAAAAATAGTATATAAAATGAGATTACTCAGCGGTGGCCATAAAGACATAGGTTCGACTTCATAGTACCCATCAAAATTTTACCTTCTAAATTACTTACAAAAATCTTCCTTATTGCTTATTTCCTCGACGTCCCGGCAATATCTGGAATCGGTCGCTCGGTGGGTTCCTCTAAAACATTTAATACAAACACATATCATTATTGTGCACAATTATGAATTCAATTATGCACATTCATGTATACTGAATATGTATGATGCTTGTTCATGTAAAAAAATCTGGATTTCTTATCCTAAATCTTATCATATGATCGATCATGTGAAATCATATTCAATCCCTCAATCCAGATTTATTTCACAATCCACCTTTGGGTCCACTGTGTTTAATTATTCTCATCAGGAAGGTGAGGTAATTAGGTAATACGTCCTTCTAGAAAGCTTTTCCTTTTTGTCTTAGGTTTCCAATGATACAAAGTTCATGCAATTTGGTTTAGTATTTAATGAGTTATGCTCAAAATACCACAGACTGTGTACACTGAAAATTTGGCTAATGCATGATCATGCCTCCAAGTTGTACACCTCATAACTCTGACTTCCAAAATCAAAAAATTACAAACTTTATACCAATTCAAATCTAAGAGAATAGGCTACAAATTTGGTGAAGGCACCTCAGTCTAATTCAGCCTATATCAATACAGTTTATTCAATAACCACAGGACATGATTTCTGTCCCTTATAGTGCTACAGCCTAAGACAAGACACAATTTCATGCCAATTTTCAAAATCTTAGAGATAGAATTAAAATTCGAATTCTTCAAGAACGTTGTAGAAGTATGTATCTACTTTAATCTGAATTAAGAATTAATCCATTTAAAAATCTATAGATCAACCTATAATTAAAATACCGAAGCATGTTCTTGAAAATCTCCAGTTCATAACATTCTAGCACATACCCTCACTTTAAGACAATCAATCTTTTTCTAATTAATTCAGATGGCTCTAAATGTTTATAGAAAGAATAACAATGTCTTAGGAGGCTATTGGTTTATGTTTCAAGTCATTTAGAGATCAGATGACAAAGTTATAGAAAAAAGAGTCAGAATGGTTCAGTATTAGAAAGTTTGATTTTTGCAGTACCACCTTCTACTGTAGAATCACGATTTTTGCACGTAATTCTGCACGTTTTTGCAGAAACTATGCTCCATCTTCTTCCTCTCTTCTACTAAATTCCTTGTCACAAACTTACACCTTTACATTTATCCCTCTTATTCACTTCTATATTAACTCAACTTAGTCCCAAAACAACTTAAATCCAAGTTTATATTCAAAACACCAAAACCCATCATACACATATTTTACCGTCTTCAACTCTCTCTCTCTCTCTTTCTACTGTAACTTTTTCAAAAACTCAATCTCACCTTAATTAACTCCAATACTTGCAAACAATTCCTTTAACTCATTTTCTTAACTCATCAGTACCTATACACAATTTATAAATCCAAGCTTCACACTTAGCATTAAAATTCGATTAACAAATTTGCAACTTTAAATTTCCAGCCTTTTTCCCACATTCGCAGTTTCAAATCCTCATCTGAGTCATTTAGGATATGTATTCTCTTAACTTTACTACTATAACTTCACATGCATGCATTCATTTACACACTAAAACATCATCCAAATTCATGTATAATAACCAGAAAATTGAAAGCTCACTTACCTGATCTCAGCAAAATTTTCCAACTGTGAGAGTGAATAAGAGCTTTTAGTGAATGGGGAAAAGCAAGAATAAAAAGAAACAAAATAATAACTAGGCTGAAATGTTTATTTTGCAAGATATATCACTGATGTGAGAATCAAAAGCAGATCTTTCGGTGATGAACAAAGAACAAGGAAAGAAAAGTTTAGTGTTGCATGCTTTCGGTGAAGAGCAACCGAAAATTTCCTTCTCTTTTCCAAGAAAATACGTGTATCCCTTGCATGTGGGCCATGTGTCAACATGCAAGGCTGCTAAATGTTACAATTTTATTGGTCTATTTGTCTCTTATTTTTCCTAGTCTAAAAATACCCCAAATTTTTAGAAATTTCCTAAAATTCACCAAAAATTCCAAAATAATACTAATAGTCTCCAAATAAAATTTTAATGCAAATAAATTATAATTAACATTTTAATTGCATTTAGAAACCAATTATACCCAGAAAATGTCATGAATGAATGTACAATTATTTTTATATGTAAAAATTCGTATGCACATATCAGCGAATACTCAATTATGCAAAGCATATGATGTACTGGAAATTACTAAATTTTCTAACCCCTAACATGGGGTATTAAAATTCTTCCCTCCTTAAGAAATTTCATCCTTGAAATTCATAGCTGATCCGAATAATTGCGGATACTGAGCTTTCATAGTTTCCTCTGGTTCCCATGTTGCTTCCTCAAGTCCATAGCGTTGCTAGAGGACTTTTACCAAAAGTACCGACTTGTTTCTAAGTTGTTTAACTTCTTTGGCTAATATCGAAATTAGCCCTTCTTCATACCACAAATCTCGTTGCACTTGGATTTCTTGCACAGGAATCTTATGTGTAATGTCAGGCCGATATCTTCTCAACATAGAAACATGAAATACATCATGTAACTGGCCAATTCTTCAGGAAGAGCTAGCTGATAAGCTTCTGGTCCAATTCTTTTCAGAATTACATAAGGACCAATGTATCACGGACTAAGGTTACCTTTCTTCCCAAACCGAAGTATGTGTTTCCACGGTGATACTTTCAAGAATGCCTTATCTCCTACTTGATACTCAATATCTCTTCTTTTTAGGTCAGTCTAGGATTTCTGCCGATCACTGGCAGCTTTCAACCTTTGCTGAATAATCTAAATCTTTTCTTTAGTATCTTTCATAATTTCTGGCCCGATCATCTTGTTTTCACTCAACTCAGTCCAATATACCGGAGTTCTACACTTCTTACCATACAACGCTTCATAAAGTGCCATGCCAATGCTCGCCTGATAATTGTTATTGTAAACAAACTCCATCAAAGTTAGATAATTATCCTAACTCCCGGAAAACTCCAACACACAACCCCACAACATATCTTCTAATATCTGTATAACTCGTTCAGATTGTCCATCTGTCTAGGGATGGAAATTAGTACTAAACTTAACCTGAGTACCTAATGCTTTCTGTAAACTTTTCTAAAATCTCGAAGTAAATCGAAGATCACGATCAGAAATAATCGACAACGGTACTCTATGCAATCTCACTATCTCATTCACATATAAATCTGTGAGTCTATCCAAGGAATAGTTAGGCCAAACAGGTAGGAAATGAGCGAATTTGATAAACTTATCCACAATCACCCATATCGCATCATGCTTCCTTTGAGTGAGAGGAAGTCCAATGACAAAATCCATGGTAATGTTATCCCATTTCCACTGAGGAATAGAAATAGGATGTAACAAACCAGATGGAACCTGGTGCTCAACTTTAACATGCTGACACGTTAGACATTTATCTACATAATCCACAACATCTTGTTTCATACCTGATCACTAGTAATGTTGCTTCAGATCCTGATACATCTTGTTTCCACTAGGATGCATAGTAAATACTGTATTATGAGCCTCAAACAACAGCTTCTTCAATTCATCATTGGCTGGCATACACAACCGATCTTTATAATACAATTCACCATCTCCTTGCACATAAAAATTAGACTGTTTACCTTGCTGAGTAGCCAAAATAAGTTGTTGTAACTTATCATCAGCTCTCTGAGCATCACAAATTTCTTATCTTAAGATAGGCGTTGCTTTCAACTGACCTATCAAAACTCCATCAGATCCCAGTTTCCGTCCATTCTGCTTAAGTGATAATGCTGAGATGGTCTTTCGACTTAAGGCATCAGCTACAATATTAGCCTTTCTTGGATGGTAGTCCACAATACAATCATAGTCTTTAAATAATTCCAACCAATGCCATTTTCTCAGATTGAGTTTCTTTTGGGTAAGTAAATACTTCAGTCTCTTATGATCTGTGAAAATTCTACACCTTTCCCCATACAATTAGTGCTGCCAAATTTTTAAGGTAAACACTACTGCTGCAAGTTTCAGATCATGAGTAGGGTAATTCTGTTCACAAGTCTTTAGTTGCCTAAAGGCATAAGCAACTACTTTTCCTTCTTGCATCAAAACATAACCTAAACCAATTCCAGACGCATTAGTATACATAACATACTCCTTACCAGAAGTTGGATGAACTAATACAGGAGCTTTAGTAAGCATACTTTTTAACTGATCAAAGCTACTCTGACATCTATCAGATCATTCATACTTCACTCCCTTCCGTAACAGTTTAGTTAAAGGGGATGCTATCACCGAAAATCCCTTAACAAACCGATGTTAATAACTAGTCAAACCTAAAAAACTTCTCACTTCTGTTATATTTCGTGGTGGCTTCCAATTAACAATCGCTTCTATCTTACTAGGATCAACTCTAATTCCCTCAGAAGAGACAATATGCCCTAGAAATGATATCTCCTGAAGCCAAAAATCACACTTACTCAGTTTAGCATATAACTGTCTTTCCCTTAGAGTCTATAATACAATTCGAAGATGCTAGTATGATCCTGTTCATTCCTAGAATAGACCAGGATATCATCAATAAACACCACAACACACTGGTCCAAATAAGACCTGAACACTCTATTCATCAGATCTATAAATCCTGTTAGAGTATTAATTAACCCGAATGGCATTACTATGAATTCACAATGTCCATAACGGGTCCTAAATGCAGTCTTCGGTACATCCACATCCTTTACCCGAAGCTGATAGTACCCCGATCACAGATCTATCTTTGAAAACACTCTTGCATCTTTTAACTGATCAAATAAGTCTTCAATCCTTGGCAACAGATACTTATTCTTCACTGTGACTCTATTTAATTGTCTATAATCGATGCATATCTGTAGTGTGCCATCCTTCTTCTTAACAAACAACACCGGTGATCCCTACGGTGACATACTAGGTTAAATAACCCTTTATCCAGAAGCTCTTGTAACTACACCTTCAATTCCTTTAGTTCAGTAGGAGCCATTCTGTACGGTGCTCTAGATATAGGAGCGGTGCCATGCATAACTTTAATAGATAACTCCATATCCCTTTCAAGAGGGAGTCTAGGCAATCCCTCCAGAAATATATATGGAAATTCATTCACTACAGGAATGTCAAGCAGTTTATCCTTACCACCCTCCTTCTAGGAATCAAGCACAAAAGCTAGGTAAGCATTACATCCCTTCCTGAGAAGCTTCCGAGCTTGCATAGTAGACACCATATTAGTTAAAGAACTAATGTGAACACCATGCAATACTATCTCAGTCTAATCGAGTCTCCTAAACATAACTGTCTTAGTATTACAATTAATTACTGCCCAATGCTTAGACAACCAATCCATACCCAGAATTAAATCAAATTCATAAAATGGAAATTTAATCAAATTTGCTACATACTTAATTCTATGAATCATAACAGGACAATTCCTAAGCACTTAATTAACCAACACACTACTGCCTAGAAGACTGGTCACATCCATGTCATACTCTAACTGATCTATAGGCACCTTCATATCAAACATTTCTCCAACATAGATATATGAATGAGTAGATATAGGGTCAATCAATGCATACATTTCAGAATCAAAGAGAGAAACAATACCAACAATGACATCCGATGCATCCTGATCCTCACAAGCTTTCAGTGCATAAGCTCTAGTCAAAGTAGTAGGCATAGCTGGTTGATCTATTATTTTTGATTGGTTACTTTGATTCGGTCTATTCTGCCCAGATCTTGCTCGACCTCTACCACGTCCTCTATTCCTAGCAAATGCATAAAAGACCTCTTGACTGGCTTGTGATGTCTGAGCCTGGTTGAGAGGGCAACTAGCTATCTTATGCTCAATACTACCACAACAAAAACAGGCTCCCGTAGCCCTTCTGTAAACACCCTAATAATGTATAGAACAATCAGGGTGCTCCGGGGGTTCAGAACCTCGACCTCCAGATGACCCCCTACTAAAAACAGCTGAAGAAGGAAAGTTTTGTCACCTTCCCCATGTCACAAATCTCTGAATATTTTTTGGTGCAGAAGTAGTACCTTCCCAACTCCGTTTCCTGAGGATTGGCCTCCTCTACCAAAACCCCTTCTCTAACTCCTTTCTCTCCTAACCATCTCTTATCTCTCAATTTTCATTGTAGCCTGTATTAGTTGATGGTACGTCACTTGCTGCAACAGAGTAATTGCTGCCAGATGCTCCTTGATGGAATCACGCAATCCATCCTCAAACTAATGACATCGAAACTCCTCAGTAAGCACAGATTCGGGGGCATACTTACTAAGTCGGTTGAACTCCCGATCATACTCAGCCACTAATAAGTTTCTTTGTTTCAGACTCAAAAATTGCCTCTACTTATCTTTTCTGTAAGTCTCCGTAATATATTTTGCTTGGAACTCCTGGGTAAAGAAATTTCAAGTCAGAAGCATTGGTAGCTGAGGACTCCTCAGAACGAACTTCCACCATTCATAAGCTGCTCCCTGCAGAAGGGAGATAGCACAGTGCACCATTTGCTCCGCTGGAAAATCGATCTCATCCAACACCCTCTTCACCTTCTCTATCCAGAATTCAACTCTCTTAGATTCCTCCAGAGATGTCCTAGTAAATTCCTCTGCTCCATACTTGCACAGCTGATCTATTGGAGCCTTGGGTGCAGTCATACAATGCAACAACGTCATCATATCTTGAGACAGCTTAATCAAAGCCTCTCCCTAACTTGGAGGAGGAGGTGGCACCTCAGTCTCACCTCAATTGAACCCAGGGGGTCTAGATATTACTGGACGAGTTTGCTCTGGCTGATTGCTCTCAGCAACTTTGTCAATAACATCGCAAGATCCTTTCATCGTTAATTCTATAGATAAAATATGGGACACCGCATTAGGCCAAAATACAACTTGTACACTTAAATAGAAGTAATAGTTAAGCGTTGGTTAAACCAGAATCACCTAAACCATGCTCTGATACTAAACAATTGTAACGCCCAAATACCCCCTGGGAGGATATTGCGAGTGCCACATATACACAAAATACACTGAACACGAAGCATTTCTAAACATACAAAATACTTTATACATGGATTACCAAAATCTCAACAAACATACATCGCATATCAAAATTTCGAAAAGCAGTCTGAACTAGGGTTATTACAATTCATCAAAATAAAAATTAAATAGTTATAGACATCATATACAAGTCTAAAAAATCTCAAAATATATATGAACAAAACAAAAATCAGACTCCTTTGGCCATCGCGGTTGTCTTGTCCCAGTTCCTACATCCCTCTTTCAGAACGACAAATCCACCGTGCTAAGCTTGTAGCTTAGTGAGTAATGACTAAACTATAAGCCAACAACAGATATAGAAATTTAGAATAAAACAGAGTTTTATAAATAACAGAATTGTTCAACACAAGAGGGTATAAACCCTTCAGAAATAGAATACAATTTAGCTTATGCTAAAACCAAACTGATATCAGATTACAAAATCATACGACTCCTAAATCTATTTACAGAAGTGGGTAATGAAACTCATACAGAAAAGACCGAAGTCTCAACACCGAAGTGTCTCAAAAGTGACCGAAGTCTCAACACCGAAGTGTCAATATCAGAAGACACCGAAGTGTCAATAATAGAAGACACCGAAGTGTCACAGAAGCAGCTGCAGACCTTTCTAGGCATGCCTATTTACCTACAACTAGGACTCAACAGTTTTAAAACAAAACAAAGTCATTTTAGATATTTCATGCAAAGTAAGTAGTCAATCATATTACCATGCAAGTAGCACTTCAATATCACATTCATCAATCAATACCTTGGATCTTCATGTCCAGAATCAGTACACAATTTAGTACACATTTATCAATATCGAATTTAATTCAATAATAAACAAAACAAATTAAAAGAACCTGAATGTTTATAATTAATTCAAAAATAGTATATAAAATGAGATTACTCAGCAGTGGCCATAAAGACATAGGTTTGATTTCACAGTACTTATCAAAATTTTACAGTCTAAATTACTTATAAGAATCTCCCTTATTACTTATTGCCTCGACGTCCCAATAATATCTGGAGTCGGTAGCTCGATGGCTTCCTCTAAAAGATTTAATACAAACACATATTATTATTGTGCATAATTATGAATTCAATTATGCACATTCATGTATACTGAATATGTATGATGCATGTTCATGTCAAAAAATCTGGGTTTCTTATCCTAAATCTTATCACATGAACGATCATGTGAAATCATACTTAATCCCTCAATCTAGATTTATTTCACAATCCACCTTCGGGTCCACTTTGCTCAATTATTCAGGAAGGTGAGATAATTAGGTAATACTTCCTTCTAGAACATTTTTCCTCTTTGTCTTAGGTTTCTAATGATAAGAAGTTCATCCAAATTGGTTTAGTATTTAATGAGTTATGGTCAAAATACCACATACTGTGTACATTGAAATTTTGGCTAATGCATGATCATGCCTCTAAGTTGTACACCTCATAACTCTGAATTCCAATTTCCAAAAAATTACAAACTTTATCAAAATTTAAAGTTAAGAGAATAAACTACAACTTTCGTGAAGATACCTCAACCTAATTCAGCCTACATCAATACAGTTTATTCAATAACCATAGGACATGATTTCTATCAGAACTGTTCAGTATTAGAAAGTTTGATTTTTGCACTACCACCTTCTACTGTAGAATCACGATTTTTGCACGTAATTCTGCATGTTTTTACAGAAACCCTGCTCCATCTTCTTCCTCTCTTATACTAAATTCCTCATCACAAACTTATACCCTTACATTTATCCCTCTTATTCACTTCTATATCAACTCAACTTAGTCCCAAAACAACTCAAATCCAAATTTATATTCAAAACACCAAAACCAATCATACACATATTTTACCATCTTTAACTCTCTCTCTCTCTCTCTACTGTAAATTCCTATCTTTCATCTGATGCTTTTCTTTTCATTTTCCTCTATTCTTTCACTTCATTTAACTCCCTTCTATATTAAAATCTCACCAAATCCTTTAAACACTTTCTGAACAAACCCCATGTGATCGGTATTACACTTCCACTGCACAATACTATCAACACATCTTTCATCACTGTTACCGTATTAGTATCATCCAACTCATGCATGTATTTATTCCCAATTCTAACACATTAACAGTATCATTCACAAAACTCTGAAAGTTAAAACTTTACTAACCTTGTTTTAACAAAAACTCTAACAGTAACCTTTAGTGGAAGCATAAATAAATCTCCAGCAGTGAGGTTTCGGTGATGGCTGAAAAGCAAGACTAGAGGGAAGCAATCTAACAGATGGACTAAATTATTTGTCTTGCAAAGTACAATACTAATATAAGAATCCAAACTAGTGTTTTGGTGATGAAGGTTCAGTAGCTTTTGGTAAAGACCAGACAATCCGAAAAGAAACAACAAAGAGCTTCAGTAACTTTACCATACACAACTTGTGACATGTGCTTTAACAACCCATTGACGCGTGGCCCCATTACATATGGGCCATTTGTCATCTATATAAAGATGCTACATGCCAATTGACTATTTTTCTTAATCCATAATACCCTAAAATTTTCAGAAAAAATTTCCTAAAATTTCCAATAATTCTGAAATATTACTAATAATCTCCAAATAAATTTTCGACACCTAAAAACTACAATTCTCATCTTAATCGAAATTTTAAAACTAATTATACTCAAAAATATCAATGAAGACATGTACAAATATTTGTATGTATCTAAAATTACATATGCACATATAAGTGAAAACTCAATTATGCAAAGCATAAAGTGCACTGAAATTCCTCAATATTCTAACCCCTAACATGGGGTGTTACAAGGAGGGTTAATCTAATCATAAAATCTAAGGCCAAACTAAATTTCACAATAAATCAAAATAAACAACTAATGCAGAAATTAACCAATCAATAATCAATATCAAGAATTGAACTCACAAAATATAAACAAAATAGCAATTTTGCACAACCCAACCCAGAATCAACTCAGAAACTACCAATTGAGAGAAAGGGGGCTTTAATCTGAAATTAATGAAAATCTAATCAATTATGGAATTATCGAATTATCAGGTCTAGACAGTCTAAGGTGGATTACTCTCTCTCGAGTTATAATCTCTAAACCTAATTTATAATCCTTAATTTAAATTATGGAATTGTAATCTCTCGATTTCCAATTTACCTAAAACTTAAATTAGTTTTGAATTAATAATGTACCGGAAACCTATGCTTGATCTCTCGTTACAAGATTTTACCGGTTTGATTAAATTCTTATCTATCAAACTACCTAACTCTCGTTAGCCCAATTTGATGATATTCACTTGGCTCACCCTCTCAGTTTATTACTGAAGTATTAAACACAAATATTGAATCACAAATAACTCAATGAAAACACAATAAATCAAGCTTCATTAATCTCAAGAATCAAAATCCCAAATGTGAGTTTGGACAAAATCGACATTCAACAACAAATATTCTCAACGATTATCCCAATTCTATACATCAATAAAATTTAAATAAAAACGGAAAATACTATCAGAACGGACTCGTGGAGGAAAGGACTGCGGGAAACCACCTGTTCTATGAAGTACTCCACATCAAGCTTCTTCGTCGTGTCTCTCTCTCGATATGCTCTCTAGCGTTTCAGAATTGACTGATGCAAAAAGGTTTCAAAGGCTTCTCTCTCTGTTCCTTAATGCTCTATTTATATCTTGGAAGCCCTAGGGTTGATTCAGGGTCGAAACAGTCCAAAAAAGTCTCACAAAATTTGACGTTTTTAGCTATTTTTGTGTCTGCCCGATGTAAGCCACAATCGTGGCCTTGCCTACCACTATCATGGCTAGCGCTTAACCCTCTCTGTCATGATTATGGCCTATTGTGCCATGATCGTGGGTCATGGTTTTGGCCCAAAACTCTTCGAAACTTCTCCATTTTTAGCCATTTATCCTGAAACACTAACAAACACTTCAAAGTACCTCAAAAATTTAACATTTAAGATTAAAGATTCATACTAACCCGTAAAAAACAATTAAACACATAAACTAACACAATTAAACCTAAATACACACTAAACACTCAAATTAACACTAAATACCTAATAATTTAAACCCTAAAACATAATGCAAATCACAACTATCAGTTAACTATCACATAATAGGATGTTATTATAACACACTAATGGATCCAATTGACTAACACATATGGGAATCCAAATGCCTTAAGTTTGTTAATAATAAAGCTCTAACCCAAGGCCAAACGACTTGTAAAATTATAATTTAATTATACAATTCCTAGGGAAACTCTTTTTTTATAAAACCTAAACAACTCTTAAAAAAGGAGGTTTTTATCACCAATCAACCTATTCTAGACAAAGGCACCTTAAGCTTCACTTATAAGAATGACCTAGAACAAAGTTTCATAACATGATATTAGTCTATAATCCGAGATAAAGGAAGGGTTGGGATTCTTTGGGATAAGATAAAGGTTCTATTTATTTCTTTAAGCATTTTTCCATTGATAAAGAATTCAATGATCACTTTAGCAGTCACATTATAGGTCCATGGCCAAACTTTTTAAAGGAATAAATCGTTAAGTCCATTTGGAAATAGGGATTTATCGAGGTTCAATTGAAATAAAGTAATCTCTTATTCTTCACTAGTTAAATGTTTACTCAAGTTGAATAATTCATTTACAGATAACTAATAGTTGATGATGCTTCTAACCAACTTAAGAGATAAGGAATAGATAACTTAGGTTCTTATAGTATTTTTAAAGTAACGAAATACTTCATTACTAATCTCATCTTGCAAAATAGCTATCCCTCTATCTTCCTTCAAAAGTGAGGGAATTTTGTTCAAATTCTTCCTTGCATTGATTGATTAAAATTTTGTTTTTCTGCCACCTTTTTTAGTCAAAAGATCCTCACTCTCTATTTTATAATGGAATTTTGAACCTCTAAAACTTTGTATTAATTTGATAAAGCTTCCTTTTTCTTTATAAGAAAGTTATCTTCATCAAGATAATTACTAAGTTTTTCTTGAATTTTAAGGAAAAGAGCTTTGGACTCATCACCATGCTTTTGAATGTCTCTAAATCTATCAAGGTTAAGTAGCTTGAGTTCTCTCTTCACCGCTCCCAGATTCCTTGTACAAAAAAAGGATTTAAAACATTCAAAAGACATTCCTTTCCTAACTACATCTTCTAACCCAATAACTTTTGTAGAGAAATTGTTAAAGCGAAAAGTGGCTCCTTTTAGTTGTGAAGAAAATAAGTTTTGGATAATAATATGACTATGGTCTAAGATGTTCAATTACAAAAAGAAGTTGAGCTCATAGGAAACGTTTGAATCCACTTTTAATTAACCATTGCTCTATCGAGTTAGTGGCAAGGATCATATAGACCTTTTCTTGATCTGGATTAAAAGAAAAGATACTTTTACTATAATGGTTAAGACCATGGTTGGAAACTAAATTGAATTTTTTAAACCCATAAAGCTTAATTTCTTACACTTATTAGCCTTAATTTTAGGCTTTAAAACACCAATAAACATTGGTTTTATTTCATGAATAAAATTACCAAGGGCTTGTTATCTTTTAGGAAAATTAATACTATTAACATTTTAGGATATAAAGACATCAAGAGTTAGAAAGGCCCCTAAATCCCTTATTCTTCATCCTAGATTTCCTCTTACTTACCCTAACAGAAGTATCATTAATAGAAGTAGATTTATTCTATACTAAAAATCCTAAAGAAGAAACAATAAGACCAAAGCTTGAGTCTTTAAAGAAAGGATCACTGGTAGAGGGAAACTTTTCTTGAGCTACCAATTCTAAAGAATAAGCAATGAGAATAGAGGTTGAGCCTTTAAGCCAAATATTGTTGGTAATAACAAATCATTAGCCTTGACCATATAATGATTAGAAAACATATTGACCTTAGAAGTAACTTTATGAAATTTACGAAGTAGAACTAGAGATTTTATCTTATCCTCCTGATATTGTATTGTATTAATCTCAATTATAGGAATATGAGTAAGGGGAAAAGAAGTTGATGAAGTGTCCAAATTAAGGTTATCCCTTTCAACTGTCATGGTGTTATCCCCCCACAAATTATAGATAGTTACCTCTCTTAAAATTTCTACTAGTAGGCTCCCATACTTGCATTATTGTACATTTGTAGGTTTCCAAGAGTATGAGACTAATCGAATCCCTCATAAGAGATTTATCATTACTAAGCGTGGTAATAGGTATAAAATATGGAAGATCTGTTAACCATTACTTAAATTCTTACATACTCAACTCTCCTTTTAGCAACAATATTCTCACCATATAAATAAGATTCCTAAGGTAGGTTTCAAGATGGATAATGCCTTATATAGATCAATATTCTAATGGAATATTATAAATATTAATCCATAAGGGCATTTGGGTCTCATTAATGCTTTCCATGACAAACTAGACTTATAAAAGTGAAGGAAAATAAGAACACTTGCTTGATGCCATGAATATCCTTTAAGGATCGTCTAAGCTAATTTAATGGAGTTAAAAGAGAGATTATCTTCATTTTAAAAAACATTTTTCAGACTAGCATTCCTCATTCTTTATAGCCCAAACTGAACTATAAGGAAAGTTAGTATGAAAGTAATAGGATACCCTTTAGTTAAGACTAAGAAGAAATAAGACAATACTAGCTAAGAGCTTAAATACCACCTAAGTTTTAGGAAGGGTAACTAGAACTACAAAAGAGATCACTATTACATTCAGAACACTAAAAGAAGTAGAAAGAAAGCTAGGAAAACAAAACGTGAAAGAACTATTGAGCTCGATAAGGTCGATGGATCCTAAAGGGATGTAGAAGAGTTCTAAAGAGAGCCATTTTGCTCTAAAAAACCATTAGTTTTATGCTTTAAACACATATATCCTTTCCTTTCGTACTCTCATTAAGTGGACCTTTTTCCTTAAGTAATTTTTAAACCCTCTTGTGATTTTAACAATATCATCATCATCATTACTTCACTAAATTAATTCTCTTCTTCTTCTTAACTCCCATGCTTAATGTTATATAAGCTAAGGTTCCTCTATTAGTCTCATCCTATCTAAGGGAAGAGATCTAACCAGTTATTAGAGTAGTAGAATGTGTAAATTCTTTTCCTCTTAAAGTTGTCTTTTTTAGTTCTCAAGCTTTTTGCAATGACTTAAGCATCTTCCTTACCATCTTAAAATTTAAGCTTCTAACCAAGTATTCTTTAATTCATTTAGAATATCAATGAATTATTTATATATATGAAAAATATTTCTTTCATTAAGCTTTATATAAATATACTGATAAACTAGCTTGCTAACTCTACTCTCTGTAACTTAGTTTTATTGTATTCCAAATATAGTGACCTGTTTGAAATATTGGGATTTTACTAAAATTTATTTTACTTAATGCATATAATAAAATATATACAACCTTACTATTTAATCTAATGTATCATTTTCATTCCATTCATTTTTTAACTTAGGTGTAGATATGGCTACCTTATCTCCAATGTTGATTTCTATTTATACGTAAGGTTACTTTTCTACAACATATTATAAATCAATGTTTTCACTTATAAACAAATCATGCAAGATGTTCAATAAATGTAATCATTACCATAGAAAAATGTGTTTTATTTAACTAAAGAACAATCCTAGGTGTGCCATAATCTTTGCTGAAAATTATATATATGCAACTACAAGACATAGTATTTAAAACCAATTGTTGGCCAAAAAGGCATCCAAATTTTCAAATTAGCATGGTGTTACATAATTCATCACATTTTTGGATATCTTCTAGGCCAACAATTAAGCACTTAATGCATATGTTATGAAGAACTTCTAAACTATACAGAGGTATTAAATTTTAATGATATGAATTTATATCATTAATTAAATTAGCAAAGTTTTGGTATTGCAATTTTTTCCTTGTTAATTAAGGTATATGAAATTGATAAACTAGTATAAAAATACATTTAATAATAAATCTTATATCTCTTTGAGCCAATAGCCTTGCATACTTGTGTTTTTAACTTATAAACTTTATATACTTTTACAATTTATACAATAATATTAACACATAACACATAATATAATCACAATCATACATAAGCAATAAAGAAAGATTTATGAGCATAACAAACCAAGTAAGAGAAATATCTAAGCAATTAAGAGACTAAAGATAAGAGAGAATAAAAAATTATTTATATTTGTTATGTCTTTGTTCCCCTAATTATACTCCTAAAGTTCCTTTTAGAAATTCTAATCCACAAATTTCTATTTTTTAGTGGGTAAAAAATAAATAACTATAATCATTTTTTAAAGGTTTAAGACAAACTTTACAACACTCTTCCTCTAGTCATGTGAACTTTAAGTGTCCAAAACTCTTTGTAAAGCACTCATAAGCATTATAATAATACAATTTCCTTTAGTACATTAGTAAACATAAATACACACTCTTAAATAATCTCTGTCAATACCTTTTCTTATTAAATCCAAATTTTAAATGCCAATTTAATGGCCTTTAACACTAACTATAGAACTTTTCAAAAGCTTTGTCTTACAACTTTACTTTCATAAGTGCATTAGTATTTTATTTTCTTAATATCTTCAAAAATATAAGGAGAAACTTACTTGATTCAAACAAATTGGAATATTTTACCTCAACTTAGGGTGTGCAGGCTTGTAATTGTTAGTATTAAAGTTTAGTTAATTTAGATTTAAATTTAAATTCCAAAATTGTTCGTAATTTAGTTTTATGAGGATGGGATATTGATGAAATGGTAGAACTAACACAAATTATGTTTCTTTTTTGTGAAGGAAGTAATTAATCTCATAAATTAAAGTATGCAGATACTTAAATAAATTTATGGGTGCTTATTAGAGAATAAGTTCACTAATTTAGCCCGATTATGAAGATCCTAAATGGAATATTTCTTATATGTCTATGGATTTTCTCATTATGGTGGTTCTATAATTGATCTTTAGACTAAAGATTATCAAGGAATCTTATAAAGGAATTAATGTCTGTTAATGCATCTTATGACTTATCCTATTTAGGGTATCTTAGTTGGAGATACTTGGATACAATATGAACGATATGGATATAATTGAGTAAGTTTATAAAGGATTTGTCACTCTAAAGTAATAAGAGAGAATATTCCATTATTTTCTAAAGGAAAATGATATTAATTAAAAAATAATGAAAGTAATACAAGGTAGACAAAAAGTTAAGGTGTATACCGTTTCTACACTCTTTTCAAAGTCATATAAAGGATAGAGATAAAACAAGAGTCAGAAAATAATGGTGCAAGCATGTATATGTTCAAATGTTCGGAGAAATTAAAATATCAGTTGTGTAGTGTTGGTTAGGTTGTTCATAATTAGCAGCTCACGTATTTGTCTTATAATGTTTGATTGAATGGAGTCTTAACATAGTGCGTCATAATACTACGCAAAATAAACTAGATCTACAGCTGTAGAAGTGGTGAGTCTAGGTCGATCCCACAGAGAGTGTGTTTAAAACTTTTGAAATGAAAATAATTGGTGCTTAGGTTTAAAGGGGGAGGGGTTTGTTTGGTTTGAAATAAGAAAATAAAAATGAAACTAAACTAACAAAAACAAATTAAAGAAAACATTTGAAAATGATGAAAGTGATGAACTCGTTGGGAGTTCAGTTCTTTGGTTCAATCTCAGCCTACACCCAATTAAACATATTTCAGTGATTTGTTATTCTTTTAGCTCTCTTTGAACTATTAGTTATAGATTAACAACAAGCTCTGTTAATCCTGATTTTCCTTTAGATCGTGTTTAATTAAGATATGCTCGTTAATTAAACCTAGCCACCGAACAGCCTAGGATATGATCTCTAAATTTAATTGGACAGTCGCATTATGAATTAGAAAAATAGACTAATCTAAATAACAACCACATACGTTCGGGTCATTTAACCTAGTTATGTTATCTGTAATGATTACGAACCATTAGTCGCTACAAACGAAGCTCATGATAACAATTACAGATTATATTAAAATTCTATCAATAAAATAAAGCATTCAATCATTCTCACATAACACCTAAAAATTAAACATCGAATAAGACAATCAATCCCTAAGAGAAAAAAAACAAACAATTAGAGAAATGTTTAACTGGGTTGTAGTATCGATGTCACCTCTAAACCGGTGTTGGAATGTCTAGATCTCCACGGGTCTCTAAAGGATGAGAGGTTTTCCCCTCTTCATTCTCTCGAAACCTCTCTTTTGGCTCTTCAAACTTTTCCTAAATTAAAACATGCTTCTACTATCACAAAATGTTATATTTATACCAAAAAGTATTTGGGTGACATGTCCACATGTCATGGGTGTGACTTGGTGTTTCACACCCATGACACATTTTTCATGGGTGTGACAACACTTTAACTCCCCATAATAAATTTTTCATGGGCGTGAGAGCACTGAGATGTTTCTCAAGCCATGACATATGATTTCTTCCTTCCTTTTGGCATTTTCTTGTCTCCTCTTGCTCTAATCCTTCTTCTTCTTGCTCCATGAAGACAAATGAGTGTGAATCTCAAGAAGACGACTCTAATATTGTGCTTTCAACTCACTTTAGCTCCTTCACTTATGAATTATGCCTAAAACTATATATGAACTAAAGTGAGTATCTTAAGCATTTAGTATCATTAATCACTAAGTGTTATTGAATAAATATACAATCAATTAAGCACATATCAATCCTCTTGTTGAACTTTGATTTACAAACCGTATGAGACTTCATTCTCTCTATAGAGTATACACATAAGTCCTAAAAGCAATAATAAAGATAAATTGATCATGTTTCGAATGAGTTGTCCTTACTGATAATCTTTTTGTAATATCAAAGATGGAGTGCCTAGATCAGTCTATATAAATTTTATTTTAATATTCTACCATACGTTGAATTGGAAGACAAAATGTGAGAGATTCTCTTACCTCTCTCTGAGGTACATATGCCTCACCTCGTTTGATTGTTTGCTTCCACTATCCTCTTCTTTATTGATCCTTATCTCAGCCCATTAATCACTCTCCACCTTTCTTTGACTCACTATTTTTCCCCCATCTTCTTCATGGACTGCCTTTGGCTTCCTGGGGGCAATCTTGTACTTCCTTATCCAAAATCCTTTTCCCTCCTCTCCCTTTTACCTTTTTTCTAACCATTTTGTCAGATTTTCCATCTGTAAAATTACCCCCTCCCCATTTTAAGCAATATGTCCACCAACTCAAACTAGAAAACCTCTGAATTCCCATCCTTTTCCCTCACCATTGAACCTTCCCCTTTAACATAATCTGCTCTATCCTTCTAGAAAATATGGAAGCAAGTGGTAGTCACTAACTTCCCTCGACCCTTAACTTCCATCCACTACAGGAGATGGATGGTAAGCTTGTGGTTTGTCCTGAGATTAAAACTCTCCAAGATGGAGCAAGGAGCTAGGAATCCACACTCATCAGGTTCTTTTTTCATCAAAGGCCAGTTTTTCCTCTCATCCAACATTGGGCCAACAAATTATGGAAAACTAAAGGTTTAATTGATGTCTTACTTTCAGTGGATAACCTCATTCTTTTCACATTTTCCTTTGTATCTGAAGCTCACAAACTCCTTAAAGATGGTCCATGGCATCTAGGAAATCAACTTATCGTCTTACAAACTTAGTATTCTAGCTTACAGTTTGAAATTATTAAGATTCAAAGTGCCCCTCTCTGGATCAATTTTCATAACATACCCTTGAATATTGGAACACTCAAGGTTAAACTCATTAGCTAGCTATATTGGGAAACCTTTATGCATGGTGAAAACACAACAATGAAAAGGAGAATAGGTTATTCTCATATTTGCATCTGCATTGAACTCTTCAAGGAGCTCCTAAATGAAATTCCTATTATGAGGTTGGGTAAAGACAACAAATTATGAGAAGATACCATTGCCATACCCTATCATTGGAAACCACCTTTCAAGTCACAAGGGAAGGTTTGGAGAGCTATGGGAAAGTTTTTCAACTTTGGAAGTTACCAACAACTGATGGGGAAAGATGACTGACTCTGAACAACAGGTGGAAGTGATTAAAAAAATCCATACTACTCCTACGACAAACGATGATCTAATGGAGAAACTGGGCACTAATATGATGAAACCCCCATGCAAGAGCCTAATTCTAAAATTGTTTCAGTTCAGGGTATGGATCATCCAAAAGAAGTTAGTTCAACAACATTCTCAGTGGATAGAGTCCAAAAAAAAAATAAAAGTCTATAATATAGACTCTATGCCTAATTGCAGTGAACATCAGGATAAAAATCTCAGGAATAAACTAATTGCACCTGTCATCTCACTTGATGCCATCACAAATTGCCACAGTTATGAATCTGGAAATTCAGTTGCTACCATAACACACCCTAATGAATATGCAACACACTAGTTAAGGATCTCCATACCAAGGAAGTAGCCTACGGGGAGAATTTCCAAACAGTGGAGAGAAGACGATCAAAAAGGGGAAAAACTTTAAATGCTCCACAAATCATTCTTTTTAACATGTCAATCATAACCTGGAATGTGTAAGGAATAAATTGTCCCTCAAAGCTTTTGGCTTTAAGGGACTTTGTCTTCAAAGAAAAACCTCTGACAATAGCTCTACTTGAAACAAAATAAAGTTAGATAATTTGAGCAAGTTACATTTCCTGGGTCCTCAATTGAATATACTCTCAAAACACTGCCACCATGCTTTTGGTAAAATCATCATTTGTTATAAAAAAGATGAGATCAAGGTAAATCTGTTGGACTCCAATGAGTAAGCAATGCATGTCAATTTGATTTTTCTGCAGGAGAATGTCAACATTATTATCTCTTGTATCTATGTGGCTAATTATACTTTTCAAAGAAGATTCCTTTCGAACAATCTTAGAACAATTTGCAGTAGCATTGCCAAACCGTGGATGATATGTGGTGACTTTAACTCAATCCTCTACACTACATAAGCTCCAGACCATTACAATTTAAAGAACCATTCGAATGATTTTAAAGATTGGGTTTAAGAATGATTTCGAAGATTGGGTTTAAGATATAGGTGTAACTGATTTGAAATTCATAGAACACACCTTCACTTAGACAAATAAACAGACATTGACTTGGAACATTAACAAAAGTTAACTGTGCACTTGTCAATTATACCTGGTTGAATACATTTCCTAACATCTTTGCAAACTTCAAAGACCCCTTATTAACCTCTTAATAATGATTTAAGGAATTCTCTACCATATTGAATTGACATTTTAAAAGGAGTTCTCAAATATCAAATATAAATCAATTACTAATTAATAAGAACAAGCATGATTGACTTAAAGGAGTAGACACACAATATTCATAATATGTTTAATTGGAACAATGGATGACAAAAGGATTAAATTATAAATTACAACTATGCATGGACAGGTTATGTCAAACTACTTTGACATTTCTAATATTTGGGTAGTTGATAACTTGCATTTTATGTATTTTAACTGTGTGTTTTATGTTCTTTTGATAGGCTTTTGTGATATTTTGCTTATGTTTCTATGGTAATTCGTGTCTTTGTATGTTCTAGGTGATGAAATATCAAAGTGATGCAATTTGGAGTGAATTTGGCTAATCTGGAGCTGGCGAGGATTTCAACAAGACCATGTTGAAGGTGACGCAAAGCTGGCAGATTACTTTGGGATTTGGACCTTAATGACACAACCCTTTTTACTGGACAAAGTCAAGTTATCTTGTAACTCATAGAGCCTTATTTTGATATTTGATTGGGCCCCACTTTGTTTATTAAAAAAGGAAAAATCTAGACCATTATGGGGGGCCCACTTCATTTATTGAAAGAAAGAAAAACCTAAACAAAAGTTACACTTGACTTGAAAAGAAGAATAGCGGCAGCACTTTGAAAAAAAGACCATCTTTAGACTCACTTTTGGGAATAGAACGACGGCAGCACATAGGGAGAGACTTGGAGAAAACGACGGCGGTAGCAGGACTTTGGAGAAAAGAACGCTTTTTGACAATCAGCTCTAGGGAAGAAAAACGACGGCGGTAGCTCTTGGTGGGGGAAAAAGATAGAACAACTCTTCTCAACAAAAACAATATCTTTTAATATTGTTATGTGTGGCTAATCTTTTAAATTAGACAAAGTACTTTACGTTTGATTTATGTAGTTCGTGAGACTCCTTTGATTTAATTGTTTTCGTTTATCTCTTATGTTTATTTAATCTTCGTGCTTTAATCGATTTATTATTGTCGGGTTTGTTGATTAATTAGGCCTATTAATTGATTGACTTGGTAATAAATTGCCGAATAGATTAGTTAATCCGTGATTGCTGTCTATCGAAGTGGCGAATTAATTCAATTAAGAAATTAATGAGATTAAATAATTTAGTCTAAATAGATTACGACTTTTCCGATTATGTTGACTAAAACAAAGGTCCATTAAAGCCTACTGCTACCATAGGCTATATTCTGCAGAGCTTTACTCGGGAATAGTCTAATTGGTTAAGGTAATAATCTGCGGAGCTTTACTCGGGGTTATTGAATAATTACGAATGGATTGGTTGATATGTGATGTTCACTGTCTGCTATAACTTTGTTCATAAGAATGAACTAAATTTATATTTTTGAGTCTATGAGCGAATTACAGTATCAAACGGGAGAGTACCTTGGCTAGGTTTTTCTTTATATTATTTTCAATCTTTATTTTTAATTTCTTCTTGCATGATTTCATTTTTTAAAATTAATTATCCCCAAATCAATTCTTTTTATTATTTTTATTTTATTTTTATTTATTTATTTGATTTGATTTCACACAAATAAATAATTACTACATTAGTCTCTATGGTTCGACCCTATTCACCACTTTACTTGCTTAAGTGTTCTAGAGTAGGAATTTATTTTTGCCAGTTTGACACACCATCAAGCAGCCTGAGGTTTCAAACAGTGTTGTTTCACTACTGAAACAAAGGGTGAAGGATCACCGCTATCGACTGCATAAATATTATTAGTCTTTTCCTTCCGATGAAGAGGCCAGGAGACATGTGCCGGAAAGGGAGACTGAAGAAAATTGGAATAAATTATATGATTATTGGGCTTCATAACAGTTTAAGGTTTGTTTTCTTCTCTTCATTTTTTCCTTTCATTAATTGTATTTATACATTTTATGACTAATACTCTTAATTTAGGAAAAGTGTCAGAAAGCCAAGGCCAACAGAGTCAAAATGACGACTTCGCATAACACTGGCTCTAGATCATTTGTCGTTGTCCGACAAGAATTAGTAAGTGTAACGTGTTCAATTTATTATTCTATTTTTTAATACAATAA
>JANZXP010000004.1:13472800-13490037 GCA_027576715.1 Erythroxylum flavicans | reverse complement strand
TTAGAGGTTGGTACTAATCACACAAACCCAAGGTGGGTAGTAGATTGTGAAACATAGGACCATCCAAGGTGGGTCGTCATCCTAGTTGTCGACGTTGTTCTTGTTGTTGTTGTTATTATTATTATTATTATTATTATTATTATTATTATTATTATTACTACTACTACTACTACTACTACTATTTCAATGATTGGTGATTATCATGAGTGTAATACCAGTAGCTGGTAAGTATTCCTGATGAGAAAGTGGCTATATGTATCTAATTATGGTTCAAATCATTTAGAATCCGTTATACAATAACAACAACAATAATAACAACACCTAGTAGGAATCCAACTAATATGTAGAGTTTGGGAGGTTGTTTCCCCTACAAAAAAGTCGTAGGAAGCTTAGGTCTGATACATTAAATGTGGACTTCCAAGTTCCCAAAATTGAATTACAATTGTCACGAAACAATCACTGCAACAATAGTATTTCTTTGCCTTTTTCTTCCTTTTTTAATTACCATCATCGTCGCTATTATTATTATTATTATTATTATTTCAATGAATACCAGTAGCTGGTAAGTATTTTTGATGACAAAGTGGCTATATGTATCTAATTATGGTTCAAATCATTTAGAATCCGTTATACAATAACAATACCTAGTAGGAATGCAACTGATATGTAGAGTCTAGGAGGTTGTTTCCCCTATTAAAAAGTCGCAGCAAGCTTAGGTCTAATATATTTATGCTAATGTGGACTTCCAAGTTCCCAAAATTGAATTACAATTATCACGAAACAATCATTGCACCAATAGTGTTTCCTTGCCTTTTTCTTCCTTTTTTAATTATCATCGTCGTCGTCGTCATCATCATCATTATTATTATTATTTCAATGATTGATGATTATCATAGGTGTAATACCAATAGCTGGTAAGTATTCTTGATGACAAAGTGGCTATCTGAATCTAATTATGGTTCAAATCATTTAGAATCCATTATACAATAACAACAATAATAATAACAATTCCTAGTAGGAATCCAACTGATACGTAGAGTCTGGGAGGTCCACTAGCACACAACCTTGCTCTACCTAGTTCAGAGGTTATTTCCAAATGACCTACATGGAAAGAGAGAAAGAGAGAGAGAGAAAGATAGAGCGAGAGAGAAAAAAAAAGACGACGATGATATGATGATGATGATAGGAATATTAATAAAAAGAAGAAGAAGAAGAAGAAAATTAATACAATAATAATAATTATTATTAGAATAACAACAACAACAACAATAGCAATAATAATAATAATAACTACTAAGTCAAGCTAGGTAGAAAAAAAAGCAGCTTAGGCTAAATCTCTAAGAGATAAGTACTACCTATTTATAACTTTAAGTTAACTACAATATTAAGAATCCGTTATATATAGAGCAATATGAAGAAGAGGTTGATCGTTGTGGTCATCATCATCCTCATCAAATATATGGTAGCTAGCGACATTGTTTTTTAAAGCTCTAAAGTTTCTTTTATATGCTTGGATTTTCATGCCAATAATTCTCGGGATTAGCATATATGTAATAATTAGCCTTTGAAAGGTAGAATAAGTTATTATTTTAATGTGATATGATTTCTTAATTAAGTTAATCACTTACCTAAAAAGAATTATATTGTAAAAAACTGGAGACCACTAGGTAATATCATCTTTTTAAGTTCAAAAGATCATATGCATATGGGACTTCATATGAACTATTAAAAGATGAATCCTTTTATATTGACATTATAACCATCTTTTTAAGTTCTAAAGATCATACACAAATGGGATTTCATATGAATTATTAAAAGATGAACTCTTTTACATGGCCTTTTCACATGCAGTTTAATCATTAATCTGTGAAGAGTAAGAAATTTTGTGAGTGTATATTATTATTTTTTAAGTTCTTGATACAATAGATGACACTGTAAATACATGTATTACAATAAAGAATAAGGTGTTAATCTTGATAGAGATAAGAACTGTAGAACTATATGTATAACAAATATGACAAAAAGTTATTTACATGAAAAGTATAATCCTTAACAAACTCTAGAACTATATAATAAGCATAATAGTAAGTTGTTTACATGATAAACACAACCTTACACCTCCTCTCAAGCCAATGGTGTATGAGCAATGACTTAGAGAAGAGATGCTAAAATTGTTACCCTCAAGGCTTGGTGAAGATGTCAATGTTACCTAGCATAGCCTTTTCTCCTATAAAGTGATAGTCCAACTCAATATATTTTGTACAGGAGTGAAAAATTGGATTAGAAAATATGCATATTTCACCAATATTATCACAGTATAGAATAGGCTTTGTAAAAAAACACCAAGTTCTTTTAGAAGAGATTGCACTCATAAAAGCTCAACAAATGTATTGATAATTACCTTGTATTTATTCTTAGAAGAGGATCTTGCAATTGTTGGTTACTTTTTGTCACTCGAAAAGATTAAAGACCTGCTAATATAGATAGCATATCCATTAGTAAACTTGCGATCACTAGGACATCCAACTCAATCACTATCAAAGAAGCATTATATTATTGTTGTTGTCTTTTACCAAAGAAAATTTCACGATGAATAGTATGCTTTAAGTATCAAAATAGCCTTTTTTACTATTGTCAAGAAGAAATCAATTGGTTAATACATAAAATTGACATAATCTATTAATAATGAAAGCAATGTCATGCCATTATATAATGTACCCATATTTTGTCTATAAAATTGAGCAATTTAAAATAAATTAATAATGAAAGCAATGTCATGCCATTTTGTAATGCACCCATATTTTGTCTATAAAATTGAGCATTTTTAAATAAATTCTCATTCTCTCAAATTAATGGCGATGAAGTAGAAATGGATGTAAGACGGCCTTTCACATGTTACAAATTGTCTAATAGGTCATGAACATATTTTTGCTGATTTAGTTAAATTCCCTTTGAAGTTTATGTGACTTGTACACCAAGAACAAATTATAACCAGTTAATATCTTTGCTAGGAAATTTATATTTAAGTTAATCTAGAAATTGTTCAACTAATTTCGAGGAAGTAATGATATCATCAACATAAATCAACATCAACATAATTTCTTAACCTTACTAAAAAAATAAAAAGAGAAGACTATGTTTTTGGTACCTTGAATTTGAAAGCATGTAAGAAAGAGTTTAATATATTAAAACCAAGTAAGAGATGCTTGTTTCAAACCATAAAGAGATTAATACAAACAATGTAAATGATCTACCTTGTCTTTGTTAGAGAATCCTTGTAGTTGTTTCATAATATAGTTTCATCAAGATTTCAATAAAAAAAGGTATTAGACATGTCTATTTGTTAAAGATACCAACTACATATAGTAGCAAGAGTAATGATGATATAAATTATTGTTGCTTTGATCACTAGACTAAATAAATTTCCATAATCAAGATTATATTATTAGTTACAACAAGGAGGGTTTTGAAATGAGAAATAAAGTTATGTGGGTTATGTTCAATTTTATATACCCATTTATTGTCAACAATGTTATTTCCATAAGATAATGAAATAAGAGTCTAGGTTTTATTCTCCACTTAAGCATTATACTCATTATGTATGGTAGCACTCCAAACTTGATGTTTGTTAGCTTGAGAGAAAAGAGGTGGGTTCATTTTGGGGAAATGGTTCATTTTTTAATACAAAAGGATTAAGTCAATAATTCAACATGTCTTTTTATGGTGGATGTTATAGATGTGATAGGTTGGTGGATTCAGCTTAAAGATGGATAAGGATAAGATGAAAAATCAACTACTCGGTTTAATCCTTGAGAAGTAGGAGATGGAGGTGAGTTTGTAGGTAATAGACATGGATTTGAACTTGGAGTGGGTGAAGAAGGTGTGGTTAGTAGAGATAGGGAGTAGGAGAAGAAGATAATAAGTAAGAGGTAAAAGTTATACATGGAGAGGGTAAAGGAATATGAATTGATATCAGCTTTAACTAATGAGAATTATCCTTTTGAACTGAATGAGAAGCAGAAGAGCTTGACTCGAGGATGTGACTTTGACATGTAAAAGCATTTCATTAAATTTGACGTGTTGTTCTAAAAAAAGTATTTAGCATTCCATTAGTAAGAAAAATAGATGTATCAAAAGCATATAACCAGTATTTGATGTCAAAGGAACTATATGCTAATAGAGCCAAATCAGTTCAATAATAGGAAGAATTTTTATTCAATAATTCCGTTTTGCTAGTCTGTGTATATGGACAAGTAATTACATGAATTATATGATTAGAAGTAAAGAATTTGTTCAAACATTGATATTCATCAACATAGTCCAAATGGAAAGACTTAATAGGTGTATTAAATTTCTATTTAACTATGGGTTTAAAATTGAGAATGACCTCATAAGCATCTCTTACTTTTAAAAAAATTATCACACCAAATTTTTAAGATATTGAGACCTCATAAATTTTTAAGATCTTAAGATATGTGTCATTATACAAGTGTTAATGGTCCAAGTTTAAATTACAGAAATAGTAGATTATGGAACATGTTATTGCGAGATTAATTAGGAGGCATAAGGCTATTGATAATCAATATTGACTTATGGAGAATTGGATCTAAAATTTGATGAGTTTTAATTGAACTTGATAATGACATGTTGTTACCCTTCAACATTTATTTGGTTATAAAGGATAGACATTATAATTTGAGAAAAAGTGTTATTTTGATCCTGAGATGATGTATATTATGGATGTGTTATTGGTATAGGTAAAATGGTGGCTTATATGCAATATTAGTCAAATAAGACATGAATAAGTAATTTTTGCTCAACAACTTATGAGCACCAAGCTAACTGTGAAGTTCATTAAATTTTTATAAGTGTAACCCACAAATTAAGTCCAGCAACAATTTCTCAAAATTTAGATCCAATTTTATAAAAAATAATAGCATTCGACTTGGCTAGTATTAATGATTTAATTGTTTTTGTCAATTCGTCTACTAGATATTTAACTTTAAGAAGATACCAAATAATAGAAACATCATTATTCCTAAGTTTAATAAGTTGTAAATTGTTTGATTTGAGAGATAGTTTTAAAAGGATGAGACAAAGTCATCTAAGTAGCTTGAGAAGTCATAAGTCTAATAATATATGGGAAGACCTTTTAAGTTAAAAAGGAAAGAATTTGTGAAAGCAATATTTGATCTTTTTGAAACCATTCTTGATAGGCTAGATTTTTAATAAAAGAGTATCATTGTTCATAATTGTTTAAGGAGGTTATGGTTTAGTGCCATCATCAAAACTCATTAAATTTGAGAATTTAATAATAGAAATAAATTTGTTTTCCAAACTAAGAAATTTTTGAAGTTAATTTAGTGATAAATTTAAGTGATTGAGGAAGTGGAGGTGGAACAAAAAAAAGGAATAATAATTTGTATATTTTTATTTGAAATTATTTTACTCTTATACATTTGAAAAAACAAAAAAATTGTGAGCATACATTATTATCTCTAAAGGTCATGATACAATAAATGGCACTATATATAAATATATTATAGCAAATAATAGGAAATTACTCTAAATAAAGATGACAACTGAAGATAGAGATAAGACCTATAAAACTATATAACAAACATAACAAGAAGTTGTTTACATGATAAACAAAATTTGTAACGACCTATATAACTAGATAATAAACATAACAAGAACTTATTTTTGTATTAAGCATAATCAGTAATATAATCAAATGAAAATGTAATTTCATAGGCATTTAATATTCTCATATGCGCACACAATATAAGAAAGAGTTAAATTAAAAGAGTTAGATTTAGTGGAGATTCTCCATATCAAATTCTAGCAATAATAATTCTAATTTAAAATATATATCAAATTAATTAACAATAATTTTTAAAATAATGAGTGCCTAGTTATAAAATTAAAATCAATTTACAAATATTCAAGATGATTAAATTAACTTCAGTTATTTAGAACATGTGCATGTTAAATGCTTATAATATTTTAAGCTATATATTTAGTTCACATATATTAAAATATTTTTAATTCTTAATGTATTTACTTGTTTTAAATTTTTTGTACATCAAATACTAGATAATAAATTTTTGTTAACAAAATTAAATCAACTTACAAAGATGAAGATGATTACTTATTAATAAATTTTAAATATTTTAAAGTATGTGCACAATAAGTATTTATGATACTAAAATTATACATTTTGTAACTATAAATATTTAAATAAATTATCATATATCTAAATACATTTTGTTAAGTTAATATATATGTATTCTCATGAATGTTCTATTATTTACAACATGCATATATGGTAAATCATTAAAAGAAACTATTTTTATTATAAGTTAACATATATCATATAAAGTATGATATAAATATACTTTTTAATATATATTTATAGGAAGATTATTGTACTTATTAAAAAATGTATTTATGGCAAGGGTGTTGACGTAGCAAAAACAATACGAAAAAAGGGTACAACTCGATACCGTTGATTTGAATCACATATATTGGTAACAACACTATTTACCTATTGATTGAACAAGAATACCAGGAAATAGGACAAAAAAAGGCACACAACTCTCAGGATCTATTATTCATCAAAACTGCGAAAGACATAGTTTAGGAGACTTAAATAGTCAAACCCTAAATTACTAAAAAGAGCAAAATACTAAAATATCTCTATTCTTAAAATAAATAGAAAAATATGAAAAACACAATGAGTAACGCTAAAAGTGGACATTCCTACTATAAGTTATGACAAATCAAAAAGTTACTAAAAATAGCAAAAACGTGAAATTGACTTTGAAAACGCAAAAATTGACTATTTTTGAAGTCGGTAGAATTATGACTGCATTTTGTCAAATCTGACCAAATATGCGCACGCTATCTCTTGGACTGCATCATTCTCCTCAGGGTAGATAGAATTCACCCTCGAATTGTCATCATATGACGAATCACCAGAAAAGGGAATCAAATGCTTCACATTGAACACATTAGCCATACGAATATGACTTGGTAGCTTCAGACAGTAAGCATTAGGATTGACTTTGTTGATGATCTCCACAAGACCAATCTTTTGAGTAGACAATTTATTGTAATCACCAATAGAAAAGCGATCCTTGATCAGAGCTGCCCATATAAAGTCACCCACTACGAACTCAACATGTCATCTCTTCTTATCAGCAACCTCTTTGTACTTACTGGCAGCCTTTAGCAGATTGTCATGAACAACCTTATGGACATCCTACAATCTAATAACAAAATCTTATACTTTTCCATACACTCTTGTCTTGCTAGGTAAAGGCAAAAAATCAAGAGGACCTCGAAGAACAAAATATGCAATCTGAAGAGGACTATACTCAGTATTATGATTAACTGCATGGTTATGTGTGCTGATTTTGAAGCTCAGCTACGATTAACTGTATGGTTGTGTGCAAATTCAGTATAACTCTTGATGTTTTCACCACCCAGGATTCACAACAATTTACCCAAGGAACGATTTACCATTTCCATTAAGTTGCACAAAAAATGACTAAGGAACCTGGTATCTCTATCAGAAACAATTGAAGATGGCAGGCCATGCAATCTGTACACTTCTCTAAAGAATAATTACGTCACACAAATGGCATCAGTAGTTTTCTTGCAAGGAATAAAATGAACCATCTTAGAGAAACGATCAACAACAACATAGATGGAATCATTACCTCGTTGTGTTCTTAGTAACCCCAACACAAAACCTATACTTATATCAACCTAAGGTTACGTAGGAAGTCGTAAAAGTCGATACAAGCCTACATTAGTTTATGTTAGATTCGAAACTTTGCAAATTCAACAGTGTTGCACAAACTTTCAACTTCCTTTCAGATGGTTGTCCAAAAATAGAAAACTTGCACTGATTTTAAGGTTTTGTCATGCTCTACATTTCCTTCCCCATATAATTCAGTAATAATCTATAGCCACAAGCTACAACCAGGAATGCATAACTGGTTCCCTTTAAATATAAAGCCATCTTACAAAAGGTATGATGCCTTCTCACCAGCTATAATTTTTTCCAGAATGCCAGAAAAGAATGGATCAGTATCAAGTAAATTGGAGAAAGAATTAAATCCAGGTACCTCCACATTCATTTTGTTCAAAAGGCTCTTTCTTCTACTCAATACGTCAGCAAATTGATTTGTTAAGCCAGACTTGTGTTTCACAACAAAAGTGAAACGTTCCACATATGCAAACCATAAGGCATATCAGGTAGACACTTTGTCTTGGCTGTGCAAATGCTTTAACGCCTCATGATCAGTGTATAGAATAAATTCCCTATAGATAGGTAGTGTCTCTAGTGCTTGATAGATTGAACCACAGTATAGAATTCTACATCATAGGTGTTGTATCTCAACTTCGGACTAGACAACTTCTTATTAAAATATGCAACAAGCCTATTGTTCTGACTCAGGACTGCTCCAATGCTTAGCTTAGATTCATCAGAATGTAATTCGAAAGGTTGGTGGAAATCAAGCAGCACTAAAATTGGAGCTATAGTGAGGTGTTGTTGTTTGACTAGTTTGAATGCTTCCTCTACTTCTTCGGTCTAGGCAAATTTTGTCCCCTTCGTGCAGTCAGTGATAGACGCCATAATGGAACTGAAATGTGGAATGAAATACTTATAGAAAGATGTCAGCCTATGAAAGGTGCAAACTTCTGTAATGGTATTGGGTCTAGTCCAATTTTGAATAGCTTCAACCTTTAACTTGTCAACTAGCAGGCCATCTCTAAAAACAACATAACTAAAGGCCACCCAGTCCTTCTCAAGTACTTTAGGATATTCTTGATAGCCACCCAGTGACACTTGGCAGGATCTGATTGATATTTGCTTGTAACACTTAAAGCATATGATATATCGGGTCTTATACATAACATAACATACATGATTGATCCTATTACTGAAGTATACTATATCAAACTCATGCGAGTCCTCTCATCTTGCTTCTTGTGACATAGAGATTTCAAGAGTTTTATCCCATGAGTCATAGGGAGAAACCCTCTCTTAGATTGCTCCATGCTAAGCCTATTTAGCACTTTATCTATATATGTAGCCTATGAAAGGCCTAGCAACCTCCTTGATCTATCTCTATAGATCTTTATTCCTGATATATAAGTTGCTTCTCCAAGGTCTTTTATGGAGAAATTCTGGGACAACTAAATTTTGACAGAATGCAAACTTGAGATATCATTTCCTATTACTAATAGATCACCCACATATAACACAAGGAATATGATAGCACTCCCACTAACTTTCTTGTACACACAAGGTTCATCTAAATTTTGTGAGAAAATTAACTCTCTGATTGTCGCACCGAATCAGATGTTCCAACTCCTAAATGCTTGCTTCAATCCATAAATGGATTTCTTGAGCTTGCAAACCTTTTTGCCATCTTTGGATATGAAGCCTTCAAGTTGTACTATATAAACATCCTCGGTTAGGTTCCCATTCAGGAAAGTCGTCTTCACATCCATTTGCCATTTCTTATAATCACAATGAGCAGCAAATGCTATGAGTATTCTAATGGATTTAAGCATGGCTATGGGGCTAAATGTCTCATCATAGTCAACTCCTTATCTTTGATGATAACCTTTGGCGACTAGCCTCGCTTTATAGGTAATCATATTACCATCCATGTCAATTTTATTATTAAAAATCCACTTGCACCTTATGGGTTATAGCCCTTCGAGTGGGTAAACCAAAGTCTATACTTGGTGATAGGTGTGCATTAGGATACGTTTTTATAGGTAATTGACATGTATTTTCTAGCATAATTGTTCTTTATTGTTCTAGTTTAGGATTCATTTTGTATGTTTTCATTAAATTTGATTTCCATTGTGTTCTTATGTGTTGGATGCTAGTTGAGGGTAAGAATTGCTTATTTTTGTGGAGGAAAGGAGAGGAAGCAAGTTGGAGGATGAACAAGAAAGCATAGAAGAGAAGACAAAAGGATCACCTTTGGGACCAATTCCCACATTCGTGGGAATTAGGCGAATTCCCACGGATGTGGGATATCAAGACAAAAAGTTTTTATTTGTAATTCCCACAGAAGTGGGAATTGAAATCCGAGGCAATGTACGAGGCTTCATTAAACCTAATTTTTTTGGACTATATAAAGAGAATTAAGCCTCCATCTTTAAGGAAGACGAAACCTGCCTGTAGAGAGACCATCCTTGGGTCAAGAACACTTGTTTGGAGCATCAAAGAAAGATTGAAAACAAGGATCATCATCAAGATTGGGCAAAATAACACATCAATACCCAAATTCCAGATTTTGGTAAAGAAGAGAAGGAGTTTTCTTATTTACTTTCTATCACTTTAATCTCTTCCTTTCTTTGTAAAGATTGATTATTTGAATGTTAATACTGTTATGGAGATCATGTTAGGCTAATTTCATATTAGGGATTTCTTTTTCATTATTTTGTCAAAACTCATGTTTTGTTGAATTGAATAAAGTGTCTTTAATAATTGTTGTTCTTAATTGTAATCTTGCAACAATTCAAGAGAGTGAGTGAGATGAAAATTGTGTAGGATTGTACAACGAGAGTTGGCAACCTATAGTCTAGCAATTATTATGTCAATTGAATAATTAGAAGAGAGATCTCAGTTAGTCAATTGATCGTCCATAGGATAGTATAATAACTAGTTGAATCGGTAGAGTCATTGGGTATGTTGAGAGATCGTTTAATCGATTCTCGTAAATTCATTTAGGGACAAATAGTTACACCTTGAGAGATGGTAATTAGTACATTCGGAAATCTAGGATGAGACACAATTCAATCAATGAAACATGAGGGAGACAGAATAAGAAAAAAGTAATCTCTAGCATTTAGATCCTTGAATTCAAATTTTTTGCAATTGCGGTATTGTCCATTGCTTTCATTAGTCTTTTAATTTTAATTAAATTTTCTAGATTAATTGCATTAAACAATTTTATATCGTAAACAAAGTCTTTTCTAAATGAAGTGGTGTCTGGGCATTAATCCTTGTAGGATCTATATCTGCTCTTTCTAGCTACAAGTCACGACCCGTTCACTTACGATTTTTTAGCGTAAAATAAGTAGATAGGTTTTACAATCCATCAATAAGTTTTTGGCGCTGTTGTCAGGGATTGATTATTTAACATCTTGTTTAATTTA
The DNA here is from genome assembly GCA_027576715.1 of Erythroxylum flavicans. Lineage (NCBI taxonomy): Eukaryota > Viridiplantae > Streptophyta > Magnoliopsida > Malpighiales > Erythroxylaceae > Erythroxylum > Erythroxylum flavicans. The sequence goes on along the minus strand of JANZXP010000004.1, from coordinate 13,478,844 downwards.
AAATACTTTTATTTAAGAGTTTTGATACGTTACCTTGTGGACTTACAAGTACATGAACACAAGGAGCACACGGAGGATGAAAGAAGTTATTGAAGACGAATTTACTGACATTAAGAAGCACGAAAGAGACATAAGAAAGGCAAAGCGCTTAAATTTCTCAGATTAAAATATGGTTGAAAAAGGGGAGCAAAGAGGACCAGAAAGAACACTCATGGATTTCATGAGGTCAGGGCTTAGTCCTCAAGGAGTGGCGAGGCTGGTAGTTCAAGCAAATAACTTTGAGATAAAGCCAACGCTACTCAACATTTATCAAAATAGTGTGTAGTTCTACGGGTTATCCAACGAGGATCCGAATGCCTACTTTGTAACTTTTTTGGAGATTTGTGACACATTCAGATTCAATGGAATGTCTGACGATGCAGTGAAGTTGCGACTATTTTCATTCACGTTAAAGGATAGGGCTAAAGCATGGTATAATTCTCTAAATCCAGGCCAGATCACAACTTGGGAGCAGCTTGCTCAAGCATTCCTCGCAAAATACTTTCCTTTAACAAAAAAGACAAGGATTATAAAGGAAATAACAAATTTCCAATAGAGCGACAGAGAATCTTTCTACAAAGCTTGGGAGCGATTTAAAGAACTTCAAAGGAGCTGCCCTCATCATAATCTCCTGAAGGAATTCCTGCTTCAAACATTTTGTAATGGAGTGAACTTGAGAATAAGGGGCACAATTGATGCAGCAGCCGGAGGTTCATTAATGAGGAAGACGGTAGAAGTACCAAATGATTTGTTAGAGAAGTTGGCAAGTAACAACTGCATGTGGTTGAGTGAGAGGAGTAGACAAGGACAGAAGGAACAAAAAGGTATGATACCTATTGACTCGGTTACTGCCTTGTAGGCTTAAATTACGGCCTTGATGAAGCAGCTAAACAACATACAAGGGGCGTCCACCTCAGCAGCTAAGGTAATGCAAGCACAATATGAGCTATGTGGGGAGAACAACCATAGCTCAGTAGATTGTTTCTTATTGGGAACTAGTGGGATTGAACAGGTAAGTTATCTAGGCCAGCAACAGCGAAGTAATAACCCATACTCTAACACATATAATCTGGGGTGGAAAAATTACCCAAATTTTTCTTGGAGTAATAATAATGTAGGTGGCTAGCAAAGACCACAAGGGCTGTAAGGATTCCAGCAAGATCGAATCCGATCATTAGAAAGTAAAATGGACAAGATGATGGAGGTTTTAGGAGCCAAACTAGCAGCACAAGAAGAGAATCATAAAAGGATGTATGCAAGCCAAAAGAGGAAAATCAGAAGAGAATGGAAGCAAAGTTCGATCAAATTTTGAAGAATCATGTATCATCCATCCACAACCTAGAAATACAGGTAGGATAATTAGCTAACGTATTATCTTCACGAAATACAGGTAGTCTACCAAGCAACACTGAGGTAAACCCGAAGGAGAGAATTATGGCCATTACTCGAATAGAGAACAAAGAAAGCAAAGGTGAGGAGAAAGATGTAAATAAACAAGAAAAACAAACAGTAATGGAAGTCCTTCCGACAGGATCAGTAAGTGAGCCGAATAAGGAATTTCAGTTTGGACTTCTGCATCAAATTTTTGCTCAATGGAAGCCATCTTTAAGGGAAATAACTCAAAATTCTAAGGAAGAGGAGTTAAGCAAAATAACAGATATAACAAATCAACTCCAAACCAAGCTTATGTTAAAGGAGGTGTCGAATGAAGAGATTATCAATCACATATAAAGAGAAAATTCATATTTAGCACAGAAGAAAGAAGACCCAGGAGACTTTTTAATTCTATGTATTATAAATGGAGTTAAAATAGAACACGCATTCATGGATTTGGGAATAGGTATCAATATGATGTCATATTTATTCAGTTAGAAGTTGGGTTTAGAAGAGTCAGCACCAACTAAGACATTAGTAAAGACGACTGATAGGACAGTACATTTACCGAAGGGGATCATTAGGAATGTGAAGTTACACATTGATAACTTTATATTTTTTATGGGCTTTTACATATTGGATATTAGTGAAGATGAAGAAATCCCAATGGTTCTCGGCTGATTGTTCCTAGCCACCCGTACAATTATTGATGTTGATGGATGTGAGTTAATACTAAGAGTAGGGAAAGAGCAATTAACACTCGAGGTGGCAAAGAAGAAGTATGATTCCACTTTACCCTCGACGAATATCGAGGAACATAAACCTCAAGGAGGATGGGAAAATATTGAGGACCCCGGGAATGCATTCAAAAAGAAATGAACATGTAAGAGAAAGCGAAGAAAGGAAAACAAAAATGAAGGTGGAGTCTAGAATAAGGCAGCCCCGGTACAAAGTTTAAGATCAGTTTGTGCACCGTTATCATTCCGACCATTTGATCCACCATGAGCAAGAAGGAGAGTCGAGCTACCGACAATAACAAAAGCACTGCATGGGAGGCAACCCATGGACATCAATTATCTTTTGATTGTTTTGTTCGCTTATTTGTTTGTTTGAATTCTTGAGTTATGCTCAAGGTTGAATTGGTTTTGATGGATGTTTATGCTGATTTTTGTTTGATTTTGATTGTTCTGCTTTAAAAGCTCTTGTGGATGATATGATCTCGATGTTTTTATAGGTGTTGGAATCAAGAAGAATGAAATTACACTTGAAAGAAGGTTTGGAATCTTGAGGAACACCAATTCCCACGTTCGTGAGAATTGGGGTGATTCCGACGAATGTGGGAATCCTCTCCAGAAAGTTTCTGGAGAGTAAACCCATGCCCATGGGAATTAGGTGGATTCCCACGGACGTGCGCATGGGAATCATGCAGATTCCCACGCCCATAGGAACTCCATCTAAAGGGGGTTTAAAATTTCCCTCCCTTTTTTCTCTCCTTATCTTTTCAAATTTCTTTTGCACTCACTCTCTCTAACCCACGATATGAGTGGAAGAAAGAATGGGAGACTGAAGCAAAAATGTAAGCTCATAGGATTGCATAGTGTCTCACGTGAGTGAGACACCATACACACTCACACCACCTGTCCATTTAACATAGCTTTTTAAGTATAAAACAAAGGTATATGATGGATGGTGGACAACTACACATGGAGGGCTGGAGCATCACCCTCACGGCATGGATAGAATCAAGGATAGCATTCGAAGGACATTTTATCCTCTTCTATTTTGAAAGACACCTGTCCCATATCCTTTTTAAACCTAGTTGCCTGATAGGTGTGCATTAGGATATGTTTTTATAGGTAATTGGCATGTGTTTTCTAGCATAATTGTTGTTTATCGTTCTAGTTTAGGATTCATTTTGTATGTTTTCATTAAGTTTGATTTCCATTGTTGTTCTTGTGTGTTTGATGCTAATTGAAGGTAAGAATTGACTATTTTTGTGTAGGAAAGAAGAGGGAGTACCTTAGAGGTTGAACAAAAGATCAAAGAAGAGAAGACAAGAAAAGTACATTTGTGACAAATTCTCACATTCGTGGGAATCATGCAAATTCCCACGAACATGGGAACCGTAGAAGAAATGAGAAGTGCATCTTTGTGTAATTCCCACACTCGTGGGAATCATGCAAATTCCTACGGATGTGGGAATTGTAATCCGAGGCAATATGCAAGGCTTCATTAAACCTAAGGTTTTTAGACTATAAAAACATCATCAACCCTCCATCTTACAAGAAGGATGACACCTATCTATAAAAACACCATCCTTGATGCTACGTTTGGTTACTGTCTCTGCCAGTAGAGGCAGATAACAAAACATAAAAATCCTATGCCTCGCAGCATTTGGTTGCTGACTTTACTTATTTTTGTTCTGACTCCAGATAATAAGAACAGAAATTTTTTGTTCCTTCCAAAACCAAGGGATAAGGTTTCTTGTCCCTGTCACAGAAACAAAACACATAAAAGTTGGACAAAAATACCCCCCACGGCTAATAGAAAGCAAGTCCATTTTATTTACTAAATTTATTTTGTTTATATTTTTCTTATTTTAATTTAATAATTTAATATTTATAATTTGAATTTATATGACTAATAATCTATTTTTATGAAATATTTTACTTAATAAATTTATTTTATTTCTATTTTCTTATTTTAATTTAATATTTTATAATTTTATAATTTTAAATTTATATGCCTAATAATGTATTTGTATGAAAGATTTTATTTACTAAATTTATTTTATTTATATATTTTTATTTTAATTTAATATTTTAATATTTATAATTTTAAATTTCTATGACTAATAATATATTTTTAATTACTTATACAACAATTAATAGTTTATTAAATAAATGAGTTTTTTAATCATTTTATCTCCTTTTAGCAACCCAACTGCTTTTTTAGCTCATTTTATTAAATTTTTAGGTTCCTCATTTTTAATTCTTTATTTATTGATACAATTAAAAAATACTAATACAAATCATGCGTTTTAAAATAATCAATGAATTACATATTTCCAATCATATTATACTACAGGGGTATTTTGGTCATTGACATTGTTTTCTATATTCTGTCAACTGCAACCAAACACATTTCTATCCTCTAGACGCACACAGTTTTATCTGTTTTGTCTATTACAACCAAATACCTCACTGTCTCAAATTTTTGTTTTGAATTATTTTGTCAAAACTCTTATTTTATTGAATTGAATACCATTGTCTTTGTTGATTGTTCTTAATTGTCATCTTGTAATAAATCGAGAGAGTGAGTGATATGAAATTCATGTAAGATTGTACAACGAGAGTTGGCGACCTATAAACTAGCAATCATCATGTTAATTGAATAGTTAGAAGAGAGATCTCGAATAGTCAATTGATCACCCTTAGTGAGTGAGATGAAAACGTAAAAAAGACGTTTTTGTAAACTTTTAAAACAGGTTTTCTTCTTTCATCAAAACACGTTTCCTTTTAAACAAAAACTGTTTCTGCACCGCCCGACTCTTCTCCATCTTTAGGTTCTGCTATCTCCATCTTCAGGTTTGTCTTCTGCATGTCTTCTACAGTGTTCCATTATCTCCAAGTTTATTTCATATCTATCTTGCTTCGGCGTTTTCTCTTGTCTCTCTAGACCCATCATATTTCTTGCGACTATCAATCTTATAGGATCAGTCTCAGTTTGGTAGTAAAAAAAATCAGAAACTAGGCATAGGCATGATGAAAGAGAGATATGAACCAGTACAAAACGTGAAAAAGAAGATAAATATGAAAAAAATCACAGTACTATAGATGTGGTGTACTTACTGAAAATAACCACGTAGAACTTCTACTGTGAGCTTAAGCTTCTGCGTTTTTCTGTGATAATAAAGAAGATGTTGCACTCTCCTTGTTCTTCGATGTTTGCTTCACGTCCTCTACTATAAATATTTCAACTCCTTTGCTAAACATAACTGTAACTTATAGCTGATCTTTATAAAGAATCAACACAACCGTGAACACCCTATGAAATATCGTTATTAAAACCGAAGACAGCTATAGCTTTTCTTCTTCCTCACGTTTTGTACCTGTTTTGTTCTCACGTCATTTTAAACTGCAGACAGATATAGCTTTTCTTCTCCCTCACGTTTTGTAGCTATCTTGCTCTTTTGAAGGTCAAGTTATTTAATGTGGCATAAACATAGCTATCTTGTTCTTGAACTTAACATTATTTAATGTCGCATGAGGAGGCTTTTTATGGTGACATGTCTTCTTGTCTTCTTGTGATTTATTAGTTGTTTTCTTCTTTGACTTCACGTCTATGTGAAAGGCTAATTCACGCCTGGCTCTTCTGTTTATTGTAATAGGACATTTTCTTCTTGTCTTCAAGCATTTAATGTGGCTTGTTGCAGACGTTTTCTTCTTGTCTTTAAGCATTTAATGTGGCTTATTGCAAGCAGACATTTTCTTCTTGTCTTCAATCATTTAATGTGGCTTGTAGTTTTCTCTTCACATCATTTATATCACCATAGAATTTCTGCTTAAGTTTTGGCATGTCAAGAAATGCTTAAGCACGATGATCTACTACTTCTATGTTCGTTGCTTTTA
>JANZXP010000004.1:13457062-13472700 GCA_027576715.1 Erythroxylum flavicans | reverse complement strand
CTCATTATCATGATCTCATCATGATTTCCTTCATGCTATGTTTTGTATCATGGACTTCATTAATTCGATTTAAGATCGACATTAATTTATAAATAAATGAAAATCAAATTAATGAAAATTGCTTTTCGCTTTATTAATCAAAATAAAGATTATAAAAAAGTGCTAAAGGTGATTGCCTTTAGAATACTACTCTAACAATCTCCCACTTGTACTAAAGCCAATCGCCTTTGTTTCTAATGCCATAGGTGAGTACACTATAATCAAATATCATTTGAGGAAGTAGCTTAGCTAAAGGATCAGCGATGTTCTGATATGTGAGCACTCTCTCTATCTTCACATCACCTCTATCAATAATCTCTATGATCAGGTGATATCTCCTGAGTACGTGTTTGGACATTTGATAAAACCTTGGTTCCTTAGCTTGAGCAATAGCCCCATTGTTGTGACAATACAACATTATAGGGTTTATGATGCTCTAAACCACTCCAAGTTCCATAACAAACTTCTTGATCTAAACAACTTCTTTTGATGCTTCTGCGGTTGCAATATACTTTGACTCAATTTTTGAATCTACAGTCATCTCTTATTTGAAACTCTTCTAATTGACTACTCCACCATTCATTGTAAAAATATAACTTGATTGGAATTTGGAGTCATCCTGGTCAGATTGAAAACTAGCATCTGTATGCCTGCTCACTACGAGATCTCCATCTCCATATACTAAGAATACATCCTTCGTCCTTCTCAAGTACTTTAAGATATTCTTAAAAGTCACCGAATGACACTCACCTGGATCCAATTGATATCTGCTCATAACACTTAGAGCATACGATATGTCAAGTCTTGTACATAACATAACATACATGATTGATCCTATTGCTGAAGCATACGGGATTAAACTCATGTGAGTCCTCTCATCTTGCATCTTGGGATACATAGATTTCGAGAGTTTTATCCTATGAGTCATGGGAAGAAACCCTCTCTTGGACTGCTCTATGCTAAACCTCTTTAACACTTTATCTATATATGTAGACTGTGAAAGACCTAGCAACTTCCTTGATCTATCTCTATAAATCTTTATTCCCAATATATAAGTTGCTTCTCCAAGGTCTTTTATGGAGAAATTCCGGGACAACCAAATTTTGATAGATTGCAAACTTGAGACATCATTGCCTATTAGCAATATGTCATCCGTATATAATAAAAGGAATATGATAGCACTCCTACTAGTCATTTTGTACATACAAGGTTCATTCGGATTCTATGTGAAACCAAAATTTTTGATTGTTGTATCAAATCGAATGTTCCAACTCGTAGATACTTGCTTCAATCCATAAATGGATTTTTGAAGCTTGCATACCTTTTTGCCATCTTTGGATATGAAGCCCTTAGGTTGTACCATGTGCACATCCTCAGCTAAGTTTCCATTCAGGAAAGTTGTCTTCACTTCCATTTGTCATATCTCATAATCATAATTAGCAACAATGACTAGGAGTATTTTAATGGATTTAAGCATGGCTACGAGCATAAAAGTCTCGGCATAGTCAATGCCTTATCTTTGACAATAACCTTTAGCAACTAGTCTCGCTGTATAGGTAACCACATTACCATCCATGTCGATTTTCTTTTTAAAAGTCCACTTGCGCCCTATGGGTTTTAGCCCTTCAAGTGGGTCAACCAAAGTCCAAACTTGGTTTTCAAACATGGAATCCATTTCAAACTTCATAGCTTAAAGCCATTTTTCAAATTCTGAACTCTTCAGGGCCTTTTCGTAGGTTGTAGGCTCATCGTCCTCTATGAGCAATACGTCATTATGTTCACTTATGAGAAAGCTATATCTATTTGAAATATGACGTATCCTACTTGACCTATGAACATTTTGTGTGTCAGAAGGTTCAATTGTTGTCTCATCTCCATAAACAATAATCTCGAGTTCATGCAGTTAATCTGCATCTGTTTAAGCATCATGAACTTCAACAAGTTCAACTTTGCTCCCACTATTTTCTCTTAAAAGAAACTCTTTCTCTAAAAAGACAATATGCTTTGAAACAAACACCTTTTTCTCCAAAGCATTGTAGAACTGATATCTAATTGTTTCCTTAGGATATCTTGCAAACAAACATTTATTAGATTTCGTTTCAAACTTGTCTGATTGAATCCGCTTTACGTAAGCCTTACAACGATAAACTTTCATATGAGAAAGATAGGGTGGTTTTTTGTTAGTCCATATCTCGTATGGAGTAACATCAACTGTTTTCAAAGGTACTCTGTTTATTACATAAATAGAAGTCTCGAGTGATAACTCCAAAAAGATTTCGGTAGATCTGTTAAGCCCATCATAGACCTTACCATGTCTAACAAAGTTCGGTTTCTCCTTTCAGCCACACCATTATGTTACGGTGTGTAAGGTGGAGTCCATTGGGATACAATCCCGTTATCCTTTAGATAACTTAGAAACTCCTTGTTTAAGTATTCACCACCTCAATTTGATCGAAGTGTCTTGATACTTTTACCGAGCAGTTTCTCTACTTCATTTCTAATCTTTTTGAACATTTCAAATGCTTTAGACTTATATCTCATTAGATACACATACCCATATTATGAATAATCATCGATAAAGGTAACGAAGTGCATAAAACCACCTTTGGCATGAATAGACATCGGACTACATACACCCGAATGTATTAGGTCTAATAACCCATTTGTTCATTCACCCTTTCCTTTAGAAGCTAATTTAGTCATCTTACTTAACAAGCAAGATTCACATGTGTCATATGATTCATAACCAAATGACCCTAAGCTACCACTCCTGTATAACTTAGACATACATCTCTTACTTATATGGCCAAGTCGATTATGCTATAAGTAAGATGATTTCAAGTTATCCCGTTTTTCTTTTATTGTCATTGATATTTAAAATTGGGTTGCACATATCTAATATGTAAATACCATTGCACAATGTAGCAGTACCATACAACATTTCATTCAACATAATTGAACAACCATTGCTTGAAAAAAGTTAAATGAAATCCTGTTTTATTAAAACATGAAACAAATACCATGTTCTTTGTCATAACAAGTACATAACAGCAATTATCCAAAATTAACTCTATCTTACTAGGAAGATACAAAACATAGGTTCCTACGGCTAATATAGTAACTCTTGCTCCATTTCCTACATATAGGTCTATGTCTCCCTTCTTGAGCAGTCTATTATCCCTGAGGCCCTGCATATCAACACATATGTGTGAGCCACATCTGGTATCTAATACCCAAATATTATGATCGGAAATAGTATCAACCTCAATGACAAATAACATACTTGAAGTAGACAGTGGAGCATCTAATGCCTTCTTCTGCTTTAGTGACTCCAAATAGACTTTACAGCTCCTCTTCTAATGCCCTTCCTTGTTGCAATGGAAGTATATTCCCTTTGGTGTACTGTCCTTTATCTTCTTCTTGGTTATACCATCGACTGGCTTCTTAGACTTATTCCTCTTCTTTTGGTTCCTCTTGCGAGAACCAGAGGCAGGGTCCACCAGTATCATCACCTTACTGTCTTTCCTAACAACTTGCTCTGCTGTTTTGAGTAGATTAATCAGCTTAGGTATTGAAGTAGATATTTGATTCATCCGATAGTTAAGCACAAACTGTGAATAATTATCAGTCAAACCAGTCAAAATTAAGTCTATACTTAATTTATGATCCATTCTGAAACCCAAAATAGCTAGCCTCTCAATGTATCCATTCATTTTCAACGCATAATGCACTGAAGACAATCCCTCAACCATCTTAGAGCGAAAGAGCAACCTCGAGGTCTCAAACCTTTCAGACCGAGCTTGTTCATCAAACAGTTCCTTTAGATGGTAGACTATAGTATGAGCATCCATAATCTCATATTTCTTTTGTAGTTCTGGTAACATAAAGGCCAGTATAATACAGCTAGCCAGCTCACTATCATCCAGTAACTTCTTATAAGCTTTCTGACCCTCATCAGAAGTATCGGTAGTAGAGGGATCGGGAAATGGCTCATTTAGAACATATCTTAGTTTCATAAATTTGAGAACAATTCTTAAATTTCGTGGCCAATCTAAGAAGTTTGGTCCTGTGAGTTTGTTGGAGTCAAGTAGAGAGCGTAAGTTCACACTAGACGAAGACATTGTGGTGATTAAATAACCTAGAAGAATGAGAGAAAGCATTAGAATGTACATAAATTCATATCAGTAAGGACTTTAATTACATGAATTATATGTCCCACTATTTTATCCAAATTCATAGCCCTCACTACAAATTTGAGAAAAATTATAATTTTCCTAATGGATCGATATCCAATATCACTAAGAATGACCTTGGGTTTGCCTAACAAGCCACCTTAGGTCAATCGGTAGGTATCATTCATACCAATTGCATTCAGTTATGCAACTATTGACTTGTGCAATCAACTGTTGATTTAGCATACTCATTGGGTTATCAACTCTTGATATGTATACATCCCATGCATACTACCCAACTTTGCCTCTATCCACGTTGATCTTGGGTTTGCCCAATAAATCAACGCTTCCAATTAGGACCAGCCCATTAATCTGAAAATCTAATTTTCATGGTTTGAACATATTCGTGTAGAGTAAGCTTGGGTTCGCCCAACAACCCAACATTAAAAGAATTATGTTTCTTTCCATATCAATGGAAGACGTAAGTCCTAACTTTTTGGTTGAGGGATTTATTCTTAGGTCTCATCAATACTTGGATGATAATATATATATATATATATATATATACGACTCAATTAAATTGGGCCTATGTACATAACCACCCTTAAAATACATCTAATGTATGTAACACATAAATGAGGTTTAATTTAGGTTGTGACTTGACTATGTATCTAAAGTTTGTGATTCGATTTAACTCTTGAACCAAATCAGGTATTAGTGTTAGTCTCAACTAATTCGAATTATTAATGTGATTTGATTAGGACCCCTAAAATTTAATTATTTTGATGTCCAAATTAAACACTTTAATTCTAGTACACATGCCTAATCACACTAGAAATGCTAGGCTCTACTTGAATTAATTCTAAATTAATCCCTAGGGTTTTCAAAATTCCTGAACATCAATTAGTCATCTAAAATATCCCTAGGTCATCTCAAATTTATCAAGATAATTTCGGCACAAGCCAAAAATTATCTTGATAGCCAAAATTATTAAGATAAATTAGTTAACCTACTAGACTCTAAAGAGACCGATTCGATGTCTAGAAATTTTCTGGAACCCTAATTTCAAACACATGCAATTAGCATGCTACTAGTATCAAAATAATACATTTCTTATCTCATAAAAAATTTTAAGGTCTTATAACCAAAACACATACATATAAGTTATTAAACAAGTCAGCCCCATCAACTTTCCAAAAGCTAAACAGTGTTGACTTTGACTTGATCTATTAATTGAATCAAGTGCAATTAATTCTGGAAAAATTCTAGAGTCTTATACATATTCTAAATGTGCCTAATAAAAAATTTTAGAAACTAATTCCTAGGAATTCTTTATGAACTAAGTGGAATTTGCCAGCACATCATATGTACACTAACATTTGATATACACCACCAGCATGCATGTAAAATCGAGAATAAATAACTTGTCACTTCAAAAATAGGTGTCATGCATCTTATACATGTGGCAACATCATATGTGCATGTTCGTGAAGGAAATTCATTAAAAAAATTATAAAATTATTCTGGAATTTATAAGCATGCATGTTCATCAAATATCCAGAATTTCCCAGAACTTCACACACGCATCAAGATGAAACTAAAATCATAATAGAATAGAAAATGGAATTTAATTTCATTTTCATTTGACAAAAACATAATATAACACCTTATAAACATTTTTGTGAAAGAAAATTAGAAAACAAATTCTAGAATTATTACGAAAATTTCAAAATTAGTACATGCATTCTGTTTTCCAGAAATTCCCAGAAATCATCATATTAACAGACTAGAGATTAATTCACAATAAAATAGCAAATGACACTCAATTGAAATTTACTTTGACATAAATATAATATAACACCTTATAAACATTTCTGTGAAATAAAATCAGAAAACCATTTTTCTACAATTTAAACGAATTTTTTGTAATCAACATGCATGTCAGTCACAACTCCAACAAATAGTTTGCACATGTTCAATAGATCATCTTATAAATGCATAAACTAGCTCTGATGCCTAATAGTTGTCAATTGCATGATGTTTTAGGTTTTAATATGTTATGTATTTAGTGTGAATTTGAATGTTGAGTATGCATTTAGGGTTTAATTATGTTAGTTTGAGTGTTTTAGTGTTTTTTTTGGGGTTAGATTAAGTCTTTGAGCTTAAATGTTATATTTTTGAGGTGTCGTGATGCGTTTGTTAGTGTTTCAAGGTAAACGGTGAAGAACAAAGAAGATTTGAGGAGTTTTGGGCTAAAGCCATAGGCCACGATCATGCACAGCAGGGCCACGATCATGACAGATAAGGAAGAGACAGAGCAGCCAGGCCACGATCTTGCGCATGAGGGCACGATCATGACAGAGAGCGTACATCTAAGCCACGATCATGACAAAAAGGTAAAGGAGCTGGCTGCAATTGTGTCAAGCAGAGCCACAATCGTGGCTTGCGTTAGGCAGATAAAAAAACTCAAATTTCTCAAGATTTTTTAGACCGTTTCATTCCCGACTTTGACCTAGAGCTTTAAAAATATAAATAGAACATTACAAGTCAGAGGTAAAGTGTGGAGAGTCTGAAAGAGACAACACTCACGCATCCCAATTCTGAAGAAAACCTAGAGAGAAATCGAGCAATTGAGGAAGGAGACAAAGGAAGAGAGACACGGAGAAGAGCTTGATGTGACGTACTTCTCGGAACAGGTGGTTCCCCGCTGTCTTCGTCTCCCTGACTCCATTCCCAAAATATTTTCCATTTATTTCAGTTTTATTTATGTATAAAATTGAAATAGGTGTCGAGAATCTATTGCGTTGAATGTTGAGTTATGTTTATACTCACCTTTGGATCTTGATTTTTTAAGATTAATGAAATTATGATTGATTAGGTTTTTTATTGATTTATTTGTGATTTAATTCCTGTTTTTAATAACTTGGAAATAGACTGAGAGGGTCAGCTAAGTGAAAATAATCAATTTGGGCTAACGAGAGTTAGGTGAATTGATAGATGAAGGATTAAATCAAACTGGTAAAGTCGTGTAACGAGAGATCGAGCATAGATTCCAGTAGGTTAGTAGACAATTTTAGAACTAATTTAGGTTTTAAGTCAATTGCGAATCGAGATATTGCAATTCTATAATTTAAATTAAGGATTATCAATTAGGGTTAAGAATTATAACTCGAGAGAGAATAATTCACCCTAGGACTGTCTAGACCCATTAAATTGATAATTTCACAATTAATTCAATTTTTGTTAATTTCGGATCAAAATCCTCTTTCTCTTACTCGATAGTTCCTAGGTAGGGTTTGGATTGGTTTATCTGAATTGTTTTCTTAATTAGATTTCTACAACTCAATTCTTGAATTAATGGTTGATTGATTTATTTCTGTGTTAGTTTATTTTGATTTGAATCATTGCAATTTTAGTACAACCTTAGATTTTAGGACTAGATTAGGCTTCTTCGTGGGATCGATATCTTAAGTACTACGCGAATGACCCGTGCGCTTGTGAAATTTACCAAGGTTATAAATAGTAAAACTTAACACGTGTAACCTTGTGACCAATACCACTGTTGTAGAGCCATAAGTCCATGCATCACACACATGGCAAGGCAGCAAAAGTGTTGGAATCAAAATTCCAACCCTACGACATCCCTATAAAGTCCAAAATCCATTTGCATGTATAAACAGATTATAAGAATAAGGAATTACAATATATGTACCTTACAAATACTCCTCCTTTCTTAAATCTTCTCCTTGTTTGGGTTGTAGCAAACACCAAATACCTTCCTTGGCCTCAAGAGACCACGTAAAGATGAAGAAAAATCAGTGTGTAAGGGTGGTTCGAGCACCAAACAAGATGAGTTCAAGTAGATGCTCTAATGAGAGTTAGATCAAAACTAAGTTACAAGTAATTAATCTTATGTAACAATTGCTTAAAATTGCATGAATAAATCTCAAGATCACTCCTCACAACTTCCAGAACTCTTCTAGACCCTTAGCCTCTTTATTGAGTGTATTTTTAGGTAAACATTTGTATGTACATAAGTGAAGAACTCACTTATGTACCAACTGTCACTAAGTCGGTCACGATTGTGGTTTATAAGCCACGATCATTGCTTGCTTAATTGACAGCCATGCAAACTTTATTTTTCATTTGATCTTTTATGCGTGTGACTTTTAGGTTCCCAGTTAATTTGGTCACTTGAATTAACTCTTTATCTGAATATTTCATGAAGAGTTTCATGATACCAATTTACCTAAATATAAGTGGATTAACACTCGAACTCTTCGATAGTTAATTATCCAACTGATGAAACTTTCCATAGTCAATTACCGTGCAATTCATCCCTTCACCATCCTATACCCCAGTTGGTTCAGAGTATGAGTTATGTGTCAACTCCCACTAGACTGACTATGTCAGATCTAGTCTAAGTGATGTTAGTTTTTGTTCTAGGGATCTTATTACTCTATGTGTCATTGAAAACTTTCTTCACTCCCAAGTAATGAACCCGATAAGAGGTCGTGGTATCATCTCCTTCTATTAGGAGTGTTGAATCCTTTATTGGCTACCCAATTACCTTCGAATACCAATAGTTGTACCAATTACCATCCTATGAGAGACCTAATCTTGAGGTCACAAGGAATGGTGTCAAAGCACAGGATCAATATCTAAGATATCCTCGAGTACCTCAAGTCTAAGAATATTTGTACCATTACTATGATGATATTAATCACTGACATTTGATAGATCATCTATATGATAATCTCATAATGGATCATCTAATGTACTTACTACTCTTAGTAAGCATCCACATTTTAACTCTAAATATATCATGCTTACAGTTTATGAGATCCACTACTTGATCAAATCAAGGAGTATAACATGTGCTAGTCTATCAAGATTAACAATGTCCTATCTCATTAATCCTATGATTAGGGATAATTTAGATGCTAACATAATTGCACATGATAGGAATCTCATTATCAAGATCTTATCATGATTTCCTTCATGCTATGTTTTGTACCATAGACTTCTTTAATTCGATTTAAAAATGACATCAATTTATAAATAAATGAAAATCAAATTAATAAAAATTTCCTTTCACTTTATTAATCAAAATAAAGATTGTATAAAAGTGCTAAAGGTGACTGCCTTTAGAGCATTACTCTAACAAAATCATTTTAAAAGATCAATGCAAGAAAACTTAATGATAAAGAAATCAAATTTGAATTCTCGGGTTAGACCAGTAATCACATAAACTATTCCAACATTTTTCAAACATTAGTTTGGGAACATGGGTTCATGCCTCCCTATTAGAAGGAAAAGATTTATAGTAATTATGTAACTTGAAAAGTGATCTCTCTTTACGCTAGTATATCGAGATTAGCATCTCTCCTATGGAATGATGATATATCCTTATCTTTAACTTCGAGAGCTACATTATTCAGTTGTAATTCAATATTTTGATATACTTCATCACCATCTTCAACCATTGAACCATTTTCCCTTTTAATGAAATCAAAAAGATTTCGTTATTGAACCTTTTGCACAAGTTTCCAATTGGTACCTAATATAGTGTCACTAAAATAAAATACTTTTTCACTTGACTTACAAACACAAATGGTTCATTTTCATACCATATATTTGTTGGGTTAGCTATGGTTGCATGCATCACATGCATGCGGATGCAGTAGAAGTGTCGGAATCAAGATTTTGACACCATGACAACCTAGAAATCACAAGATCTAACATGTATGCAAAGATATGTATAAAAAACATGAAATGTAAACTTTTTACCTTGTGTATCTCCTCCTTTCTTGTTTCTTCTTCTTGTTTAGGTTATTGCAAACACTAAACCCTTCCTTGATCTCTAAGAACGCACAAATATGGAAGAAGAAACAATGTATAAGGGTTATTTGAGCACCAAATTAGATGAGTTCTAGTAGATACTCAATATGATGGAAGATAGGTCAAAAATCTTGTTGCATGCACTTTGATTCATGCAACAATTGCACGGATTGCAAGAACAAGACTTAAGACACCTCACTCTCACTCTAGAACTCTTCAAGAACCCTTTCTCTATCAATTAAGTTTGTAAGGAGTGAAGGAAACGAGTGCACATAAGTGAAGAATTCACTTATATATCACTTCATAACTTCTGTCGTGATCGTGGCCCTATGAGGCACGATCATGGCCTGCTTAAAATAGGCCATACACACTTATTTTTCATCCGATCTTTTATGACTATGACCCTTAGGTTTCTGGCTATTTTAGGCACTTGAATTAACTCTTAATTCAAACACATCTGAAGGTTTTCATGATGCATATTTGCCAGAATATAAGTGGATTAACACACAAACTCTTTTATAGTTAATTATCTAACTTATGAACTTTTCCATAAACAATTACCATTCAATTTGTCCTTTCACCATACTATACCCCACTAGGTTCAGAGTATGGGATATGTGTCAACTCCCACTAGACTGACTACATCGCATCTAGTCCAAGTGATGTTAGTTCTTGTTCTGGGATCTTATTACTAATATATGTCATTGAAGACCCTCTTCATGACAAATACCTGCTCTAGCTAGAGACTTTCAAGTAATGGCCCTAGCAAGAGGCCATGGGTATCATCTTCTTCTATCAGGAGCGGTGAATCCTTTATTGGATACCTAATTACCTTCGAACATAAATAGTTGTACCTAACCATCACCCTAAGAGCGACCTCGTTTTGAGGTAACAAGGAATAATGTCAAAGCACAGGATTTATATCCAAGAAATCCTTGAATACCTCAAGTCTAAGGATACTTGCACCATTGCTATGATGAGATTAATCATTGACATTCGATAGATCATCTGTATAATAATCTCATAGTGGTTTATCTGATATACTTACTACCCTTAGTAAGCATCCACATATTAACTCTAAACATCTCATGCTTATAGTTTATGAGATCTACTGCTTGATCAAATCAAGGAATATAATATGTGCTAGTCTTTTCGGATTAATAACGTCCTGTCTTATTAATTCTATGACTACGGATTATTTAAATACCAACATAATCACACATGATAGGAATCACATTATCATGATCTCATCATGATTTTCTTCATACTATGTTTTGTATCATGGACTTTATTAATTCGATTTAAGATCAATATCAATTCATATATATATAAATGAATGTCAAATCAATGAAAAAATGCCTATTATTTTATTAATCAAAATAAAGTTTGTACAAAAGTGTTAAAGGTGATTGCCTTTAGAGCACTACTCTAACAATCTCCCACTTACACTAAAGCCAATCACCTTTGTATCTAATACCAGAAGTGAGTATACAAGAATCAAATTTTACTTGAGGAAGTGGCTTTGTCAAAGGATTAGCTATATTATGATCTATGGGGACTCTCTCTATCTTCACATCACCTCTATCAATTATCTCTTGATATGCTTGGATCTCTGGTGAGATCTTGGTTCCTTGGCTTACGCAATAGCCCCATTGTTGTCACAGTACAACAATATTGAATCTACTATGCTAGGAACCACTCCAAGTTCCATAACAAACTTCTTGATCTAAATAACTTATTTTGTTGCTTTCGCAGCTGCAATGTACTCTGACTCATTGGTCGAATCTGCAGTCATCTCTTCTTTGTAATTTTTCTAGCTGACTGCTCCACTATTCAATGTGAAAACATAACTTGACTGGGATTTGAAGTCATCCTGGTCAGATTGAAAACTGGCATCTGTATGCCCGCTCACTACAAGATCTCCATTTCCATATATCAAGAATACATCCTTAGTCCTTTTCAAGTACTTTAAGATATTCTTGACAACCACCCAGCGACCCTCACCAGGATCCTATTGATATCTACTCGTAACACTTAGAGCATAAGATATATTGGGTCTTATATATAACATAGAATACATGATTGATCCTACTGCCGAAGCATATGGGATCATACTCATGCGAGTCCTCTTATCTTGTATCTTGGGACACATAGATTTCAAGAGTTTTATCCCATGAGTCATAGGAAGAAAACCTCTTTTAGACTGCTCAATGCTAAACCTATTTAGCACTTTGTCTATGTACATTGACTGGGAAAGACCTAGCAACTTCCTTGATCGATCTCTATAGATCTTTATTCCCAATATGTAAGTTGCTTCTCTAAAGTCTTTCATGAAAAAACTACGGGACAACCAAACTTTGACCGATTGCAAACTTGAGACATCATTTCCTATAAGTAATATGTCATCCACATATAACATAAGGAATATGATAGCACTCCCACTAACCTTCTTGTACACACAAGGTTCATCAGGATTTTGTGAGTAACCAATCTCTTTGATTATCTCATCAAATCGAATGTTCCAACTCCTAAATGCTTGCTTCAATCCATAAATGGATTTTTGAAGCTTGCATACCTTTCTGCCATCTCTGGATATGAAGCCCTCAGGTTATATCATACATACATCCTCAACTAGGTTTCCATTTAGAAAATTCATCTTCACATCTATCTACCATATTTCATAATCATAATGAGCAGTAATAACTAAGAATATTCTAATGGATTTAAGCATAGCTATGGGGCTAAATTTCTTGTCATAGTCAACTCTTTGTCTTTGACGATAGGAACTAGCCTCGCTTTATAGGTAATCACATTACCTTTCATGTAAATTTTCTTCTTGAAAATCCACTTGCACCCTATGGGTTTTAACCCTTCGGGTGGGTCAACCAAAGTCTATTCTTGGTTTTCATACATAGAATCCATTTCGAACTTCATGTCTTGAAGCCATTTTTTATGTTCTAAACTCTTTAGAGCCTCTTCATAGGTTGTAGGCTCATCTTCCTCTATAAGCAATACATCATTATATTCGCTTACGAGAAATCCATATCTCTCTGGAATATTGCATATCCTACTTGAACCACGAACATTTTGTGTGTCAGAAGGTTCAACTGTTGTCTCATCTCTGTGAAAAAAATTTCATGTTCAGGTAATTGATCTGCATCTGTTTTAGCATCATGAACTTCATCAAGTTCAACTTTGCTCCCACTGAGACTCTTAAAAGAAAGTCTTTCTCTAAAAAAAACATGCTTTGATCCAAACACCTTTTACTCTAAAGCATTATAGAACTAATATCTAGTTGTTTTCCTTAGGATATCCTATAAATAGACATTTATCAAATTTCGCTTCAAGCTTGTCTGATTGAATCCGCCTCACATAAGCCGAACAACCCCAAACTTTCATATGAGAAAGATAGGGCCTTTTTTTAGTTCATATCTCATATGGAGTAACTTCAACTGTTTTTGAAGGGACTCTGTTTGTCACATAAACAGCAGTCTCGAGTGTATAAACCTAAAAGGATTTCGATAGATCTGCTAAACCCATCATCGACCTTACCATGTCTAACAAAGTTCAATTTCTCTTTTCAGTCACATCATTATGTTGTGGTATGAAAGGTGGAGTCCACTAGGATACTATCTCATTATCTCCGAGATAAGTTATAAATTTCTCGTTTAAGTATTCACCACCTTGATCTAATTGAAGTGTCTTAATACTTCTACCAAGTTGTTTCTCTACTTTATGTCTAAATTATTTGGACATTTCAAACACTTTAGACTTGTATCTCATTAGATACATATACCCATATCATGAATAATCATCGACAAAAGTAATGAAGTACACAAAACCACCTCTGGCATAAATGAACATCGGACCACATACATCAGAATGTATTAGGTCTAATAACCCATTCATTCGTTCACCCTTTCCTTTAAAAGGTAATTTAGTTATCTTACCTAATAAGCAAGATTCACATGTGTCATATGCTTCATAATCAAATGACCCTAGGCTATCATTCTTGTGTAGGTTAATCATACATTTCTCACTTATATGGCCAAGTCGACAATGCCATAAATAAGATGATTTTAAGTAATCTCGTTTTTGTCTTTTATTATTATTGATATTTAAAATTGGATTGGACATATCTAATATGTAAATTCTAGTGCACAATGTAGCAGTACCATACAACATTTCATTCAACTTAATTGAATAACCACTTCTAGAAAAGTTAAATGAAATCTTGCTTTATTAAGATATGAAACAAATACAATGTTTTTAGTCACAACGGGTATGTAATAGCAATTTTCCAAAACTAACTCTAGACCACTAGGAAGATATAAAACATATGTCCCTACGGATAATGTATTAACTCTTGCTCTATTTCCCACACGTAGGTCCATCTCTCCCTTCTTGAGTGGTCTACTATTCCTGAGACCCTGCATATCAACACATATATGTGAGCTACATTTGGTATCTAATATTCAAATGTTATGATCAGAAATAGTATTAACCTTAATGAAAAATATCATACCTGAAGTAGACGGTGGGGCATCTAATACCTTCTTTTACTTTAGTGACTCTAGATAAGCTTTACAATTCCTCTTCCAATGTCCTTCCTTATTGCAATGGAAGCATATCCCCTTTGGTGTTGTCTCCTCTGTCTTCTTCTTGGCTACACCTTCCACTGACTTTTTGGACTTCTTCTTCTTCTTCTGGTTCTCACTCCTCCAGCATCACATCCTTACTGTTTTTTTTACAGTCTATTTAGCTGTTTTGAGCAGATTAATCAGCTCATGTAACGTTGTGGATATTTGTTTCATCCGATAGTTAAGCACAAACTGTGAATAACTATCAGTCAAACTAGTTAGGATTAATTCTATACTTAATTCATGATCCATTATGAAGCCCAAACTGGCTAATCTCTGAATATATCCATTCATCTTCAATGCATAATACACTGGAGATGATCCTTCAGCCATTTTAGAAAAAAAAGCAACCTCGAGGTCTCAAACCTTTTAGACCAAGCTTGCTCATCAAATAGTTTCCTAAGATGGTAGACTATAGTATGAGAATTTATAAGCCTCATGCTACTTTTGCAGTTCTGGTGACATAGAGGGTAGCATTATACAGCTAGCCAACTCATTATCATCTAGTAACTTCTTATAAGCTTTATGATCTTCATCAAATGTATCGACAACAGGGGGATCAGGAAGTAGTTCATCTAGGACATATCCTAGTTTTTTAAATTTAAGAACAATTCTCAAATTCTGTAGCCAATCCAAGAAGTTTGGTCCCGTGAGTTTGTTGGAATCTAACAGGTAGTGTAAGTTCACACTATAAGACATCGTGTGATTCAATAACCTAGAAGAATGAGAGAAAGTGCTAGAATGTACATTAATGCATATCGATAAGGAGTTTAATCACATGCATTATGGGTCCTATTATTCTTATTCAAACCCATAGCCCTTACTATGAATTCGAGAAAACTTATAGTTTCTTAATGGGTCGATATTCGATATCACCAAGAATGACCTTAGGTTTGCCCAACAAGCCACCTTAGGTCAATCAGTAGGTATCATTCATACCAATTGC
>JANZXP010000004.1:13446167-13456962 GCA_027576715.1 Erythroxylum flavicans | reverse complement strand
CAACTATGGTCCCACTATCTTCTCTTAGAAGAAACTCGTTCTCTAAAAAGACAACATACTTTGAGACAAACACCTTTTGCTCTAAAGCATTGTAGAAATAATATCCAATTGTTTCCTTAGGATATCTTATAAGACATTTAACAGATTTCTCTTCAAGCTTGTTTGATTGAATCCACTTCAGGTAAGCCAAATAACCCCAAACTTTTATATAAGAAAGATATGGTTTCTTGTTAGCCCATATCTCATATGGAGTAACATTAACTGCTTTTTAAGGGATTCTATTTATCACATAAACAACAGTCTCGATTGTATAACCCTAAAAGGATTTTGTAGATCTACTAAGCCCATCATTAAGCTTACCATGTCCAACAAAGTTCGGCTTCTTCTTTCAGCTATACCATTATATTGCAGCGTGTAAGGTGGAGTCCACTGGGATGCAATCGCGTTATCGCTAAGATAACTTAGAAATACCTCATTTAAGTATTCACCACCTTGATCTGATCAAAGTGTCCTGACACTTTTATTGAGTTGTTTCTCTACTTCATGTCTGAATTGTTTGAACATTTTAGATGCTTCAGACTTGTATCTCATTAGATATACATACCCATATCGTGAATAATCATCGATAAAGGTAATGAAGAACATAAAACCACCTCCGGCATGAATGGATAACGGACCACATACATCATAATGTATTATGTATAATAACCCATTCACTCGTTTACCTTTTCCCTTGAAAGGTAATTTAGCCATCTTACCTAACAAGCAAGATTCACATATGACATATGATTTATAATAAAACGACCCTAAGCTACCACTCTTGTATAGCTTAAACATGCGTCTCTCACTTATGTGGCCAAGTCGACTATGCCATAAGTAAGATGATTTTAAGTTATCCTGTTTTTGTTTTTTATTGTCATTGATATTTAAAATTGGATTGCACACGTCTAAGATGTAAATACCATTGCACAATCGAGTAGTACCATATGGCATTTCATTCAACATAATTAAACAACCATTGCTTGAAAAAGTTAAATAAAATCCTGTTTTATTAAGAAATGAAATAGAGACAATATTCTTTGTCACAATGAGTACATAATAGCAATTATCCAAAATTAACTCTAGCCCACCAGGAAGATATAAAACATAGGTTCCTACAGCTAATGTATCAACTCTTGCTCCATTTCCAACACGCAAGTCCGTCTCTTCCTTCTTAAGTAGTCTACTATCCCTGAGACCCTACATATTAACACTTATGTGTGAGTCACATCCGGTATCTAATACCCAAATATTATAATCAGATATAGTATTAACCTTAATGATAAATAACATACCTAAAGTAAACGATGGAGCATCTAATGCTTTCTTCTGCTTCAGCGACTCCAGATAGACCTTATCGTTCCTCTTCCAATGTCATTCCTTGTTGCAATGGACGCCTATTCCCTTTGGTGTTTTCTCCTTTGCCTTCTTTTTGGCTACACTTGCCATTGACTTCTTGGACTTCTTCTTCTTCTTCTTTGGTTCCTCTTGCGAGAACTAGAAGTAGAGTCCACTAGCATCATAACTTTACTGTACTTCCTGATAGTTTGCTCAGTTGTTTTGAGTAGATTAATTAGCTTAGGTATCAAAGTAGATATTTAGTTCATCCAATAGTTAAGCACAAATTGTGAATAATTATCGATCAAACCAGTCAGAATTAAGTCTATACTTAATTTATGATCCATTATGAAACTCAAACTGGCTAACCTCTTAATGCATCCATTCATCTTCAACGCACTATAGACGATCCCTCAATCATCTTAGAGCAAAAGAGCAACCTCGAGATCTCGAACGTTTCAAACTGAGCTTATTCATCAAGCAGTTCCTTTAAATGGTAGACTATAGTATGAACATCCATAGCCTCATACTATTTTTGCAATTATGGTGATATAGAGGCTACCATTATACAGCTAGCTGACTCAATATCATTTAGTAGCTTCTTGTAAGCCTTTTGATTCTCATCAGAGGCATCAGCAGTAGGGAGATCGAGAAGTGGCTCATCTAGGGCATATCTTAGTTTATGATATTTGAGAACAATTCTCAGATTTTGTAGCTAATCTAAGAAGTTTGGTCCCGTGAATTTGTTGGAGTCTAGTAGAGAGCGTAAGTTCACATTAGATGAAGATATCGTGGCAATTCAATAACCTAGAAGAATGAGAGAGAGCGTTAGAATGTACATAAATGCATGTCAATAAGGACTCTAATCACATGCATTATAGTTCCCAATATTTTATCCGAATCCATAGCCCTCACTACGAATATAAGAAAACTTATAGTTTTCCTATTCGGT
This sequence comes from Erythroxylum flavicans, assembly GCA_027576715.1. Classification (NCBI taxonomy): domain Eukaryota; kingdom Viridiplantae; phylum Streptophyta; class Magnoliopsida; order Malpighiales; family Erythroxylaceae; genus Erythroxylum; species Erythroxylum flavicans. Next base: position 13,454,633 of record JANZXP010000004.1, on the reverse strand, counting down.
TGATATCCAACATCACTAAGAATGACCTTGGGTTTACCTAATAAGCCACCTTAGGTCAATTGGTAGGCATCATTCATACCAATTGCATTCAGTTATGCAACTATTGACTTATGCCATCAACTGTTGATTTAGCAAATTCATTAGATTATTAACTATTGATACTATACATCCCAAGTATACTACCTAACTTCGCCTCTATCCACGTTGACTTTAGGTTTGCCCAACAAATCAACCTTCCAGTTAAGACTAACCTATTAATCTGAAAATCTGATTTCTATGGTTTGAACATATTCGTGTAGAGCAGGCTTGGGTTTGCCCAATAACCCAACACTAAAAGAACTCTGGTTCTTGCCATATCAATGAAAGACGTAAGTCTTAATATTTTTATTGAAGGATTTGTTCTCGACAATATTTAGATGGATTTATATATATCTCACATATATTTTTAGATAGTTACTATAACGGTATGGCATGATTAGGGACACTTCAATTAAATTGAGCCTATGTCCATAACCACCCTATCATGCCAATTTAACCAACCTTTAAAATACATATAATGCATGTAACACATAAAGGAGGTTTAATTTAGGTTATGACTTGACTATGCATCAAAAGTTTGTGATTCGATTCAACTCTTGAATTGAATCGAGTGCTAGTGTTAGTCTCGAATAATTTGAACTATGAATGTGATTCGATTAGGAACCCTAAAATTCAATTATTTTTTGATGTCTAAATTAAACACTTTAGTTCTAGTACATCTAGTCACACTAAAAGTGCAATGCTCTACTTGGATTAATTCTAAATTAATCCTTAGGGTTTCCAAAATTTTCAAATATCAATTAGTCATCTAAAACATCCCTAGGTCATCTCAAATTTATGAAGAAAATTTTAGCACAAGCCAAAAATATCTTGACGGACAAAATTATCAAGATAAATGAGTTAACCTAATAGACACTAAAGAGACTGATTCGATGTCCGAAAATTTTCCAAAATCCTAATTTCAAGCATATGCACTTAGCATGCTACTAGAATCAAAAATAATATATTTCTTATCTAATAAAAAAATTTTAAGGTCGTATAACTGAAACACATACACATAAGTCGTCACATAAGTCAGCCTCATCATCTTTCCAAAAGTTTACTAGTGTTGACTTTGACTTGATCTACTAATTGAATCAAGTTCAATTAATTCTGAAAAAATTCTGGAGTCTTACACACATTCTAAATGTACCTAATAAAAAATTACAGAAACTAATTCCTAGGAATTATTTATGAACTAAGTGAAATTAGCCGGCACATCATATGTCGACTAACACTTGTCAAACACCACCAACATGTGTGTACAATCGAGAATAAAAAATAAATCACTTTTAAAATAGGTTTCATGCATCTCATACTTGTGGCAATATCATATGTGCATGTTCATGAGGGAAATTAATTAAAAAACATTTATAAAATTATTCTGGAATTTACAAGCATGGATGTTCATCAGATTTCCAAAATTTCCTAGAACTTCATACATGCATTAGGTTGAAATTAAAATCGTAATAAAATAGAAAATGACACTCAATTGTAATTTCCTTTAACAAAATATTAATATAACATCTCATAAACATTTATGTGAAATTAAATTATAAAAACAAAATTTCTAGAAATATTACAAAAATTTCAAAATTAGCACATGCATTCTGTTTTTCAGAAATTCCCAGAAACCAACTTATGAATAGACTGGAAATTAATTCGCAATAAAATAACAAATGACATTCAATTGCAATGTCCTTTGACAAAAACATATTATAACATATTATAAACATTTATGTGAAAACAAATCAGAAAAACCATTTTTCTATAATATATACGAATTTTTAAAAATCAACATGCATGTCAGTTACAACCTAGCAAATAGTTTGCACATGTTCAATAAATCATCTTATACATGCATAAATAGCTCTGATACCACTATTGGGGAGCCATGGGTCCATGCATCACATACATGGAAAAGTAGAAAAAGTTTTGGAATCAAAATTCCAACCCCACGACATCCCCAAAAAATCTAGAATCTATGTGTATGTATAAACAGATTATAAGAACATGAAAGTACAACATATGTACCTTGCAAATACTCCTCCTTACTTAAATCTTCTCCTTATTTAGGTTGTAGCAAATACCAAACACCTTTCTTAACCTCTAGAGAGCATGCAAAGATGAAGAAAAATCAGTGTGTAAGGATGGTTAGAGCATCAAACAAGATGAGTCCAAGTAGATGCTCAGGTGAGAGTTAGGTCAAGACTAAGTTACATGCAATTAATCTCTTGCAACAATTACTTAAAATTGTATGAAAAAATATCAAGATCACTCCTCTCAACTGCTAAAACTCTTCTAGACCCTTAGCCTCTCTATTGCGTGTGTTTTTTGGCTTAATTTTGTGTGTACATATGTGAAGAACTCACTTATATACCACCTATCATAAAGTGGATCATGTGACTTACTTAAAATGGTAACCATGTACGCTTTGTATTTTATCTGATCTTTTATGCGTGTGACCCTTAAGTTCTCGGCTATTTTGGACACTTGAATTAACTCTTAATCTAGGCATATCATGCATGGTTTCATTCCACTTGAATTAACTCTTAATCTAAGCAAATTATGAATGGTTTCATGATGCCAATTTATCAGAACGTAAGTGAATTATCACATGAACTCTTTGATAGTTAATTATCTGACTTATAAACCTTTCCATAGACAATTACCATGCAATTCATCTTGTCACTATCCTATACTCCACTTGGTTCGGAGTATGGGCTACGTGTTAACTCCCACTAGACTGACTATCTCACATCTAGTCCAAATGATGCTAGTTCTTATCCTGGGGATCTCATTACTCTATATGTCATTGAAGACTCTGTTCATGACACATAATTGCTCTGGCCAGAGACTCTCGAGTAATGACCCCAATAAGAGGTTATGGGTATCATCTCCTTTTATTAGGAGTAATGAATCCTTTACTGGCTACCCAATTACCTTTAAATACTAATATTTGTATCCAATTACCACCCTATGAGCGACCTTGTCTTGAGGCAACAAGGAATGGTGTCAAAATACAAGATCAGTATCCAAGATATACTTGAGTACCTCAAGTATAAGGATATTTGTATCATTTTTATTATGAGATTAATCACTGACATTTGATAGATCACCCTTATGATAATCTCATAGCTGGTCATTCGATGTACTTACTACTCTCAGCAAGCATCTACATGTTAACTATAAACATCTCATGCTTACAGTTTATGAGATCCACTGCTTGATCAAATCAAGGAGTATAACATGTGTTAGTTTATTCGGATTAACAATGTCCTGTCTCATTAGTCCTATAACTAGAGATAATTTAGACATTAACATAATTGCACATGACAGGAATCTCATTATCATGATCTCATCATGATTTCCTTCATGCTATATTTTGTATCATGGGCTTCATTAATTCGATTTAAGAACGACATCAATTAATAAATAAATGAACATCAAATTAATGAAAATTGCCTTTTGCTTTATTAATCAAAATAAAGTTTGTACAAAAGTGTTAAAGGTGATTGTCTTTAGAGCACTACTCTAACACATAAAATGTCTCCCTATGAAGAACACTAAGAACATCCCTTAAATGTTGAAGATGCTCTTTTGGGTTGGCACTATAGATCAATACATCGTCAAAGTACACTACAACACACTTGCTAATGAATGGCCTCAAAATATGGTCCATCACCCTCATAAAGGTACGAGGCACATTTGATAGGCAAACGGCATCACTAACCACTCATATAATCCCTTCCTCGTTTTAAAGATTGTTTTCCACTTATCCCCAAGCCTAATTCAAATTTGGTGATACCCATTTTTCAAATCCAGTTTGGTAAATACTTTGTCCCCACTCAATTGATCAAGCAGATCATCTAAACGAGGAATAGGAAAATGGTACCTTACAGTAATTTGTTGTTTGTACGACAGTGGACACATATATATCAGGAAAAACTTTCTTTGGAATGAGAAGGGTTTAAGCACAAGGACTCGTACTCTCACAAATGAACCCCTTTGCCAATGACTCTTCAACCTAGCTCCTTAACTCTTCATGCTCACTGGGACTCATTTTATAGTGAGGACGATTTGGGAGGGAAGCACTAAGCTCAAGATGAATATGGTGCTGAATATCACGCAATGGAGGTAATCAATTGGGCAACTCCTCAGGAAAAATATCACAGAATTTAGTGATCAATGATGCCACTGCATCTGGTATTGCACCACTTTCAGCTACCTCCTTCCCTATTAAAGCATATATCACCTCAACATTCCACAATTCTTCTTCAAACTTGGCCCAAGACAATAAAGTAACATTTTCTTTCATGGACGTTCTCGACAAATTCCTTAGAGGGCACTAACACAATTTTCACTCCCTTACGCATGAAACTATAAGTATTGGCTCGACCATAATGTGTAACCCCTTTATCAAATTGCCATGGATGTCCCAACAACAAATGACACGCATTTATAGCAACAACATCACACCACACAAAATCCTTATACTTAGAACCATTGGAAAAAGTAACAAAAGCTCTTTTAGAAACCGTTACCCCACTACCTATTTTTAGCCAAACCAGTTTGTATGGTTTCGGGTGCTGCTTCCTCTTAATGCTCAATTTCTGTACTGCTTCAGTTGACATAATGTTTTCACAACTACCGTTATCAATCATAAATTTGTAGACTTTTCCTAGGACGACACAGGTGGACTGGAAGATATTATTCTGTAACCATTCATCATCAGCAGTTGCTCTTGGGGTCATACAGGATCTCTGAACTACAAATGCAGTACCCACATCTCCATTCATAATCTCCTCATCAACTGCATCAGTATCAAAAGTAGGCTCCTCTCCCACATACACATCTTCCTCATCGTCACCCTTATTGTTATCTACAAAAAGAGTCATTTTTCCTGCCTTGTTGCAATCTTCTTTTATGTGCCCCATTTCACCACAACCGAAACACTTAATTCAACTAGTTCCAGGTTTGTCAAACCTAATAAGGTTATTATCAAAACCACTAGCGCGTGCATGATTACCACCTTTGCCACCAATGCCACTGTTATTGCCGTCGCCACCGCTATCACTTCCTGCACTATCAGAATTTGTTCGTCACTGTTGTTTCTCCACCACTAGCACTCTTTGATGCGCTACCGAAATAGAAATAAGATTTAACATGTTGACAGTATCTTGGATCTATTCTCAAACTGCCAATGTATCTCGCCACCAACTGCTCCTTAGTCTCCTGAATTTTGTTTCTGACCAATAGTTTATAAAACTCATTAGTATATTCATCTACTGATCTCGTGCCCTGCTTCAAATTCTGCAATCTTTGGTACATCAATCGTTGGAAATTTAGGGTGAAAAATTGGCATGCATATGTTTCTTCATCTTTTCCCACGTGACGATTTTAGATTTACCCAATCTTTTTCAGGTTAATTTTAATTGTTGCCACCAACTTGTAACCCTATTTCGAAATCTGGTAGCCACCAATTGCACCCATTTATTTTCAGGTACATCTTTGAAATCTAGAATTTCCTCTACATTAGCCAGACAATCAATGAACTCTTCAGGTTGTAGACTTCCATAGAACTCAAGAATTTTCGTCATCATTTTGGTCTCCCATCTCTGCTAATCTCTTTCAACACGCGCTCTAGGACTCCTGCACACAGGCTCGTTGAAATACTAATCATCCTCTCCATCGTCAAAATCATCATCAATATTTGCAAATACTGGATTCCTGCGACGACCACGAATATTCAAATTTCTCAACACCTCAATGAATCTTGCTATCATATGTTCTACCGTAGTGTCCATATGATGATCTATGATCTGGGCAACCATCTGGTCAATCTTATCACGGTCATACACCTCTCCCATCTGGTGAGTCTTTTGTGGTGGCATAATCACAGAGAACAAACTTGGCTTTGATACCATCTGACGTAGCGGAAACAACGCGAAATAAGGGTAAAACTCAATACTGTTATTTGAATAATGAATATTGGTAACAACATTATTTACCTGTTGATTCAGCACAAATGTCAGGAAATAGGGCAAAGAAAGGCACACAGCCGTCGGGATCTATATATTATTCATCAAAACTACGAAATACATAGTTTGGGTGACTTAAATAATCAAACCCTAAAAATTACCAAAAAGGGAAAAATACTAAAATATCTCTATTCTAAAAATAGACAAAAAATATGAAAAACGCAATGAGTAGCACTAAAAACGAATATTCCTATTAAAAGTTATGACAAATCAAAAAGTTTTCAAATATAAAAAAATGCGAAAATTTGACTATTTTTTAAGTTGACAGAATTACGATAACATTTTGTCAAATATGCCCACATATGCGTATGCTATCTCTTGGACTACATCAAGTGTTATACATAATAATAAAAGAAACTATTATTTGTTATAACTTCATATAAGTTATAAATATGAAAGTATGATATAAAAATATTTTTAATATATATTTTTGTGGCCACATTTATAATTAAGTATATATTTTAATTTAACAATGTAGTACTTTTTTATTATTCATTGCAATTAGTAGCTATACATGTTATAGATTATTATTAAGTATATATCACTAAAAATATTTGATATAGATTCAAAATATTATAATTTTTAAGGATTGGTATTATGGAGAAGTGGATAAAAAGTTGAAGTATATAGTTACATCTTATAAATATGCATGCTGTTAAATAAAAATCAAAAAGTAAAATCTTTTAATTTTAAATTTGATACAAATATATAAGTAATTTGCTTATTATTTGGTTAGAAAATAAACTAAGAATTATTCCCAAAATAATTTTAAATTTAACTATATTCATGTGTTTAAACTTTTTCAATAAAGGATAATTATTTAGCACAGAATCAATCTCCTTATATGTTCATTAAAAATCATAAAGATATTGAAAATGTTATGAAATACTATGAACATTAAATTTTATTTGTACAAAATATTTTACTTTCTAATATGATATAAGTTCTTTATAATAATTGATATTGAACTATCATAAATAAAATATAAATAAAACATATTATTAAAAATATTAGAATGATTACATTGATAAAATGATAATTACACACCATATAATTAATAAAATTTTAAAAACGGTGAAGGGAGTTTAATTATAGTTCTTTTCCAGAAGGTTGAGATTGAGACTCATCCAAACGCGTTTCGATTAATTCACCGTCATAATGCTGTATGAAACGAAAGCAAGAATTCACACGAAACGTAAAATATATGCATGAGTTACGCTCTTCTGGTAAAAGATGTGTACAAGCAGCAAACACACTAGTTTTAACAAAAGTGCGAGCAATTACGTGAACATGCAATTGTGACAACTATCTTGGAAACATCTGATCCTGACATTTTTCCAGGACCCATCTACTTTGATTTTCTTTCTTAGCCTACGAGGTATTTTAGGAGAGTCCCAATTATGAAAAGGTATTTTTAAGTCATCTATACCTAAACTAATCTCCGCTCGCTAGGGATGGCAATTTGAGTTCAGGATTCGGAGATCCTCGTAGGGATTTTCCGTTTGGGGCAGAAATTGGAGAAAAAATTACCCCGTAGAATCATAAATGGGGCAAATATAACCCCGAGACAGAGTCAGAGACGAGGACAGGTTGAATAATCCCTGCCCCGTGGAGATACCCGTTCACGATAATTTTATAAATATATTATATATTTTTAATTTTATACTCTTTACTAAAAGTTGGGTATAATTGACGAAGACTACGACGTTTCAGTTGGATTAAATAAAAATTTTAATGGAGTAAATATAAACAATTGCAGTTGTAAGAAGCACTAATTATCTATGTAAATATGAAAAGTAAGAAACACGAATCAGTTTCTATAAAATATAAAATAAATTTTTTGAAATTATTGGAAATTTGTAAAAGTTTTAAGAATAATTTAATGTATATAATATTTTAAAATATATCAAAAGAAATTATTTATGTTCTTATAAATCATAAACAAAAAATTATGACAAATTATTCAAAGGTTTTTATACACTGCAGGGTGAGGATTCGAGGATTCGGGTCCTTATAGGGACTTAACGGGAATCTTGGGGATGGGGAATGAGACAAAAATATCCCTACTTGGGGGATCGGGGGTTGGGGACAGGGAGCGGGGGTGCCGAGTGAGGACGAGGCCGAGAAGGTACTCCTAGCCCCAGTCCCGCCTCGTTGCCATCAGTACAGCTGGCACCGGGTTAGCCTGTAAAGGATAAAGTACTGGCTAAACAGGTCTTTCACTACAAGAAATTGTATTTTTAGTGATAGTAAAAGTTGTCACTAAAAATAGTAATATTAGTCACTATTATTAATAGTGTCTAAGATTTGAAGTCGTCACCTCCCGTCACAAATACCTCCGTCACTA